>CM074721.1:154864662-155169662 GCA_037306005.1 Rhinophrynus dorsalis
TTCACTCCAAAACAGAACTCTCTTTATTGTCACAAACCACAGATATTTATATACAGTACAGTACACTGGATCACATGGGGAACCTGATACAATAGGGAACATGATTAAATCCTAACACATCAGACAAAAGCCAGCAACAGCTGGTCTTAACAGATACAATGACTCAGACAGGGTTACATTTCAGATACACAGGGATTTGATTGAACAAAGACTTGAGGGCGTGAACTAATTACCACATGGCAGGGGGTCAACATAGTGAATGGCTGGAGTTGCTATAATCCACATCTTAGGGACAGTGGCCCAAGGTTGGAGCCTTTGATTGACTATTTTGACTGCCCTGCTCCAACTTTGATCAATCACTGGTCTGCCTACCATTTCTCAGGTTAAGCTAAGGAAGATATTTGCATACCTGGTAGTTGGTGATTGCACAAACCTTCAAATTGGACAAGTACAATTAAACACATACAATATTTGAAAATACATAAAACCAAACTTAATACACAAACCAATGTTCTTAACTATAAGTCTTTGTTCCTGGCAATAGCTGGCCAGTTCGTATGCCAGAGCCCACAGCTACATCCAAGCAGGGCAACAAGGTCCATAGTTTTTAAGTAAATAGTTTGTGGTCCAGACAAGGGCTCAGTAACGGGTAGGATCCGTTACATTTCTCCCCTTTTTTTGTACCAAGCCAGCAGTTGCGGTAGTAAATGCTGGCTTGGGACTCTAGGAGAGCCTTGCTGCTGTGAGCTGCTTGTCTGGACAGTTCGTTAGTCCAGCGGCCTTGGTCCTAGGCCAGTCGCAAGTGTGGAGCCCCTTGTCCTGGGCCAGGGAAACAACAAGCAAGCCCCTTGTCCTGGGCCAGGTATACAATGTTGGGCCTTAGTTCTGGGCCAAGGAAACTGGTGCCTCCTGATCCTGTCTAGCATCAAGTTGGGAGGCTTCTCCTGGACCATGCTCCAAGTAGTGCTGGGGTCAGACCCTCCTGGGTCTGGGGCCAGTGGCTCAGGGTCCAGAGCCAGTCCATACGGTGGACCCCTTTGTGTCCACAGAGTCTCTAGGCTTTCCTGGAAATCAAGTAGTGGGGAGAGGGGCACATCTCCCCCTTTTTGTGGGGCCAGTGCCCCAGAGGGACAGGAAAGGATGTCATTCCCACTCTCCTGGGCTGGGGCAACATCCAGAGCGCTGAGAACTTGTCTGGTCAGGGCAGGGGTATCCAAAGGGCCGGTGAGGAGCACACTCCCACTCACCAACCCAGGGCAACCAGACTCTGGGCACAGCGCAAAACCAGGGCAAGACCCAACTTCTTTAGGGAGGACAGTGGTCCCACTCCCTTTGGCTGGGTCAACAGTTGGACTGGTGGGGAACGAATTCCCACCCACCAGGCCGAGGTCACAGAACACAAGGGGCATAAAAGTTGGGCTGGGGATGAGGCCTGTTGTCCCACTCATCCCAGCCAGAGTTTCACAGGACCTGGTGCGCTCATTCCCACGCACCAAGCCAGGGGTTACAAGGGTGCTGATGGGGAACGAATTCCCACCCATCAGTTCACAGTTTAAATCCACAGGAGGGTCAGCGGCACTGCTCTCTTCTAGTCCGCTGGGTTCCTCCTCCTGTAGGCCATCACACACAAGGCCCTTCTCTGCCTTGAGGGAGACCGCAGTCCCATCCCCCAAGGCGGCATTATCCGTGACCCTGGGGAGCACACACTGCTCTGCTCCCAGGGCATTCTCCAACAAACCAGGGGGCAACATCTTGGGGCTGCTGGTGAGCTCTTCTACACTCACCACAGCAGGAGGTTCACAGGGACTGATGGGCTCTCTCCTACCCATCAGTTGGGGCACAACATTGCTGCTGGTGGGGATCTGCATCTCCTTCACCACAGCAGGGGTATCCCAGGCCCTGGTGAGCTCGCTCCTACTCACCAGGCCAGGGGTCACAGGGGGGCTGGTGGGGCACTCCATTCCACCCACCAGTTCACACAACACATCCTCAGAAGGGCCAGCAGCACTGCTTTCTCCCAGCGTGCTGGGGTCCTCCTCTTGTAGGCCATCACTCACAAGCCCTTTTTCTGCCTTGAGGGAGACTGCAGTCCCATCCCTCAAGGCGGCATCATCCATGGCCCTGGGGTGCACACACTGCTCCTCTCCCAGGGCATTCTCCAATAGAACAGGGGGCATCTTTCTGGGGCTGCTGGTGAGCTCTTCTCCCCTCACCACAGCAGGGGGTTCACAGGGACTGATGGGCTCTCTCCCACCCATCAGTTGGGGCATACAATTGCTGCTGGTGGGGACCTGCGTCTCATCCACCGCAGCTGGGAAATCAGGGAAAGGGGCAACATGCCTATCAGGGGAGACGTCTGTACCATCCCCTGATGGAGAGGCATCTTCTTGGCTGAGGAGGAACGCATTCCCACTCCTCAGATCAGGAAAAGTATAATCCAAGGGAAAAGGGGTATCAGGGAGGACCGTTGTCCCATTCCCGGATGTAGGGGTAACACAAGGGGCACTGGTGAGGAACGCATTCCCACTCACCAGTGTGGAGTGAACAGGGGCAGCTCCATCTAAGTCCTCAGCTCCACTCAAGTCCTCCTCAGATGAGTAACCCCCTCAGTCTTTTTCCTCTCTTTGTATCTCCTGGGCTTCCTCTATCCAGCTCATGTACATTAGCTCCAAGTTCCATTCCTGCTCGACTAAACGGTCTAGGTTCCCCTCCAGGTCTGGAGGAAAGTAACTTGCAAACATGGCCTTTCTTTTCTCCCAAATCTCCCAGTAGCGGCTGTAATTCCTCTGGCCGAAAGTAGCATCCTCCTGAAAGGCCATCCATACCAGTTGTTGGAGTTTCAGGCGCAAGTTGAACGGGAAAAAGTTGACCATAACTCCTGTATACTCCTTGTGAAGGCACTTGATAATTTCCCAGTATCCGTCCTGGACTTGGAGCTCCTCTGTGATGCAGGTGGTGACCTCCCGGTAAAACTCCTCGGCTAAATCACCTAGAAAGGTCTCCCATTGACATCCTATGTAGTGGTACCACATGTCATACACTCCTATGGCCTCCGGTAGCCACGCTTTCGCCGCCATCTCTTAGCTGGTACACCCAATAAAAGAAGGAGAAATCCCACCGCTATGCCACCAATGTAACGGAAGCTGAGAAGGGATCGCGTCTCCTTCCGCCGTCGTTCCCGGGTCTCTCCTTCTTGACGCAGATAAGTGCCATCAGGTGCACCGGTTGGAGTATAGACAGTCACTAGAAACAGCCGCAGGATCGCTGGAAGCAGGGAAGAGTCCATGTCGTCGTCTGACAGTCCACGAAGTTAGGACGCAGGAAACTGGCAGCAGGCGGTCAGCGATTCAGGATACTTGGCGCAGATGGGTATCAGAGTGGATACTTTAGACCATAAGCAATACAAGACTCCAGGACTCCTTGTTCACTCCAAAACAGAACTCTCTTTATTGTCACAAACCACAGATATTTATATACAGTACAGTACACTGGATCACATGGGGAACCTGATACAATAGGGAACATGATTAAATCCTAACACATCAGACAAAAGCCAGCAACAGCTGGTCTTAACAGATACAATGACTCAGACAGGGTTACATTTCAGATACACAGGGATTTGATTGAACAAAGACTTGAGGGCGTGAACTAATTACCACATGGCAGGGGGTCAACATAGTGAATGGCTGGAGTTGCTATAATCCACATCTTAGGGACAGTGGCCCAAGGTTGGAGCCTTTGATTGACTATTTTGACTGCCCTGCCCCAACTTTGATCAATCACTGGTCTGCCTACCATTTCCCAGGTTAAGCTAAGGAAGATATTTGCATACCTGGTAGTTGGTGATTGCACAAACCTTCAAATTGGACAAGTACAATTAAACACATACAATATTTGAAAATACATAAAACCAAACTTAATACACAAACCAATGTTCTTAACTATAAGTCTTTGTTCCTGGCAATAGCTGGCCAGTTCGTATGCCAGAGCCCACAGCTACATCCAAGCAGGGCAACAAGGTCCATAGTTTTTAAGTAAATAGTTTGTGGTCCAGACAAGGGCTCAGTAACGGGTAGGATCTGTTACACCTTAGATTTACCAATCCAAAGTAATTGATTTATGTCATATTGGGTCGGGCAAGGATCTATAGTTTGTATCCACCACTTATAGTTTGGTACTGTAAAGTCAAACAATTTAGATATGGCAGAGGCTAGATAGTAAGTTCTAAAGTCAGGGAGGCCTAGACCACCCCGTACTATGGACCTGGACAAAATGGTATGTTTTATTCTTGGTTTCTTGTTGGCCCAAATAAAGGAGTTAATCTCAGAGTGCAGGTTGTCAATCAGGAAGTTTGGAAAATGTAGCGGAATGGTATTGAAGATATAAAGCAATTTGGGGAGAACCATCATCTTAGTTATGTTAATCCTCCCTAACCATGAAGTGAACAGCGGCCGCCAACGTCGAATGTCTGCTCTGATGTCGTTAAGCAGTGGGGACATATTCAGATGTGGAAGTTCCTGTATGTGAGGAGAGATGCGTACACCCAGGTAGGTGATATCAGAATCTGCCCATTGTGAAGGAAATTTCCCTTGTAGTTGAGTTGCATCAAGAGGGGTTAGGTTTACATTGAGTATCTCAGATTTTGAAAGATTAATTTTTGCCCCGGACAAGACGGAGTAGGAGTCTAGTGCCTTCAAGACTTGTGGCAAAGATGTAGCCAGATCGGTTAAGGTGAATAAAACATTGTTGGCGAATGCTAAAGTTTTGTGTTCAGTTTTACCCACTCTAATACCATGGATAGCGCTATCATTGTGAACTGACTGTAGCATAGGTTCTAGAGTTAAATTAAACAATAGAGGTGATAGTGGGCATCCTTGCCTCGTCCCGTCGGTAATAGGGCAGGGATCAGAATACGTTCCATTGACAAGGATCCTCGCTGAGGGATGTGAGTGTAAACTCATAATGCAGCCAACCAAGGAGATGCCAAATCCTGCATTTTGCAGTAATGCCTTGAGATAGTCCCAGTTGACCCGGTCAAATACTTTTTTTAGCATCTGTACTTAGTAAGATAGCAGGTATCCGATTTTTGATAGTGGATTACAGAAGGGATATGACTGCCGCAGTGGCTCGCCTGTCAGCCCGGTACAAAACTTCCCTGACTAGGGTGGAGTAGGGTAGATAAATATGGTCGCAGTCTATCAGAGATGACTCGGGCGAAAATTTTCACATCTAGGTCGAGTAGTGAAATTGGACGATAGTTATGGCATAAGGAGGCATCCTTGTTCAGTTTAGGGAGTTATCACGGTCCCCGTGACTTTCTGTCAATCTGGCCTGACTTGCCTGTGCATTGGTGGAGACTGATTGGCCCGCCCAGGATGTGCCTTTATATGCTGGAGCTTGGGCACTTGTCGGTTGCCCTTTCGTGGTGTTCGTGTTGCTGTGCCTTGTTGCTGTATTCCAGTGTCTCCTGTGTACCGACCCGGCTTGTCTGACTCTTCTCCTGTTCCTGCTCCGTGATTTGACCCGGTTCTGGCTGAAGACCCTGCTCCATGATTTGACCCGGTTCTGGCTGACGACCCTGCTCCGTGATTCGACCCGGTTCTGGCTGACGACCCTGCTCCGTGACTCGACCCGGTTCTGGCTGACGACCCTGCTCCGTGATTCGACCCGGTTCTGGCTGACGACCCTGCTCCGTGATTGACCCGGTTCTGGCTGGTGTTCCTGTTCCGTGATTGATCTGTTCCTTGGCTGTGGTGTGCTGCAGTGCTGATCCTGTTCCGGTTGCCGTTCCGGTCCTGCCTGCTGTTCCGGTGTTCCTGTACCATTCCGGTTGCTCTGGCGATATTCTGAACTGTTTAAGCGACTCACTGTTCCTCTCATTATTCACTAGCTGTAGCCTGAGGTTGCTTTGCCTTCTGCTGGTTGCCAAGGTGTTCGCTCCCGTACAGAACCACTTAACCCTTGCAGTGCCTGTAGTCTCCGGTCTAGTGCCTCCGATTTATCTTGCCAAGCATACGATTACTGATTTGAGCCTCTACTCTGAGTACCTCTCTTGCTGCCTAGCATCCACCCTGGTTCTGATTACTTCAGCGTTGGCAATAGCATTCCTCTGAAGCCCACGGTGGTGGTATCGGCTCAGCTCTGGGCATTGGGGCGCATTCCTATACCAACTTGAGAGTGAATTCAGTGCAGACACTTTACTCCTATCCAGTTATTGAGAGACTGTGTTCCAGAGACTGCTATTTATCCCGGGCGTTGGCCAATCTTGTTTATATCTCACCTATTGCACCTGTTAACCCCTTGGGGGTTATTCCCTATCCATACATAGCACCATTTACTACCATTGTGTGCATTCACTTTGTCAGTATTGCCATTACTGCTATTCCTGTGCTGGCCCTTAGGGGCATTGTTTTATTTTTTGTTTCAATAAAACTGTGTTTTTACTTCATACCCTGGTCTGAGTGTCAGAAAACCGTTACAGTATGAAAGGGCACTGACCTCAGACGGGAAAAGTGACAGTAATACACAGAACCTCCACTGGAGGATGGATGTTCACGAGCAACGCCTAGACCAATTGGCACTGGCCATGGAAACCTTGCTTGAACGTACGGTTCACCTCGATAAACCGAATCAAAATCCGGTGGTCCCCCCAGTTATGACACCGGACAATACTACTGGGCAATTATTGGCACCCTCTAGAAGTTTTACGGCGGCGGCGCCGTTACCGTTAAGATATGATGGCGAACCCACACTGTGCAGAGGTTTCCTTAATCAACTAGAGATATTCCTAGAACTCACACCCCATGCTTTCCCGAATGACCGTAGCAAGGTGGGGTTCATGATATCTCTATTGACTGGCAAAGCCCAGGCATGGGCTAATCCTTTATGGGAGCAGGCTAAACCCTGTACTCTGAGCTTTAACGAATTTGTCAGACAGTTTCGCAGAGTATTTGAGTTACCTGGGCGAGCTATCTCTGCGGCAAAAAAATTGATGGTAATACAGATGGGCGATCGCACTGTGGCGGAGTATGCTATAGAATTTCGGATTCTAGTGGCAGAAGTAGCCTGGAATAATGAGGCACTCCTGGCAGCCTTTGCACAGAGCCTATCCGACTCCATTAAGGATGAGATTGCTGCCAGGGAGGTACCTACTGATTTAGATGAGTATATAGATTATGTGATACTCATTGACACCCGCATGCGTGAAAGGCGCTTGACTAAAAGGGCTAGTTCCAAGACCCATGGGCACGAGAGGTCTTTTAACCCACCCTCTCCTCCCATTCCTCCTGACCGGGTACCTGAAACAGGGGAGCCTATGCAGATTGGCTTCACCAGGCTGTCTAAGGAGGAGAGGGCCTACCGCAAGAGACAAGGGTTATGCCTATATTGTGGTAAAAAGGGACATTTACTAAGTACATGCCCAGTATGCCTGGGAAACGCACGCACCTAGGGTACCTTGGGGGATAGGCCCTAGGTGGTGTACAGTCGTCCCCAGATCCTGGTTACAAGAAACCCACCATACTGGTGAGTTTTTTCCTAGACGACCAAGCTGTGGAGGTACTAGCCCTGGTAGATTCTGGCGCAGCAGGCTATTTCATGGACCGGGCATTTGCGGAAAGACACAATATTCCTCTGTCTAAAAGAGATATTCCGCTAGCCATTGAGGCTATTGATGGCAGGCCTCTAGAACCAGCTCTTGTCACCATGCAAACTACTCACTATGTCTGTTGGGGTCCTCCATAAGGAGGAGGTTCGTTTTCAGATTATTCATTCACCCCATCATGCGGTCATTCTGGGGTTCCCTCGGTTAATGCTGCATAATCCCCAGTTTGACTGACAAACGTGTGAGATTAAGTCATGGTCCAACCACTGCTCTGGTAACTGTCTATCTCGTCCTGTCAAGATTATGTGTACCTCTCCTTCTGTGCCAGCAGAATACAGCAAATTCAGTGACGTATTCAGTAAGGGTGAGGCCAGCGCATTGCCGCAGCATCGGGCATATGATTGCGCTATTGATCTGCCCCCGGGAGTGGTGCCACAGAGGGGTAGGACATACCCATTGTCCTGTGAGGAAACTAAGGCCATGGAGGAGTACATTGAGGATGCCCTCAGATGAGGGATTATTCATAAATCATCCTCGCCGGCAGGTGAAGGGTTCTTTTTCGTGAAAAAGAAGAGTGGCGAGTTACGACCGTGTATTGACTACCGTGGACTCAATAAGTTAATGTCTAAAAATGCTTACCCCATTCCGCTCATCACAGAGTTATTTGACAGGTTGAAAGGCTCCTCTATCTTTACGAAACTCGATCTACGTGCCGCCTACAACCTAATAAGGATCAGGGCCGGTGATGAGTGGAAGACGGCATTCAATACTAGGTCAGGCTACTACGAATATCTAGTTATGCCATTTGGGTTATGTAATGCACCTGCCGTATTTCAGGAATTCATTAACGATATCCTCCGCGACATGTTACAGTCTTGTGTGGTTGTGTACCTGGACGATATATTGATCCATTCTCTAGTTTAACCCAGCACATCCAGGATGTTTCGGAGGTATTACTCAGATTACGCAAGAACAAATTGTTCTGCAAACTAGAGAAATGTGAATTTCACTGTTCCCAAGTACCCTTCTTGGGTTTTGTCATATCTAAGGATGGCATAGCCATGGACCAAGAGAAGTTGGCTGCAGTCCTACAATGGCCACGACCCAAGGGGTTAAAAGCTATTCAAAGGTTTCTGGGCTTTGCCAACTATTACAGAAAATTTATTCAGAACTTTTCCACCATTACTAAACCTCTTTCTGACCTGACGCATAAGGGTGCGAATCCCTCTCAATGGTCTGAGGCAGCTGAGATGGCCTTTGAAACCCTCAAGAAGGCGTTTGCATCTGCCCCTATACTATCCCACCCTAACCCCACCCTGCCGTTCACACTAGAGGTCGATGTCTCCGAGTTTGGGGTAGGGGCAGTTCTCTCCCAACGCCCTAAGGAGGGGGGTAATCTGAGGCCATGTGGATTCTTTTCCAAGAAACTGTCCAGTGCCCAGAACCATTACGAAATTGGAGATAGGGAATTGTTGGCTATCATCTTGGCATTAAAAGAATGCCGACATCTTCTGGAAGGCACAAGGACCCCAGTGTTAATCCTCACGGACCATAAGAACTTGATTTACCTATCCGAGGCCAAAAGGCTGTCATCTCGCCAGGCTCAATGCGACCTATTCCTGTCCAGATTTAATTTCATAGTGTCGTACCTGCCAGGGTCCAAGAATATTAAGGCAGATGCCCTGTCTAGACAATTCTGCACAGACATTGAGAGGGATGACGCCCCGGTCCCCATAATTCAGCCAGATAGGATCCTGGCTACTATTCGTACCAGCATCACTTCGCCACTGGGAGAGCAAATATTGGCATCACAAGGACGTGCACCTCCTGAAACCCCAGTTGGCAAGTGTTTTGTGGACGAGCCTTTCCGTACCAGATTACTTGAGACCTATCACTCATCTAAGGCAGCTGGGCACATTGGCAGAGATCAGTTGGCATGGTCATTATCACGAACATTCTGGTGGCCTTCGCTGAAGGCTGACTGCTCTGCATTTACTGCTGCTTGCGCCACCTGTGCCCATGCCAAAACTCCCAGACATCTCCCAGTGGGACTGCTCCAACCGGTGCCTAATGGTGATCGTCCTTGGCCCCACATTTCTATAGATTTCTTGGGAGAGCTGCCTAGTTCTAAGGGCTATACATTTATCCTAATGGTGGTGGATAGGTTATCTAAAATGGCTCACTTCGTGCCCCTCTCTGGCCTTCCTTCGGCCCAGGAATTGGCATTAATTTTTGCCAGAGAAGTATTCCACTTCATTGGGCCATTTAAGATTATTTGCAAGGTCAATCCTGTGGCATACGCATTGGAACTTCCTAACACTATGTGTATTCACAATGTGTTCCATGTGTCATTATTAAAGCCCTTGGTTTGCAACCGCTATACTACCACTCCGGTGGTTCCTGGGCCGGTGGATGTGCAGGGCCAAGAGGAATACGAAGTTCAGAGCATCATTGACTCCAGGAGATTTAGAGGCAAGTTGCAATATTTGGTCCACTGGAAAGGGTATGGGCCTGAGGAGCGCTCTTGGGTAGACCACAAGGACCTCCATGCTCCACGATTGTTGCGCAACTTTCACTCTAAATTTCCTCAGAAACCCAGACCCCCCAGCAGGGGAGGGGGTCTTTGAGAGGGGGGTACTATCACGGTCCCCATGACTTTCTGTCAATCTGGCCTGATTTGCCTGTGCATTGGTGAAGACTGATTGGCCCGCCCAGGATGTGCCTTTATATGCTGGAGCTTGGGCACTTGTTGGTTGCACTTTCGTGGTGTTCCTGTTGCTGCGCCTTGTTGCTGTATTCCAGTGACTCCTGTGTACCGACCTGGCTTGTCTGACTCTTCTCCTGTTCCTGCTCCGTGATTTGACCCGGTTCTGGCTGACGACCCTGCTCCGTGATTCGACCCGGTTCTGGCTGACGACCCTGCTCTGTGACTCGACCCAGTTCTGGCTGACGACCCTGCTCCGTGATTCGACCCGGTTCTGGCTGATGACCCTGCTCCGTGATTGACCCTGTTCTGGCTGGTGTTCCTGTTCCGTGATTGATCTGTTCCTCGGCTGTGGTGTGCTGCAGTGCTGATCCTGTTCCGGTTGCCGTTCCGGTCCTGCCTGCCCGTGTTCCTGTACCATTCCAGTCGCTCTGGCGACATTCTGAACTGTTTAATCGACTCACTGTTCCTCTCATTATTCACTAGCTGTAGCCTGAGGTTGCTTTGCCTTCTGCTGGTTGCCAAGGTGCTAGCTCCCGTACAGAACCACTTAACCCTTGCAGTGCCTGTAGTCTCCGGTCTAGTGCCTCCGATTTATCTTGCCAAGCAAACGATTACTGATTTGAGCCTCTACTCTGAGTACCTCTTGTTGCCTAGCATCCACCCTCAGAGCCCTGTCAGCTCGTTGTTCGAAGTCTGGTAGTCTGTTCGCTCCCACTGTGAACATTAAGAACGGCACCAGAGGGGTGTTCGGGCTCTGGCCTACATACGCTAGAAGGTACATTACCATTGCACTTCCCAGTGCGCCGGCTCTATTACAGCTTGTGCAGTAACCGTCAGTATAAGCACCCAAGGGGTGTCAGGGCACAATCCAATTGGCACACGCAGGGTTACTACTATTTCCAGTTAAGGGCGATTCTGGTTCTGATTACTTCAGTGTTGGCAATAGCATTCCTCTGAAGCCCACGGTGGTGGTATCGGCTCAGCTCTGGGCATTGGGGCGCATTCCTATACCAACCTGAGAGTGAATTCAGTGCAGACACTTTACTCCTATCCAGTTATTGAGAGACTGTGTTCCAGAGACTGCTATTTATCCCAGGCGTTGGCCAATCTTGTTTATATCTCACCTATTGAACCTGTTAACCCCTTGGGGGTTATTCCCTATCCATACATAGCACCATTTACTACCATTGTGTGCATTCACTTTGTCAGTATTGCCATTACTGCTATTCCTGTGCTGGCCCTTAGGGGCATTGTTTTATTTTTTGTTTCAATAAAACTGTGTTTTTACTTCTACTACCCTGGTCTGAGTGTCAGAAAACCGTTACAGGAGTACTTCCACGTGTGCGTCTAGTGCTTGTTTAGGAAATGATTGACCTTCATGGACTGCATTAAAAGACTTTGTTAAGGGAGCGAGTAACGAGTCTGCGAAAGAGCAATAGTACAAGGCAGAGAAACCATTGGGGCCCGGGCTCTTCCCCAAGGGAAGGCTACGAATGGCTCTCATAACTTCCTCGGCCCGAAACGGGCGATCCAGCTCAATACACACCTCCATAGGCAGTTTTGGAACCTGGGCTTTAGTAAGATAGGATGCAAAGTCTAGGCTATCTGAAGAAGGTGTATCTGTAGGACTAGGTAGATTGTATAGGGTTTCATAATAATCACTAGTGTTGAGCGAGCGTGCTCGGCCGATGCTCGGATCGGCTCGAGCATCGCTCTGCTCGGCACATGGCGGTACTCGTACGAGTACCGCCATGTGCTCGCCCGACAAGCTCGGGTGAAGAGGATCTGTGCCGGAAGAGGCACAGATCCGAAGAAGCTCCGCTGGACCACCAGGGAATGGAGGTACGGGGGCATTGCGGAGATGAAGGGGGCATTGCGGACATGAAGGGGGACATTGTGGAAGAGGGGCATAGACTCTATGCCCCTCTTCCACAATGTCCCCCTTCATCTCCGCTATGCCCGTCTTACACAATGTCCCCCTTCATGTCCGCTATGCCCCTCTTCCACAATGTCCCCCTTCATCTCCTCTATGCCATAGAGGAGATGAAGGGGGACATTGTGGAAGAGGGGCATAGCGGAGATGAAGGGGGACATTGTGGAAGAGGGGCATAGAGTCTATGCCCGTCTTCCACAATGTCCCCCTTCATCTCCGCTATGCCCCTCTTCCACAATGTCCCCCTTCATCTCCTCTATGGCATAGAGGAGATGAAGGGGGACATTGTGGAAGAGGGGCATAGCGGACATGAAGGGGGACATTGACCAGGCACCCTCCGCTCATCAGAGCAGGGGGTGCCTGGTTTGATGCTCGAGTGCTCCCATTGTATTCAATGGGGCTCGGGTGCTCGGCCGAGCACTCGAGCAGCAGGGGGTGCTCGGTCAGAGCACCCGAGCACCCGAGCATCACGGTGCTCGCTCATCACTAATAATCACAAAAGGCCTTTGCAATAAGTGGGTATGAAGTAAAAGGGATACCTTGTGGATTATGTATAAACGAAACATGGGATGACCTCCTCCGGATTTTGATATAATTGGCACGGCTTCTACCACATTTGTCCCCATTCAAATACCTGTGATATGCTTTCCACATACAGGATTTATGGAAGGATAGTCGGAGTCGATTATTAAGCTCAAGCCGCAGAGTTTTAAGTTTCTGCCCTAAATCCTGAATGAGTGTTCTTTTATACGTAGTCTCAAGGGCCTGAATCTGAGCTATTAGTCTATTTATAGATTTCTCCCGTTCTCTCTTTCAGTGAGCTCCAGTTTTAATAAGGAGACCCCTGAGAACACATTTGTGGGCTTCCCACACTGTTGGTGCCCATCACCCGTGGAATTAAGTTGGAAATATTCCCTAATTGATGCATCAAGATTCTGTTCGATGGTCTCATCATTCAATAAAGTTTTGTTTAGTCTCCAAGCCCTAGGCGACGTGGCAAGTTCTGATACAGAAATAGAGATGGTAACCACAGAATGATCTGACCATGAAATGGGTTGGATTTCAGCAGACCGGATAAATTGGAGAAGAAATTGAGAGATCAGAATATAGTCTATACGACTGAAGGAATTATGTGGGAATGAATGAAATGTGTAATCTTGGTCTGTGGGGTGTAGAGTTTGCCATGGGTCAATAATCTGACAGTAGGCTAACAGTTTTTTAAACTGAGAAAGGTGTGAGAGCCTAAAGGGGGAGCAGCCTGAGGATGTATTGAGGGCTGGGTTCAAGGCCACATTGAGATTGCCACCCCAGACAATGTGTCCTTCTGCCCAGGATTCCAATGTATGCACTATTTTTCTTAAAAATGTCAATTGAGCTTTTTTGGGGCTATAAACATTTACGAGGGTATACAATTTATTGTGTAGCCGCCCCTTGAGGAGAAGAAATCTACCCTCTTCATCTGACATTTTGTCTATAAGAGTCCATGGTAGCCTAGAGCTCAGGCGAATGCCTACTCCTCTCTTTTTAACTTTGTCTGAAGCAAAATATGTGGTCGGATAATGGTGTGATAATAGCCAGGGGTGGGATGTAGATTTAAGGTGAGTTTTCTGGATGAAAGCAACATCAGCTTTGAATCTGAGACAATCTCACAATAGGTGAGATCTTTTTTCAGACATGATCTTTAGGGTATACATAATGATGGGTGGAGAGCATGAAAATTAGGTGAGTGCAGTCTCTCGGATCCCGCAGGATGAGAGGGTGGGGAAAGGATTGAGGAGGGGAAGGTATGAAGAAGAATGGATGGGCACGCCAGGGGTGCCCAGGTGTTAAGAACCCATTGGGTAGATACAGTATACATAAGGCACTGTTGCTAGCAGGGTTTAGGTGACTGAAAGTCTCGGGGGTGTAAGTACAACGATAGGTGGGTAGTAGGTGTGAGAAAATGTGTTGGATATGTGTGACAAACCACGATGGTTGAGGGATGGAGGAAAGTATCCTGTGGATATCCTGAAGGAATAGGTAGTAGAGATTGTACCAAAATGTAGATGCATTGTATGGAAAACAAGCTCAGTAAGTAAAGAGCAGCATACAGAGGAGAACGAGCAATATGGGTCTGGGTATCACTAGTGAGCAGCAACCAATCATAGGTGGAGGAAGAAATTAAAATGCCTTGGTAATGAAGGGGTTGATTCTAATATATACCGTAGGTGTGGTATAGTGGACAGGACCATAGTACTGGCTATAATGAATATTATCAAGTGAAGCAACAGTTACTGGATAATAAAAATGTGGTATAAATATGCAGAACATAAAGTCTTGTATGCAGGGTAACATTTTGAATCTGAGAATAGACATTTAAATAAGTGGGTTATACAGTGGGTATAAGTGGGTTATAGACTTGGAGAAACCATATTACAGATAGTGATACCCCTCTTTGCCACAAAGCGAATTCCTTCTCCTAAGATCTCATTCAATTTTAAGTCGGTGTACAGGATATTTAAATTCCTTCTCATGATATTACAAATCTGTCTATATTGTGGACTGTATCTTGTAATGAATCTAAAATCAGAGGACTTCCTATTCCCTTGTATTCCCGAAACTGACTCCGTTAGTAACCCATCCCTAGGTTTGACCATAACCTCTTTTTGAACCTGAATAAGGGCCTCCATCTTGTAGCCCCTTGTCTCAAACCTCTGTCTCAGATCATCAGAAGCCAAACTAAAATCCTTGTCAAGTGAACAGTTTCTGTGTAACAGCAGGAACTGTCCCTTGAGGATATTGTTGACCTGATGCCTGGGGTGTGAGGAATGCGCATGCAACAGGCTATTACCAGACACCAATTTCCTATAATTTCTACTGATAACCCTACCATGTATTTGGTCACCAATCAAAGTCAAATCTAGGAATGGGATTGAGGTCCTCTGATATTCTTCCTTTAAATTTCATATTGCACAAATTAGTATTCAAAAATGATATAAATTTTGATGCTTCCTCCTCTAAACCTGTCCACACGAATAGGAGGTCATCAATGTACATCCCATACCACAAGATCCTCGCTAGATGGGGTTATCACCCCCAAAGATGTGCGTAACCTCCCACCAACCCATAGCCACACCACACCTCTGGAGGTAAAACACCCCATCAAACAAGAAAAAATTGTAGGACAGGAGGCACCGGACAGCCAGTAACAGGAAACCCTTCAATTCCTCTCCATACACTGACAAACGCTCCATCTGTGTCTTCAAAGCTTGAACTCCTAATTCATGGGGTATGGAGGAATAGAGAGCTGACACATCAGCGGACAACCAGGAACACTGAGAATGCCAGTTAACTCTGTCTTGATTAGATGTGACTAGATTGACAGCTCAAAACGAGGTTGCCACTTTGTACTTTGTATTTTAACCTATCACTGAACAGTTTGGGTATTATATTGACGTGTTTCCTGAGTATACACCAAATCTATGATTAAGCACTATTTTTTGCGTGAAACGCATTAGACGGTATGTGGGACCTTTTCTTTGTGTTGTGTCTACCCTCACTTTGAAGAGTCCAATAAAGGGAGAAATTTTATTATTATCATCTTTGATTTCATCAGTTCTTGGTGTGCAGCCATTTCTTTTCATTCAAATCACTCTATAATCACTGCCCTCCTAAAAGTAACCAATGATATGCAGACTGGTATGGAAAATGGAGGACTCACTGGAGCTATTTTCCTAGATTTTGCAAATTTCTTTGATACAGTAGACCATAGTATTCTGATAAGGAAACTCTAAAGTTCTGGATTGGGTAATCATTCTCTAAATTGGTTCCGATCCTATTTATCAGACAGAATGCAATATGTGTCTATTGCAGACAATACCTCCCTTCTGCTCAAAGTTACAAGTAGGGTTCCCCAAGGCTCCATCCTTGGCCCTCATCTATTTTCTCTGTTTATAAATGATCTGCACATGGTTTGCAAAGCATTTTCTGTACACATGTATGCAGATGACCCTATAATATATGGGCGAAAGTTGTTGCCGTGTTCCTGCGAGAAATCTCTCGAAAACCATGTTGTTATCCACTTTAAAACTAGCGCTTAAAATTTTTGCATCTTTTGCCCATTGGCCAAAATCTTTCGCCATTTTTTCAATGGCTAGAAAGTTTCCGCCCATTTATTTACCTTGTTTTCGCAGTTCCGCTATAAAAACATGACATTTTCACTGAAGTCAGACACAATAGATGCAGCTACAGAGAGGGATAGACGTGCTGTGATAGTTTGAAAAACTGAGGCAGGAGAGACTCATAGTGACTGCAATCACTATGAGCAACAAAAAGAGCAATTGGAAGGACCCTTATTATGCGTCCACTGAGTCTGAGGAGAGGACACAGGACAAGGTGCTTCACAGCAACCAAAGACTTCAGACCCAAACCATATGTATCGATAAAATCTTCAGTTTATTAGAACACTTTTAAAAACTGATTGAAGACATTTACAGATTCAATGTCAATATAAGGACAAAGCAAAAACGCCTAACACGTTTCGTAAACCTAAAAGTTTACTTAATCATAGGCATAACTTCCGCTCATACCGGTTAGGTTTTAAATCGATTCAATCACTTTTCATTATCCAATTGTTACGGTTTTAGATGAACACTCAGACAGATTGGTAAGGTTAAAAGACTTTATTGAAAAAGAGCATATACTGAACAAGGCCCAAGGGACCACAAGGCAGAGCACACAGGAAACAGGTGGCTTGCAGGAATGCAATATTAGAATACTAGACTGGCACAACTAAATGTATAGTTCGTGTATAGGTACTGGCAACCCGTAGGGAAGCTGACCAGGTGAACATACACAGGAGGAGTAACTGGCAACCCGTAGGGAAGCTGACCAGGTGAACGTACACAGGAGGAGTACGGGAAACACAACTGACACTACCCAGACGCCTGGGTACCAAAACCCTGAGGAACAAGGAAACTCTGGCCAGACTGTATGGAATGAAACTGGCACTGTCCAGATGCCTGGACACCACGACTCTGGAACGAGGCAACTCAGACCCAGACTGTATGGAACGAAACTGGCACAGTGGAGGCTAGAACCGAATACGGTCTCCAAATACCGGCAACTGTGGAGTAACCGTCTCCCCTCAGGAGGGATAATAGAGACCAAGGTAGCTGCTAATTATAGACCCTAGAATGCTAGGGGTGGATCGAGGCAACAGTAGGTAGCTGTCAAACAGCTAATGGCCCTTAGCCTGCATGGATGGATATGGATAGTATAAAGCTGTCTCTAACGGTGGAACTGCCCAATGCAGTGGTAAGCCCTACCTGGACACTCTAGGTACACGAAGGGTTACAGGTAACGCCCAACCAAACAGAGTAACTCCCAGGGGGAGTGAGCACAGCGTAGCAGGTAGGAAAGCCACAGAGGGAGATCAGAGTAACACAGTCAGAGTAGAACTCCGGTACTGGTACTTCGAATGTGCACACCGCTAGCAGCAGTTAAGGAGCAGCTTAAGCCCAAGCTTAGGCCTTTGGTCGACAAGGAATAGTGCCACACGGCGCAACACTGCATGTAACTAATGCCCAGAATAAATAATAGCCACCAGGGGTCGCTCTGAGACAGACGGGTCCGGTAGGCACCGGAGCCCGTTAAGCGGAATAGGGATACCGCAACGGAACAGAACAGCGCCCCTACTGGTCGACAATGGAGTGGTTCTATGCCAGAATACAGTCAGCAATGGAGAGGGTCTTCAGCCAGGATACAGCCAGCACAGGAGTGGATCTCAGCCAGAATACAATCAGCAACGGAGCAGGGTTTCCTCCAGGAACGATCAGCGACGGAGCAGGATCTTCAGCCAGAATACAGTCAGCAACGAAGCGGCTTCTCATCCAGGGATGGTCAGCAATGGAGCAGGATCTTCAGCCAGAATACAGTCAGCAACGGAGCGGGTTCTCAGCCAGAATAGGAGTCAGCAATGGAGTGGGTTCTCAGCTAGAATACGAGTCCGCAACAGAGCGGGTTCTCAGCCAGAATACGAGTCAGCAACAGAGCAGTTCTCAGCCAGAATACGAGTCAGCAACAGAGCAGGTTCTCAGCCAGAATACAAGTCAGCAACAGAGTGAGTTCTCAGCCAGAATACGAGTCAGTAACAGAGCGGGTTCTCAGCCAGAATACTAGTCAGCAATGGAACGTAAAACAGGAACACAGGAACAACTCGTAGTTAGGCAGGCCAGGTCATACACTGAGTAGAAATCACAGGAGTAACACATGAAACGTACACCACGAAAGGGCGCCTAAGAGAGGACATCCCAGGGTATATAAAGGCAAGCCAGGAGTAGCAATTAAGACCAGCCAATCAGACAGCAGCATCGGATAATAATGTCGCCACTACGCAATACCAATCACGTGAGCGGAAATCACTTTTCAACTAGGTTCATTCATTCTTGTCTTTGGTGATGTTTAATCTGTCATACAAAAGCATGAGAGCATTCAATCCTGTATAACTACGGATGCCTATTCCTTCCGAACAATCAAATCAAACACAGTTTTGATTACACAGATATCCTAACCCAGGCTAAACCGTAAAACATTTAAAACACAATCAAATCAATGACCCTTATTAAATCTGGCAATAAAAAATGAAATAAAAAAATATATTAATAAGTAACCTCAGTTACGAATTTATCCATTTTCCAATAATTGTTTAGTACACATAAATCCCAAATTTATTGCCTATGTACAAATAAAGAGATGTCATGTTCTGAATTAATGCCCTGTCACAGTTATCCAGAAAAGTTCAGGAGTCAGTACGGTATAGTTAACTCAATTTTATTGAAAAAATGAAAATAAAGATAATATATACAAAGGCACAAGCAAAGGGTTCCAGCCCGCAAGCCTGTTATCAGAAATAATAGGATGCAGGGCTTAAGCCACAGTGCGAGAGACTAGGCTTAGCCACTGGTAGTCTCAGCAGGAACCAGGAACAGGAACAGGAACCCAGGAACTAGATCTGCCAAATACCGACTCTAGCCTGCAGTCAGTAAGGAAGGATCACTGACTCACGCCTGGTCAGACAAGCCTGGTCATACACAGTTCTAGTAGTCAGCCAGAGACACAGGTCTGCACCAGGTTGGGTGTCCACTATTTAGGGAACAGCAAAAGAATAGTCAGACAGAGCCACAGGTGAACACCAGAATGGATGGAAGACTAGCCAGGTCATACATGGAGCCCAGGAAGTAGTAAGTTGGAGCCACAGGGAAAAAAGCATAAAGATAGGTCTGCGACATTCTGGAGCCTAGCACCCTCTGATTTGACACATCAATGCATCCTGCATCAATCTGAGTGGCAAATGACACATCTTGGCCATGTGCCCAAATCTCATGTCATAGAAAAGCAATGCAGAGGTACTACAGCCCGGCCCGTGGACAATGGGTGAAATTGCGAACCACAACCAGCGGTCAGACCAGGACCACAGCGGGATGCCAGGAACGCTACACCCGCTGTAGCCTGGGGAGTCTGGATCCAGCAGCGGCAGGAGCACCCCACTGGTAACTAGGTACCGTAACAGTACCCCCCCTTAAAGGCCCCTCCTCTGCGGGGCCAGCCAGGGTTTGTCAGGGAACGTAACATGGAATCTGTGTACCAGAACAGGGTAGTGAACATCATCAGCTGAAACCAAAGAACATTCCTCCAGACCATATCCCTTCCACTGAATAAAGTACTGTAGGTGCACTCAAACCAATCTGGAGTCCAAAACGTTCTTGACTTCGTATCTGAAACTCTCACGGGAGCAGGGCGGACAGGAACAGAGGTATAACGGTTGCAGACCAAAGGTTTCAGTAGGGAAACATGGAACACATTATGTATGCTCATATTGGCTGGAAGTTCCAACGCATAAGCCACTGGATTAATCTTGAACAACACTCAAAAAGGACCAATGAATCAAGGAGCAAATTTGAAACTGGGAACCTGGAGGTGCAAATTATGTGACAAGAACCACACTCTGTCTCCTACTTGAAAGTTAGGTGCCGGCAGTCGTCTACGGTCAGCCTGTCTCTTTTGTCTCTGTACCAAGTCACATAGGGTATGCTGTACCCGTACCCATAAGGAACGGAGTGCCCTTAAATGCTCATCCAGAGCCAGAATCTCTTGCTCCTGGAAGTTCTTAGGGAGTGTCGAAGGTTGGAACCCATAGTTGACCAAAAACTGGGAACACTTAGTGGAAGACTTAACAGCACTATTCCGAGCAAACTCCACCTAAGGTAACAGGGTAGCTCAGTTATCGTGATGGTCAGAGATATAGCAGAGGAGGAACTGCTCCAAGGCTTGATTAGACCTCTCTGTCGCACCATTGGACTGTGGATGAAACAAGGAGAAAAATGACAATTGAATGCCCATCTGCGCACAGAAGCACCTCCAGAAGCGGAATACAAATTGGCTTCCTCTATCAGACACAATCACTTTAGGAACACCATGGAGATGGAGGACTTCTCTAGTGAAAACCACTGCCAGTTCCTGTGCGGATGGTAATCTTTTCATTGGCACAAACTGTGCCATCTTGGAAAATTTGTCTACAATCATTAGAATGACTGTATAACCCATGGAATTAGAAAGGTCAACCATAAAGTCAATGGATAGATGAGACCGGGGGCGTTCCCCATTAGCCACTGGTTGAAGCAGGCCCACTGGCAGGTATCTGGGAGACTTGTTCTGACCACAAGTTGTACAGGCAGCTGTGAAAGCGGTACAATCAACACCAGGGGAGGGCTAGCAACTTGTGGCCTGTGGGGGCAAATAAAATCTACTGGCCCACTGGCCCAGCCCGTCCCATTTAGTTAATTTTAATATTTGCATTAATGCTGTTAAGTAAGGTAAATAAGACCACATAGCTTACAGCTGAAATATGGCTAGTCTAGTGATACCATTGAGCTTTCAATTTAAGTACAGCTACATGACTGATACCATAGAGCTTACAAGGGAAATGGGTTATGCTGCTAGTGTAGCTCTATTTGGATTGTAGCTCTATGGTATCACTTGTGTAGCTCCATTTTAATTCTAAGCTCTGTGGTATCAATAGAGTAGCTCCATTTACAGCAGCAACTGGGAGATTGAGTGAGGCAGTGGCCCACTGGCCCAGACATGTAACCAGCCCAGGGGGCAATTGCCCGTCTGCCCTCCAGGCCAGCCCTCCCCTGATCAACACTGAGACTAGGCCACCAAAATACACATGACACGACCAATGTGACACACCTCTTTTGAGGCATGATGACACGACCAATGTGACCCACCTCTTTTGAGGCATGATACATCTCCAACAGTTTTATATGTAAGTGAGCGTGGACAAAACAACGACCCTCGGGTCTCTCCGGGGGGCCAAATCTTGGGCTGCCAAAATCTCCTCTTCGAGCGAGGACGTGATACAAGTACAAATCGTTGCAAGTATCCGATCAGCTGGAATGATCAAGGAGGGGGTAACTTCCTCTTGTGATAAGGCACAGAATTAATGGGGTAAAGCATCTACCCTTAAGTTCTTAGAGCCCACAAGATAAGAAACCACAAAATTGAAGCGAGACAAAAACAGCGCCCATCTGGCCTGTCTGGGAGACAACCGCAAATGAGTTTTTTGGGGTCAGTAAGAATCAATATCGGTACTTTAGAGCCCTCGAGCAAATGCCTCCATTCCTTCAAGGCCA
This sequence comes from Rhinophrynus dorsalis, assembly GCA_037306005.1. Lineage (NCBI taxonomy): Eukaryota > Metazoa > Chordata > Amphibia > Anura > Rhinophrynidae > Rhinophrynus > Rhinophrynus dorsalis. The sequence continues at coordinate 154,886,580 of CM074721.1, forward strand.
GGACTATGGCCAGTAACTCTCAGTCACCAATTTGTTAAAGCCTTTCAGCTTTTGGACAATTTTCAGGAAAAGAACCCACAAGGGCGTGGAGACTCACCCGAGGAACTGCTCTTGGGCAACAGGGTGCCCACTCCTATCTCTGATGCATCCACCTCCAAGGTAAAGGGTAGGGAGGGATTGGGATGTGCCAGTGTGGGCCCTGCAGCAAAGGCTGCCTTGAGAGTCACAAAACCCAGAATAGCTGGTTGTGACCAATCAAAAGGATTGACCCCTCTTCGTGTCATGTCAGTCAGAGGTTTGACAATAGTAGAAAAATTCTTGATGAATTTACGGTAGTAATACGTAAAACCTAGAAACCTTTGGAGAGCCTTGAGTCCATTAGGATGTGGCCAATCCACAACCGCAGACAATTTTTGGGGGTCCATAGCAAATCCAGCAGTGGAAATTATATAGCCTAGGAATGTCACTTGCAATTTGTGGAACTCACATTTTTCAAGTTTACAGAACAACTTATTATCCTGTAGTAGACTCAGAACCTTTGCAACATCCGACTGATGAGTCTCCAATGTAGGAGAGTGGATGAGGATATCATCCGAATATATCACCACACAACTTTGAAGGAGTTCTCTTAATACATCATTTATGAACTCGTAGAAGACAGCCTGAGCGTTGCACAATATGAAGGGCATGACCAGTTACTTATAATACCCACTCCGGGTATTTAAGGCTGTCTTCCATTCGTGTCCCTCTTTAATCTGAACTAAATTGTACACGGCTCTCAAATCGAGTTTAGTGAAAATCTTTGAACCCTTAGGTCAAAGAGTTCGGTGATCAATGGAATAGGATAAGCATTCTTGACCAAAATCTTATTCAAACCACGAAAATCAACACATGGACAAAGCTCCCCGTCCTTTTTGACTAAGAAAAATCCAGCACCAGCGTGGATTTACGTATAATGCCTCTAGCCAGCGCATTAGTCACATACATGCAAACAAAAGAATAGGAAAGACTCCCAATAGTATAATATCGTCTTCAATAAAATATTTGATTAAATAGACCTAAAAGTGGGTACTCACAATTCAGGTGGTCAGTTCTAAGACTGACTAACTCACATCAGGAGAAATACCCATCTCCAGCCGGGAACAATGAGGAATAAATGAAGTTCAACACGGCTCCAATATGTAAAAAAATTTATATTTTAATAAAGAAGAAAAATATATCATAAAAACGAAACAAATTATACCCAGTATAATAATTCTAACGTGTTTCATGGCTCTAAACGCCACCTTTTCAAATATAAAATCTAAATCTGGGGTATTAAGAATCGGAGCCGGCAAACACTCTCATTTAAAACCCTACATTCATACCACATTGGTCTGGAGCAATACAAACATAGTCCTATCAGTGACAGCTATTGAGACAAGCCTCCTATACATCATACCCATTCCGAGAATGAAATTCATCATGAGCCAATCGCATCCCAGTCACAGGCAGCAACGTGTTCACTCCCTTCTGTTGAGTGGAGCCGCCATGGACAGACGAGAAACCACTGGCCCACACCAAGTCAGTCATGAAACGGGCTACATAAAACAACACAACAAATGTATCGTAGTCATACGATGAATGCGATCACATGATCGTGTCAGCTTACATAGCAACAAAAATGTAAACATTAGAATGTAAAGACATATATGTACATATGTACTCAATATCTGTTTTATACTAATGTCACTTGAATACACAATAAATCAATCACGATCTTGCTATTATAGCCGGATATAAAATATATCATGGTCATACGGATGTATTATAGCCATACTGTAAGCGCGATCCTATAATCGCATCTGCTCATACAGCCACAAAAATGTAAACATTGGTAAATAAAAACATATATGTACATGTACACTCAGTGTCCGTTTAACTGTAACTTAAGCCAACCTATATACCAATTAAAAGACTTATAATGATATCACATTTATACAAAGTAACTATATCAAACACTGGTGCAGACCAAATCCCCAATTTGGAATAATCTCCAACCAAATGGACACCCGAGACATCACCTATCCATAATTATAGGTCTAGGAAGGTCAAATATTCACCATCTACAAATGTGCACACATAGAGCTAATACTCCTAACAGCAGATTCTATAACCTCAATAATAAAAAAATATAAAAAATACATAAATAAAATCATTTAAATTATACCTATTATAATTAGAATATTGGATATTTACAAGTAGTGATTTTTGTGTGGTGGTGTAAAAAACTCCATGAAAATTTCTCCTTAGATGTGTTCAATGGGTATTAGTCACATATTCCTCCATAGCCTTATTCTCCTCCACAGACAAGGGATAGACACGACCCCTCGGGGGTGTAGTCCCAGGAAGCAATTCCAACGTGCAATCATAGGGTCTATAAGGGGGCAGGAGTTCTGCTTGGCTTTCACTAAATACATCTATAAAAGGCGTGTACTCCTCTGGAAGGAGGGAAGTTGATGCCTGCATAACTCTTACGGGACAAGATAGACAAGACTTTTTACATAGTGGGGACCAGTCCACCACCTCACAAGTGTGCCAGTCTATCCTGGGGTTATGTTTCTGGACCCAAGGGAACCCCAGGACCATGGCATGGTGTGGAGAGTTAATTACCTAAAACTTCAGGTTTTCCGTATGTATGTCTCCCAATCTCAAGGTTAACAAGGCGGTCTCATGTGTAATGTGAGAGGGTTGTAGTGGTCTGCCATCAATGGCTTCCACGGCCAACGGGGAGGCAAGAGGCAGCAATGGAATATTTTTAATGGCAGCGAACTCCACATCCATAAAGCAGCCAGCTGCCCCAGTATCCAGTAACGCTGGATATCCGAAAGGGGCACTGGAGACACAGAAATGCACCATATCATCTGTCTCTGGGCCATTTTGGTATTTGGGCGTCTGTCGGGATGAATGGGACAAGACCGTAGCAAATGACCCGCCTTACCAAAGTACAAACTCAAGCCCTCCTTTCTCCTAAAGGCTCTCTCCTCCCTTGAAAGCTGAGTGACACCCACCAGCCTGAGTTCACCACTCTAAGAGATCATATCTGGAGGCATGGGAGCAGAGGGAGGATAGGGCGGGTCAGAAACACGAGGGGACAACTCTCCTTGTGGCCTCTGCAGGCCTTCAGCAACCGAGGGCCTCCCCCTGACAATGGCATCCACCTGCATAGGCTTGTAATCGTTATATACAAGTCCCGGAGGACTGGGAGAGGAGGGGATAGGATGGACCAGAGTAATTAGCCGACCCTCTGTTTGTAGACCTCCTCAGATACTCCTTAAAAGAGGGCCGCTCTCTGATTCTGGTGTGTACCAGCATACAGGTGTGTACCAGCATACAGAATTCGATCAGTAAGTCCAAATTGTTCGGTAGGTGCGTGCCGTGAATTCGACTTTCATGGTGTTGCCGAGCCCCTGAAAAATACAGCCATCAGGGCCTCTTTATTCCAGTTTACCTCAGCAGGGTTACAGAACTCAATGGCATAGTTGGCCACTGTGCGGTTACCCTGGAGCACTGTCATAAGATGCTTGGATGCCAAGGCCTGGCCTATCAAAGACTTTTCTGAATGATTTCACAAAATCCAATAAATTGTGAACGATGGGTTTATTAGTCTCCCATAGTGGATTGGCCCATGCCAGTGCTCTGCCCGTGAGGAGGGAAATAAGGAAACCAACTTTACTTCGCTCATTGGAAAAGGCATAAGGTACCCATTCGGTACCAATTTGAAATATATGCCTAGCTGGTTCAGGAAACCAAGACAACCTTCTGGAGCCCCACCATAACTCTGTGGGAGCTGAGCGGAGCCTGTCAACCTCTTGACCATACCTGCGTCAGGAGGATTTGGAACCAATGGTGCCTGGGAAGTCTCAGAGGGGGCCACCAATTGGTTGCAGATTTGCTCAAGGTGAGCAGTGCTCTGCGAAACTATCTGCATGGCCAAAGACAACTGATCAAGCTGACTCAGTGTCTCCATCCTCTCTAGGATGCTTTGGAAAACTGCATTGCCATCACGGTCTGAACTCATGGCCCTTGTGTACTGTCACAGTTACCCAGAAAAGTTCAGGAGTCAGTACGGTATAGTTAATGCAATTTTATGAAAAAATTAAAATAAAGGTAATATATACAATTATATACAAAGGCACAAGCAAAGGGCAGCAAAGGGTTCCAGCCTGCAAGCCTGCTATCAGAAATAATAGGATGCAGGGCTTAAACCACAGTGCGAGAGACTAGGCCTTAGCAACTGGTAGTCTCAGCAGTAATCAGGAACAGGAACCCAGGAACTAGATCCGTTGAATAGCACATACCGACTCTAGCCTGAAGTCAGTAAGGAAGGATCACTGACTCACACCTGCAGGCAGTTGGAAGTACACTCTGACTCACACCTACAGTCAGTAGGGAATCAACTCTGACTCACGCCTGCAGTCAGTTGAGCTAGTCTACCAGAGCCCCAGGGTCTGCACAGATAGGGTGTTTGCATCTATAAGGAACAAACGTAAGAGTAGTCAGACAAAGCCACAAGTCAACACCAGAGGGGGTAGTCAGACAAGCGGGGTCATACACAGTTCTAGTAGTCAGCCAGAGCCACAGGTCTGCACCAGGTTGGGTGTCCACTATTTAGGGAACAGCAAAAGAATAGTCAGACAGAGCCACAGGTCAGCACCAGAATGGATGGAAGACTAGCCAGGTCATACATGGAGCCCAAGGTAACAGAACTGCAAAGAACAACAATGCAAGGGCGACTGGTGTATCTGCAGTCTGCCCTTTTAAACCCATAGCAGGAAGTAGTAAGGTGGAGCCACAGGGAAAAAGGCATAAATATAGGTCTGCAACATTTTGGCGCCTAGCGTCCATGATTTGACGCATCAATGCATCCTGCGTCAATCTGAGCGACAAGATACAACAAATGACGCATCTTGGCCATGCGCCCAAATCTCACGTCATAGAAACGTGATGCACAGGTACTACAGCCAGGCCCATGGACATGGGCGACATTGTGAACCACAACCAGCAGTCAGACCAGAACCACAGCAGGATGCCAGGAATGCTACACCCGCTGTAACCTGGAGAGTCTGGATCCAGTGGTGTCAGGAGCACCCCACTGATAACTAGGTACCATAACATGCCCTTCGGGGAGCTAGTCTGTAGGAACAATATCCATTTCACTTCACATTTGTCAAGTTGGATATTAATGTCCCCACCACACTCCAACGGAACCACCCTTTCGATCCCTTGCAAATAAATTTTACTCAAAGCACCTTGATTGCAGGCAAGAAAATGCCTAGCAACAGGCTTACTCAAATCTTTATTAACAATGTGAAGAATGTGCTCACACATCCGATCCTTCATACTGGGAGCCACATTCTGCACAAGTAAACAAGTAAATGACATATGTAGTTCAGCAGTTTATATATTGCCTGATGTTATATTTCTTCCCTGTTACTGTACTCTCGAATTCCTTGCCAGGTTTTGCATAAGTGCAAGAGATGCACCTCCTGGCGCCACACTTATACATATCCCTGGTGTGTAGCCATGTAGGTGCTGGTTTCAAGGTACTATGGAAGAAGCTAGGGGACAATTTATCTCCCAATGTAGGACCCTTCCTAGCTATATATTTGCATCCCGCCTCTAACTTAACCCTTAACTGATCATCCCCCAACGGAATAGGCAAATATTTCTCCACTATGCTCCTAATATCATTAAATTCTGTACTATAATCTGTGATAAAGGTAAAGCCTAAATAAGCATCTGATTTTTTCTCTAATCTCATTTGTCCATAAGTCCGTAACAGCTCTTTTCTATCACTTACTTAGCTCTATTAAATGCCTTCTTAATCAACCCAGAGGGATAACCTCGTTCAAGAAAAGTCCAGTCAATATTTCTGCCTGTAGTTGGAATTCTTCTTCTGTTGCACAGTTCCTGCATTTTCTCTTTGCAACCCTTCTATGTCATATAAAGCACACAGATCCGGAAACATAGTCATATTCACTCTGTGTTACAATATTTGGTTCTAGCATTCCCTGTTCAATAGAGGAGTTGATATGTCCATCACACTCATAATCTATGTTCTCATTCCTAATCATCGTTTCATTATTACTCTGTTAAAGAATTTAAGTGTCAGATGTCTAGTAAAACGGTTCAGGTCAACAATGGTTTCAAGGAGGTTAAAACGTCTTGTAGGGGAAAAACTCAATCCTTTAGATAATAGTCATATTTCTGGTAAATTCAATGTCCTACTCGAGAGGTTTAGGACCTCCTGCCCCGGCCTCTCTTTTGATATTCTCGACCTCTTCCTCCCCTTCGTGCCTCTTTTTGTTGTTCTAGAACCCAGTGTTTATCCTTTCCTGTCATCTCTGTGGTCTCTTGAACATGCTCCCCTGTGGTTTTTTGGACCAGTTCCTATAAGTCCACCTCTTTGTGTCTCAAAGACTTCATTAGCAGACACATGTTGAAGATCCTGTGTAATAGATAAAGGAGACACAGTATTCTGCTCCACATCACTGGAGTCCTGTTCTACACTGGAGAAACTGACCCTCTTATTATCTACTTTGGGACGTAATATAGATCTCATATTATTGTGACCCTGATGATTTTCTTCTCATATCTCTCCTTTTGCCATGTTTAAACTTTCTGTTTATTATATTCTTTCTTATCTCTGCAGTATTTCCTTGATTTAAGCAAGGTTATATTGTGCTCCAATCTTTGTAATTTTACCCTAATATCCTTATCAAAATCTACATACGGAGTAGTTTCCTGATAAACCTTAACCCATTTTTTTATGGCAACTAGTTCATTCTGTAACTTGGAATACATTTCTCTTTTATATACCAATACTAAATCAATGAGTTTTTTGGAGCAATCTGTCAGGAAAGTGTTCCATTTACTCATAAATTCTTCATTATCTTCTGCAAAGGTGTGTATTTTACAAATCCTTAACCCCCTTGAAATCATATCACTATTCTGATATTTCTCAAAGGTGGCTATGTCCCACCACATTCTCCTTTAGGGTTACATTTACAAGATTTTTAAAAAGGGTATCACTCGAGAAATTTTTCATCCCCCAGATAAGGTGTATCGGTTGAGAAATCTTGGGTGGCTCTTATGACACAATCCATATGCTGACTCATTGACAATAGCAACTCATTCATATCCAATACATAAGCCTGTGTAATTGGCATGCCTTCATCATTAGATTGCGAAATAATCGCTATTTTGAATTGGTAGGGTCTGTACAGCAAATATATTAAGAGCGGGTTAGACTAGGGCTATCGTTTGAGATTTTTTTACCCAAATAATTACAGGGAGCAAACCCCAAATCAACACTGTAAACTTAGAACCACATCAATAAAAATAATACAGTTGCTACTAATATCTCAATTCAACCTCACAATATATGTGCATTATATCAAAACATATTCAGAGCCTGGAGTCTGTGAAGGAGGAGGAAGTGACTAGCAGTACTGATCCATTGCTGCCCAGTCCCCCTAAATCACCCCAAGGGATCTTGGGGAATTTAATGAGAAGAGAGGGAGAAAAGGGAATGGGAAGGAAGGGAGAAAAGGGAAGGAAGGGAAAAAAGGGAATGGGAAGAGAGGGAGAAAGGGGTAGTACTAGTGAGAGCAGGACAGGTCAGCTGCCTGTGCCTGCTGCAAGATGTGCTGCTCCTGCTGCCAGTGCCACCATTGCTGTTCCTGCAGCCACTAGTGTTGTACCTGCTGCCAGATGTGCTGCCCCTGCTGTCAGTGCCACCATTGCTGTACCTGCAGCCACTAGTGTTGTACCTCCAGCCAGACGTGTTGCCCCTGCTGCCAGTGCCACCATTGCTGTACCTGCAGCCACTAGTGTTGTACCTGCTGCCAGACGTGCTGCCCATGCTGCCACCAGTGCTGTACCTGCTGCCAGTGCTGAACCTGCTGCCAGTATTGAATCTGTTGCTAGTGCTGAACCTGCTTCCAGTGCTGAACCTGCTGCCAGTGCTGAACCTGCTGTTAGTGCTGAACCTACTGCTACCAATACTTTGCCTGTTGCTAGTGTGATAGTAAGGGACCCTAAATCACACTTGCCATTCCCAAGTAGTCTTCCCAGTGCTAGTACTACTGCTACTAAGGTCTAGTAGCTTGTTAGCGTTAGGAGTGAAGGAGGGGGTAATCAACAATATCCTCATATTATTAGTGACTGTGAGACTGAGGAGGAAGGCTCTGTGGATGAACTTGATGTGGTTGGTGTTAGTACTAGTAGCAGTAATGGTGAATCAGCCGGCGTTGTAGGGGAAACATTTCAGGGCGTCCAGATTAGTGCCCACACCATTCCTCTGGCTCTGGGAGTCCCCTTCCCTTTACTACAGTGTCCAAGTTGAACATGATGCTTAAGAGGCCATAAATGGTGTTGGGGGAGAGCAGGCTCAGAATTAATACCATCACCACCAGCAGGGGCACAGATCAGCTGCCTGTGCCTGCAGCTACTGCTGCTATTGCTAGTTTGCCTTCTTCAGGTGAAAAGGAAATGGCAAGTGTGACATTAGGGGACCCTCTATTCACATTGCTCGTCACCTCCTCCAAGCAGCAGCGGGATGTCAGGAATAGAGCAGCAGCAACAACAGCATATAGGGACTAGTGGTGGTGTTGATGATGATGCTGGAGAAGCTGGGGTGGAAGAGACATTGATGGCCTTTTTAGCAGAAACTCAGACGAAATGGGAGATGGATGAGGATGGACATGACCACCAACACTAGCAATGACATTTTGGAATTAGAGGAATTTGCAACTGCTCTAATTCCTTCTGATGCTGAGATGCAAGGGCAGCAGGATGATGAGGAGTAGGCTAGTGTGCCACAGACCACCGTGGACACAGTGGGAATGGGGTCAACAAGTGATGCGGAACTAGGACAGGTTCCACTTGCCAGCAGTAGCAATACTCCTGATCCTAGTTACAGTGCTGAATCTGAGGCAGTAGCAGCAACAGCAGCAACATTATCCACTGCCACAGACAATGAAGGGCAATGTGAAGGACAAGAAGAAAAAGGTAATTCTTCTCCATCTGTTCACTTCCCCCTGAAGTGATTATGGGTGTGGGACTATTTTTCTGTTGGGGCAGGCACAGTGCAGTCATCATGTGACAAGTCAGTGAAAAGAGGAAAGGAGGGAACACACCTTGACACAAGTGTCCTGATATCACCATGAAACACAGACACCATGACATTCACGTCAAACATGTTAAAGACAAACACCCATCACAGAAATCAAGCACCACTTTTGCTGTCCCTGACTCTTCAGAAAGGCATCAAATTTTAGGAAAAGAATAGAAAGAAAGAAAAGACAAATGTGTCTATATCATAACCCATTGTACTATTTTGATTAGGATATCAGACACATAGTTTTATTGGAGGCTCGTTCAGTGCTGTAATGTTAGAGGTATCCCTACTATCTTAAAATCTTATTTTTATTGAAAATTAATTAAAACTTAAATTAAACATTTTTTTCAAAAAATAATAAAGATAAGGAGACTAACTCACACCCTCAATGGGTTAATGTATAAATCTCCATGGTGTGATAACACATATCTGTTGTCAATCAGAGTACCTCTTTTTTCTTTTTTCACTCTCACCAACTGAGGTTCTTTACATTATTTTAATCTTTAGAAATACTTCATTTCTTATTTTATCAAGTTTGGTTACTTCAAGCCCAGTTTCAATTTTCTACTGAGCAATCAAGTCTAATAGCCACAGAGATTGTAACAGTTTCAATCACTACTCTTAGTATCTTATTCGTGGATACTTTCTTACACTTCCACTACTAGAATTCGATTTCTCCTATGTCGTGAATTTAAACAGCAATTTTAACCCTTCAAAACCCAGTGGGTACAGCGCTCAGTATAGGCAAAGATTCCACCGTTTGTATAGAGTAAAAAAGGGGAAAATTGGGGATGTATAGTAATTTTGCATTAAAAGAATATCGCACAGAATATTTGTGTTTATAATAGCAATATAAATAGCAATATAAGAGACTGTCCCTAAAATTAGGAAGATTTAGTCTCTATAATCCCCCTCTTTTCTGCTGCTAGTCCTCAGAAGTATTCAGCATGTATTCAGGTTCTCCAAAAGGATTCTCGTGACATGCAAAATCAAGAGAAAGAAAAAGGAAGGGGAGGACAGCGCATATATTCTCTAAGTGTAGTATGTTACATCAACACATGAAATGAAAAATAAAGAATAAAAAATATATAAGAGAGAGAGAGAGAATGTGGAAAAAAGATTCAAACAAAAAAAGCAACAACCATCTCTAAGTGTAGATAGATGACCAAATTGCTTGCAACTGTACGTGTTATGGCACTTGAAATCTCTGATACAAACAGATCTATATTAAAAAAACGAATGAATTATAAATAAATGAATAAAAATTTATTCTGACAATTAAAACTCAATTGGAACAAAAAAATGTGTCCCTAATATTAAAATAAAATATGAGTCCGTCGTAGCATTACATGTTGGAATTTTTGCTTAAAGAAACATATCGGTAGCTATAGTTCAGCAGCTGTATATAATTACCAGATAAATGTGAAATAGTAGCATAAAATTAATCCTTAACAGGTAAAGGTGTATGCTTACAAGACCTCCGGTAATCATGCGCTTGTAGAGAACAATTCTCCGCCTCACTGGTATTCCAGTCCGGGAGCAGGAGCGAAGGTTCCAATGGGTGATATATCCCTCACACCGCTGGTATCGATTGTTCCGATGTTGGAGTCAGAAGCGGGTGATGTATCCCTCACACGGCTGTTCTCAATAGCTCCAAATGTTTGAATCAGAAGCGGGACCGAGACTAGTCACCGCAGTTCTCATAGAATGTCTTGCTTGAAAGACGGCTCGATCACTCGCAAAACTGTTTAGCGTTGGCGTGTTGTCTAACACGTGGAAGTTGATTGACGCGTTTCGGTGCAAAGTTACGCCTTCTTCAGAATAGAGGGGGATGTGTCCTGAACTGACCCTAATTATAGTTGGCTTAACCAATCAACAATCTCTGTCTGTGAGGAGGGAAGGTGCTGGCGAAGTCCTGTCCTCTTCTCAGCACTGCCGTCTCTCTGCCACCACTGCTCACATAGATGACAGCCAGCCAGGACCATCTGACAAGCGGCGACCGCTTGTCAGATGGTCCTGGCTGGCTGTCATCTATGTGAGCAGTGGTGGCAGAGAGACGGCAGTGCTGAGAAGAGGACAGGACTTCGCCAGCACCTTCCCTCCTCACAGACAGAGATTGTTGATTGGTTAAGCCAACTATAATTAGGGTCAGTTCAGGACACATCCCCCTCTATTCTGAAGAAGGCGTAACTTTGCACCGAAACGCGTCAATCAACTTCCACGTGTTAGACAACACGCCAACGCTAAACAGTTTTGCGAGTGATCGAGCCGTCTTTCAAGCAAGACATTCTATGAGAACTGCGGTGACTAGTCTCGGTCCCGCTTCTGATTCAAACATTTGGAGCTATTGAGAACAGCCGTGTGAGGGATACATCACCCGCTTCTGACTCCAACATCGGAACAATCGATACCAGCGGTGTGAGGGATATATCACCCATTGGAACCTTCGCTCCTGCTCCCGGACTGGAATACCAGTGAGGCGGAGAATTGTTCTCTACAAGCGCATGATTACCGGAGGTCTTGTAAGCATACACCTTTACCTGTTAAGGATTAATTTTATGCTACTATTTCACATTTATCTGGTAATTATATACAGCTGCTGAACTATAGCTACCGATATGTTTCTTTAAGCAAAAATTCCAACATGTAATGCTACGACGGACTCATATTTTATTTTAATATTAGGGACACATTTTTTTGTTCCAATTGAGTTTTAATTGTCAGAATAAATTTTTATTCATTTATTTATAATTCATTCGTTTTTTTAATATAGATCTGTTTGTATCAGAGATTTCAAGTGCCATAACACGTACAGTTGCAAGCAATTTGGTCATCTATCTACACTTAGAGATGGTTGTTGCTTTTTTTGTTTGAATCTTTTTTCCACATTCTCTCTCTCTCTCTTATATATTTTTTATTCTTTATTTTTAATTTTAACCCTTCGCCTGCCTCAAGCTGGTAAAGCAGAACGAGGGGAATAATTTTCCTCATTTGTCAAGGAGACACGGCAAAGATTCTTTGTTTGCCGTAAAATAGTGACCCTCGGCGTTAATACAATTATTGTAGCAATTTCAGTCAGCACTCTGTGTATCTTATTCATGAAAACTTTCTTTTACTTCCACTACTAGGTATCTATTTCTCCTTTGCAGTGAATTCAAACAGCAGTATTAACCCTTCGGTTGCCTCGAGCTGTTAAAACAGATCGAAGGGAACATTTCTCCTTATTATTAACCACTCAATATATTTGATAATTACATGAAACCATGCTTCGCAGCACTGAATAAGTGTTTATTTTATCCCTTTTCACTCTATAACAAATGGTCCATATATTGAGTAATTAATGATCAAGGAGAGGCGGCAAAAATTCTTTGTTTGCGGTGAAATAATGACCCTCGGCATTTATACTTTCCTCGCTGTTAATTAATCGAATAAGTCTACCTATAACACTCATTCGTTGATACCACTACTTGGACAAATCAATACTACAAGCAGACTAATTCAAAGATATTAGTTTAGAAGACTCCGATCTATTCTATCTCTATACACTAATCGTCACTCTCTCAAAATCTGAGTTGTAAAGACGCCGATCTATTCTGTTTATATACAATAACTATCCCTCTCTCCACACTGTTACAAACGACTACATCTCTCAATTATCCAGACCCTCAGTATTTGCTCCTGTTCTGTTGTCTTTTATTTTTAACCATATCATCTCCCATCTTTATTTTTAACCATGTCATTGCCCAACGCGTTTCACCAGTTAACCTGGCTTCGTCAGGGGCTTATAGTGGTCAGAGCCGCTAACTTGCGCGCTCTTTATACCTCCATTGTACCAAAATGAGGCTTGTTAATCCCAAGCCTCGAAATCAACATACCGACATTTTGTTGTAGTCAGTATTTGATTATGTCATTTCTCACTCACAAAAAGAAATAGGCTGAACCAATAGATAATATATATTCTCAGTCCTATCTATAAATATGTAGGAGAGTAAATAAAGTATTGAAAACAGAGAAAACAATTATCTTAATTCTCTCAATATTTAACGTATAACACCCGTAGTTTCTCAGAAAAAGTGGCAGGCGATATTCTTCATATTAACCTAATGGCCAATATATTTTATATGCTCAATATATATATATATATATATATATATATATATATATATACTAGCAATGTGGGACGGCGTTGCCCGTCAGGATATATAGGGAATTAATGCACACACACGGATGCAAGACAAACACAGAGACACACACGCAAATGCACACGCATGCACTGAGATGCTTAAAGAGGGAAAGTCATACACACATACATGCAGACACATAGAGTGTGATACAGACATTCAACACACACACACAGTGAGAAACACACAGGCACACATAGAGACACACACACACACAGAAGTGAGTAATAAGGGGGTGACTTATGTGTCATTGTAATGAGTTTGTGTTTGTACTTATGCCTCAGCTGTAGCATTCATTCATATAGTTGAAATGCATGTGGTAATTGCACATACTATGCTGGAAGGTGGATCGTGCTGGCTCCTGGGGTGTGAGTGAGAGTGAGACTATGGTGGAAGGTGGATCGTGCTGGCTCCCGGGGTGTGATTACGTGTGAGTGATTGCGTTTGAATGCGAGATTGAGTGATTGCGTGTGTGTGGTAGTGAGTGTGTGTGATTGAGCGAGAGTGTGTGAGTGAGAGTGTGTGAGTGAGAGTGTGTGAGTGAGAGGGTGTATGATAGTGAGAGGGTGTATGAGAGTGAGAGGGTGTGAGTGAGAGGGTGAGAGTGTGATTGAGTGTGAGAGTGTGATTGAGTGTGTGAGTGTGTGATTGTGAGACTGTGAGAGTGTGATTGAGTGTGTGAGTGTGTGATTGTGAGACTGTGAGAGTGTGATTGAGTGTGAGTGTGACTGTGAGACTGTGAGTGTGAGAATGTGATTGACTGGGAGAGTGTGAGACTGTGAGAGTGTGATTGAGTGATTGAGTGAGTGTGAGACTGAGAGTGTGAGACTGTGAGAGTGTGATTGAGTGTGAGTGTGACTGTGAGACTGTGAGTGTGAGAATGTGATTGACTGGGAGAGTGTGAGACTGTGAGAGTGTGATTGAGTGTGAGAGTGAGACTGTGTTAGAGTGAGACTGTGTGAGAGTGAGACTGTGTGAGAGTGAGACTGTGTGAGAGTGTGAAAGAGTGAGTGTGAGAGAGTGACTGCGATACTGTGAGAGTGTGAGACTGTGAGAGTGTGATTGAGTGTGTGAGTGTGATTGAGTGAGACTGTGAGAGTGTGATTGAGTGTGTGAGTGTGATTGAGTGTGAGACTGTGAGAGTGTGATTGAGTGTGTGAGAGTGTGAGTGTGTGAGAGTGCGAGTGTGTGAGTGTTAGAGTGTGAGAGTGAGAGACTGTGAGAGTGAGAGACTGTGAGACTGTGTGAGGGTGTGAGAGTGTGATTGAGTGTGTGAGAGTGTGAGTGTGTGAGAGTGCGAGTGTGTGAGTGTTAGAGTGTGAGAGTGAGAGACTGTGAGAGTGAGAGACTGTGAGAGTGAGAGACTGTGAGACTGTGTGAGGGTGTGAGAGTGTGAGACTGTGAGTGTGTGAGTGAGAGTGTAAGTGAGAGTGTGAGTGAGAGTGTGAGTGTGAGAGAGTGAGAGAGACTGTGAGAGTGTGAGAGACTGTGAGAGAGTGAGACTGTGTGAGACTGTGAGAGAGTGTGAGAGTGTGTGTGTGTGTGTGAGTGTGTGAGAGTGTGAGAGTGTGAGACTGAGAGTGTGAGAGAGTGTGAGTGTGTGAGAGTGTGAGAGTGTGAGACTGAGAGTGTGAGAGAGTGTGAGTGAGACTGTGAGAGTGTGAGACTGAGAGTGTGAGACTGTGTGAGACTATGAGAGACTGTGTGAGAGTGTGTAAGAGTGTGAGACTGTGAGACTGTGTGAGACTGTGAGAGTGAGAGAGTGAGAGAGACTGAGAGAGTGAGACAGACAGTGAGAGACTGTGAGACTGTGAGACAGTGTGTGAGTGTGAGACTGAGAGTGTGTGAGTGTGAGACTGAGAGTGTGAGAATGTGAGAGAGCGAGTGTGAGAGAGTGAGTGAGACTGTGAGAGACTGTGAGAGTGTGAGACTGAGAGTGTGAGACTGTGTGAGAGTGTGAGAGACTGTGAGAGTGGGTGACTGTGTGAGACTGTGAGAGACTGTGAGAGAGTGTGAGACTGTGTGAGACTGTGTGAGACTGTGAGATACTGTGTGAGAGTGTGTAAGAGTGTGAGACTGTGTGAGACTGTGTGTGAGACTGTGAGAGTGAGAAAGTGAGAGAGACTGAGAGAGTGAGACAGACTGTGAGAGACTGTGAGACAGTGTGTGAGTGTGAGACTGAGAGTGTGTGAGTATGAGACTGAGAGTGTGAGACTGAGAGTGTGAGAGAGTGAGTGTGAGAGAGTGAGTGAGACTGTGAGAGACTGTGAGAGTGTGAGACTGGGAGTGTGAGAGACTGTGAGAGTGTGAGACTGTGAGAGACTGTGAGAGAGTGTGAGACTGTGTGAGAGTGTGAGACTGTGTGAGAGTGTGAAAGTGTGAAAATGAGAGAGTGAGAATGTGAGAGAGTGAGAGAGACTGTGAGAGACTGTGAGTGTGTGAGTGTGAGACAGTGTGTGAGACTGAGAGTGTGAGAGAGTGAGTGTGAAAGAGTGTGAGTATGAGTGAGACTGTGAGAGTGTGAGAGACTGTGAGAGTGTGAGACTGAGAGTGTGAGACTGTGTGAGAGTGCAAGAGACTGTGAGAGTGAGAGACTGTGTGAGAGTGTGAGAGAGTGTGTGAGAGTGTGAGACTATGTGAGAATGTGAGAGACTTGTGAAAGTGTGAGACTGTGTGAGAGTGTGAGAGTGTGAGACTGTGTGAGAGTGTGACAGAGTGTGAGAGAGTGTGTGAGAGTATGAGAAAGTTAGAGAAACTGTGAGAGATTGTGAGAGATGGAGAGTGTGTGAGTGTGAGACAGAGAGTGTGTGAGTGTGAGACTGAGAGTGTGAGAGTGTGCGAGAGTGAGTGTGAGAGAGTGTGAGAGAGTGTGAGAGAGTTAGTGAGAGTGTTAGAGAGTGTGAGAGTATGAGTGAGTGTATGAGTGTGAGTGTTTGAGTGTGAGTGATTGAGTGTGTGTGTGTGTGTGGTTTTTGTCTGTGTTTGTGTCTGTGGTGTAGGAGCGAGTGGCAGCCATTTTGTTTTTTCATTTACTTGGATAGTGGTGGGCGGGCTGGATAGTGGGGGCAGGCCAACTCCCTGCATGATTTAAGTCACTCCCCCATTGAATCACCCAATGGGAGCAGTAACTCCTCCTTACTTAACCCTTTGAGTGCTTTGCAATGCGTTGCTTACCCCTCTCGCACTCAAAGGGTTAAGTTGAGCTAACATAGCAATATAACACACGGTGGCTCTTCAGTTGAAGCAACGTAGCAATATGCTTAGGGAACAAATAAAACGTGGTGTTTGAGGCTTGCCCTCTGTAATATACAGCAAAGCATCTCTCTCCCTTTAAGGAGAAAGGGCGGGAATCAGGAAGCAGGAAGTGGAGGAGTGACAGTTGAAAACAGACAGAGAGGTGACTGAAGAGATGAAGAGTTAAATAAAAGAGTTGCTATTAAGTTTATCCCTGAGTTTGTATTTTATGGAAACATTACACCCTCGTACTGACACAGAGTGTATGGAGGGTTACAATTATCTGTGGGAGGTGAAACACTGTGTTTGTTGGGTCATGATCCTGAGTGAGAGTGTGTGTGTGGAGCAGGAGAAGTTATTGATATCCCCTACTTCAGGAGCGAATGGCAGCTATATTTTTTTTTTTGTCAGTTGGATACTGGTGGGCGGGCTGGAGGAGGCGGACCAACTCCCTGTATGATAAACATGCCCCCAATGAATCACCCAATGGGAGCAGTAAAGTCCCCATTTAATCACCCAATAGGAGTTGTGTCTCCTAATGAGACATAATTTATGTAATGAGACATTCTGTTGAATGCGAGTTTCTTTTCTGAGGAGACATAAATTATGTTCTGTGTGCGGGGTACCATAAATTATGCAATGAGGCTTATTCTTTTATACATATAGATATATATTGGGACGTATAATCAACAACATAAAATCATTTGATCTATTTTATATAAACATTGGAATACCTTATTGTTGGACAAGGATCTTATGGAGGTACTAGTTGAACAGCCCGTTACACGGGCCACAGTGCCTCTGGCAGCCGGTCGCGGGGCAGTCACACGCAGTGGAGACTGGCCGCGCCTCGGCTGAAACAGAGCTGGACGCTCCTTCGGAGCGCCCAGCTCTGTATCAGGCGCGGCGCGGGCAGTCTCTACTGCGCATGAATGCCGCACGCGCAGCAGTGTCTACTGCGCATGTCCGGCGTTACACACAACTTGGCGAATTATTATATAGGATTACCACCATCTCCAAGAAACTGGCTCCACAAAGTGCCAGGAAGATAGGAAACCACAAAATTGAAGCGAGACAGAAACAGTGCCCATCTGGCCTGTCTGGGAGACAACTGCTTGGCTTCAGAAAGGTAGATGAGATTTTTGTGGTCAGTTAGAATCAGGATAGGAGCTTTAGTGCCTTCAAGCAAATGCCTCCATTCTTTCAAGGCCAAGACAATGGCCAGCAATTCTCTGTGCCCAATCTGATAAAGCCTCTCTGCTTTGGCCAGTTTTCTCAAAAAGAACTCACACGGACGTGACGCCTCACCAGGAGCTGAGCGTTGAGAATAGGGCACCAACACTGACCTCTGAGGCATCCACCTCCAGGGTAAAGGGCAGGGAGGGATTGGGGTGTGCCAATATGGGCCCTGAAGCAAAGGCTGCTTTCAGGTTGTCAAAAGCCAAAATAGCTGATTGTGACCATTCACAAGTCATGTCCTTTAGGGGTTTAACCAAAGTAGAGAAATTCTTAATGAAGGTTCGGTAGTAGTTTGTGAAACCCAGAAGCCTTTGGATCGCTTTGAGTCCCTTAGTACGTGGCCAAGTCACAACAGCAGACAACTTTTGAGGGTCCATGGCGAACCCAGCAGCTGAAATAATATAGTCCAGAAACGAAACTTGGGTCTTGTGAAATTCACACTTCTCAAGTTTGCAGAACAACTTGTTCTCACGAAGTAGACCAAGGACTCTGGATACATCAGACTGATGAGTCTCCAATGTGGGAGTGTGAATAAGGATATCGTCTAAATAAACCACCACACAACTTTGAAGGAGTTCTCTTAGCACATCATTTATGAACTCCTGGAAGACAGTGGGAGCATTACACAATCCGAAGGGTATGACCTAATACTCATAGTGCCCACTCCGGGTATTGAATGCTGTCTTCCATTCGTGCCCTTCTTTAATCCGCACCAAGTTGTATGCGGCTCTCAAATCAAGTTTTGTGGATATTTTTGAGCCTTTAATCCGGTCAAAGAGTTCAGTGATCAGGGGAATAGGATAAGCATTCGTTACCAAAATCTTATTCAGACCACGAAATTCAATACATGGACATAGCTCTCCGTCCATCCAGCACCAGCGGGGGATGTGGATTTACGAGTAATGCCTCTGGCCAGCGCATCAGACACGTATTGCCTTATTCTCCTCCACAGACAAGGGATAAGTATGGCCCCTAAGAGGGGTAGTACAAGGCAACAATTCCAACGCACAATCATACTGTTTATGTGGAGGAAGAACCTCGGCTTGACTTTCACTGAAAATGTCAATAAATTAAGTATACTTCTCAGGAAGGAGTGGAGTCTAAGCTTGAGTGTCTCTTACGAGACACAATAGACAAGACTTTTTGCATTGTGGAGACCAGGATTCAACTTCACAAGTGTGCCAATCTATCCTGGGGTTATGTCTCTGAACCCAAGGAAACCCTAGGACCATGGCATGATGTGGAGAATTAATTACCTGACACTTCAGGGTTTCTGTATGCAGGGCTCCCACTCTAATGGTTAGCAGGGCAGTCTCATGAGGCTCTGCTGGAGCCAGGAGCAGGAACAGGAGCAGGAACAGGAACACAGGATCTTGATCCAACATACCGACTCAAGCCTGCAGTCAGTAGGGAACGATATCTGACTCACGCCTGCAGTCAGAATGGAGCGAACTCTGACTCACGCCTGCATTCAGGATGGGAAATAGATAGCTGACTCGCCTGCAGTCAGTATCAGAGCTGGTCTACCAGAGCCCCAGGTCCGCACTAGGTTAGGTGTCTGCTAGGTACAAGGAACAAATGTAAGAGTAGTCAGACAGAGCCACAAGTCAGCACTAGAGGGGGCAGTCAGACAAATCAGGTCATACACAGTTCAGGTAGTCAGCCAGAACCACAGGTCTGCACCAGGTTCGGTGTACACTATAGGGATAAGCAAAAGAATAGTCCGACAGAGCCACAGGTCAGCACCAGCTTGGATGGAAGACTAACAAGGTCATACACGGAGCCCAAGGTAATAGAACTGCTATGAACAACAATGAAAGGGCAACTGAGTCAGGACTCAAGACTGCCTTTTAAACCCCTCCAGAGGAAGTAGATAGGAGGAGCAGCTCAGAGGGAGGAAGTAGGTAGGAGGAGACTACAGGAAGCAAACCCATAAAACAGAGGCCTGTTGCATGCTTGAAGCCTCACGCCTGTAGATGACTCTGAAACCAAAGTAAACTGTAACACGACTCTGTTGATGTTAGGATGCGGCAGATTGTCTCTACCAATTGCACACTGTGTGGTGCACTGACCACACATGCCAGTGTGGTGGAGGAGAATCACAATCAGTGCATCAAGCAGCATCTGAGGAGATTCCATCCTACAGAATATGCTAAGATGGTGGCATGGCGGGTTCATCATTACTATTAAACTGTCAGCAAGTTGTCATGTGTCCATAGCAGTTCTGGAAAATTGCACAGTTACAGCGGCAGTACTTGTTTTCGGGTGTCATGGTGTTTGGATACAGTTGTGCCCCCAGATGTTATTTACCACACTACACTGTGCACATTGCAGTTGCTTATGAGACCCGCTGTTCCTGCTCTCAACAGAAAAAATATATTCTAATAACAACACACCCATGATGATTTGGGAGGAGAGGCAGGTGGAGAAGATTTAATGGCCAGCTTGTTCTTTTCTCCACATATACTGGGGGCTACTTATTCTGCTGCTACTGCCTCAGGTACATCACTGGAGCCAGTCGTAGCAAGCGGAACTTTCATCATCCATCTTCCACGTTACTGCTATTGTTGATCCCATTCCCTTTCAGCTGCCTAATCATCCTGCTGCTTAAACAACTTAGCAAAAGCAGTATGAACAGCAGTTGCAACTCAGGACTCAGGAGGACATTTAACAGTAGCCACTGGCCAACATGACCTGCTAGCATTAGGCCAGTAGGGCATTTTTGTTTTTTTTCTCAGCGTTTGTGCTTTAAAAAAACCAAAAAAACCATAGGCCTACAAAAAAATAAACAATATTTGCGGGGTTTGTTTCTAACAAGCCTAAGTCCTACAAATCAATGTTTCTTCAAGGCTTGGGCCTCTATTAAGTCTAAGTCCTACAAAGGCCTCTAACAACAAAACCATCAAATAATCCTCTACAAAATACTCTATCAAGTCAAGTATTAGTCTTTCCCAGTGGAAGCTTATGTCAGGAGGTTCCTGTCTCTAATCGCTTTAAATACAATTTTCTTATTGAATGTATTTATTTTTTGTTAACTGCCCCCCCAATACCAGTCAAGAAACCCACCAAAAGTTCCCGGTTAAACTGATTTATTCATTTACCAACACAGGCACCTTCCTCAGACCCCTTTATACCATGTTTTATGGTTTCTATTTTATTTAGGATTTATTTTTTTATTAACTGCCCCCCAATCCCAGTAAACAACCTCCCAAAAATCATTCACTGTTCAACTGATTTTTTCCCCACACCCCACCAACACAGGCACCCTCACGCCCCTTTTATACTATGACTTTGGGAAATAAAATAGTATTTGCTATGTGTTTTTTGTAATCTCTATGTTCCATTGATTTCAATGGAATGAAGTAGGCGAAAAAAGTGTAAAAAGCGCAAAATCTGCACTTTTCGTCGGAAATGTTTCACCAAGCGGAAAGTGACATTTTTCGACGATTTCAGTTTGAGGCGTAAATTTTCACCCATACCTAATTACAACTGGACGGACTATTACAGCATGAAGTTGAAAAATGGATAGCAAAGAACAAACTATCCCTAAACACTGACAAAACGGTCACAATGTTATTTGACACAAAGCATAAACTGCGTAATCTCTGCAATACCAATCTATCCATTGTAACAGAGTCTAATCATAAATTGGCCACAGTGGACTCTTACAAATATCTTGGTATGTGGCTTGACCTCAACCTCACTTTTGGTCTACATATTGATAAATTTACATCCAAACTTTATCCCAAAATAGGGGCTCTGTTTAGAAACAAATCCTGTTTAAATCCCCTGGTAAGAAGACATATTGTACAACAGGTGATAATGCCAATAATAGACTATGTGGACGTAGTATATGCTCCGGTGCCATAAATCCAACTTGCTAAAATTGATACTCTGTATAACTCATTATGCCGCTTTATTCTTTAAAAATAACTGCTTCTTCGTATCTAAAAACAATATGCAACTGTATATTACATTTTTAGAATATTTGTGTGTATATATGTATGTGTCTCTGTATTTGTGCAAATATGCAACTCTTGCTGTAAACACTCCAGGACATACTTGAAAAGGAAAGAAATTTCAATGTATTCTTCCTGGTAAAACATTTTATAAATAAAATAAAAACATTTTTCAGGGCTTGTATTTGGCAAGCCTGAGGCCTGAAAACAAATCTTTCTCACGGATAATCTTGTTAGAAGGATACAATAATTTTTTTTTTAAATCTTAGCCTTGCTGTTATATTTTGAATGTGTAACTGTGTGTAAGCACACATCCTATATAATAATTCGCTAAATGTGTGTTTGTCAGAAGAAATCATGCGCAGTAGAGACTGCTGCACGCGCTGCAGTCATGAGCACTACAGACTTCTCCCGTCACAGCTGTGTGCAGAGAGGACTACGATCTGAATTCGGAACACCCCACTCCGTATTAGCCATGACGTGGGCAGTCTCTACTTTGCATGACTGCACAGCAGCGATTTCTGAGTGGCACTTTGGCCCGTGTACACGGGCTCTTCAACTAGTAACAAATATTTATAATGTTTTCCTCTCTGTAAGCCCGCTTATATATTTTGTCACTATTATATTTAAAGACGTAATTAAAAAGCAAAAAATAAGGTTAAAACTTACACTGAGTGTGGCAGATGTGTGCGGGGTGGTGGTCTGGTGTGATATGATGATATATGTCATCATAATTAATAGGACTAAAAACTAGACCAATTATTTGCATTATCATCTTTGACTCCACCGTAAGCTTGTATTATTCTAAGATTATAGGCAAATATTAATCAGTGGTCACAGTCATGGTCCCAAATGTGGTAGATGGTAGCAACCCTTCAAATCCCTCCTCTTCCTCTTCCTCGGTGATGTTATTAACAATACATGTGCAGTGGATTTCCTTTTATTGTGTGGTTTTGTCCACATCTGCTACCTGATTAGTCTACCCATACTGATGCATGTTAGCTGTATCCAACGGTCATTCACAATATTACCAGCATCACTAAAACCCACTCAGACTGAACGCTTGCTGGTAGAAAACTATGAGTTTCCATTGCAATATGCATCAGTGCTGGCCGAATGCACACTTTTGTTTGCCAGTTGTCAGTAGGTCATTTCTGTGAGAGAACAGCTATCCTGCAAGTATGTATGTATATGTATGTATATTTATATGGCTCCACACAGCATATGCAGCTCCTTACAGACATATGTTACAATAAATTAAAGGGGATCAAATAAGTGTTACATTCATCGAAACCATAGGAGAGAGGTCCCTTCCCAGTCTAAATGAGTAGTAGTCGGCTGTAGTCATGACCCTGGATTTGTGTTTAGCCGGTCTAGGTGTGTGATCAAGTTTATACTAAAAGGGGATTTTTTCCCTTACTTCGTCTTGCAGTTGTGGACGTATAGGTTGACGCAAATCTGGTTGATTATGATTGGCTGATTTAGGAAAGGTGGTAGGGTATATAAGATTGATACCTGTTTGTGTGTATTATGCCTATGATTAAGTGCGCTTTGGCGTACGAAACGCGTTAGGCGTTATTATGTCTGTTGGTTCTGTGTGTGTTTAGTGAGCATCATCCTTGTTTTTAGATTTATAAATATATGGAATTTTATTCTTGTTTATATTGCTGTGGTCTGAAGTGATTGGCGTCTACTGTTGAGCACCTCCCTCCTGTGTCGTCCCGTATGTCGAAATCTTGCTGAGATTGATGGGAGCTGCTCCAGGGACGCCGACTGAACAATGACGGGTGAGCTTGATTTTAAATGATACTTATTAACAAGCTTAATGTTGATATTTTGTGGCAATTTGGGGGATTAAGTAGCAACCGCAATTTCTCTATATGTGTTTGTGATGTATCAGCTTGTTTAAGCGGTTAGCTCTCCTTTAAGGATTTTTTCCCCTGTATATTTCATTTTTACCCGTTTTTGAGATATATATAACAGACCCAGCTTGTGGTTGCAGAGGAAGATTTTGTATTTGCATACCATTATAAAATGTCAACTATTCAGGATGATTTAATATCCCCCGTTCATACTGAGTCAGTAGACTCTGAAGGGATTGTATTACAAGTGGCTCCACACACAGACCGATTGCTGAGGGCTACCCAGGTGTTTTCGATTCAAACACCATATCTTAGTGATAAAGCATTTTCTAGTGAAACTTTGTTCAAGGAATTAGAACATTTGTCTTTGAAAGAAATGAGAATGTGGTGGGATTTAGCGACTTTAGAGAAATATTTAGCTATGGATATGATCCCTAGGGGTCTTAGGATTAGCAAGGTGCCCACGTTTGCACAGGATAATGAAGATTTTATGTGTAAATGGAATGCTTTACTATCTGATTGCTCTAAAAAATTAATTGATTTAATAATAACGTTTAAAAGAGCAATGTATTTGGAGGTACAGAAGGAGTTAACATCAGTACAGGAGGAAATCAAGGTATATCAGAATACATCCCAGTATCAGCAGTTTGATCAGGATATGAAGACCAAATTGCAGAGGCTGGAACATAATATTACCCTGCTTAAATCCAAAAAATTCTCTAGGGATAGAGAGGATTATGAGAAATTGAGAGTGTACACATGGCCAAGGGAGAGGAGAAGGGAGAGGAGTATTAGATTGAGTAGTTCCAGTCGAGAGGTTGGTAGGTCCATTTTACGCACAAGGGCCAATAGTAAAAGGGTGAGTTTCTCTAGTGTAGAACAGGACCTAAGTGACCTTGAACAGAGTACTGTGTCCCCTCCTCCTACTTTGCAGGTTGATCGTACTTCTTCAAGTAGTGAGGTGTTTCCAGAACCCAGAGTGGGAGGTCCAAATATGCAATCAAAAAAGTACAGAGGGGGACGGAATCCCGGAAGGCCCTCATACAATCAAGAGGTGACCCGACTAACTCAGGGGACTGTAAGCCGACGAGAAGAGGGACAAAGGGGAAGAGGAGGAATGAGACGGTCCCGAGGCAGGAGGTTTTAAATCTCTCCTGTAGGACTTTGACTTGTGTGGAGGAGAGGCTTTTGTCCAGGGGACTGGGTTTTTCGCCTACAAGGCGTTCTAATCTCCTCAAAACTGTTTTGGATTTGAACAGTTTTGTTAGGAGATTGACTCTTAAGAAATTCTTTATGGAGCAAGCTGTTCCTCATGTTGATATCTTGGATCCAATGTCGACTGGAATGAATAATGGTTCTCCTTTGATTGATATAGATTCTTTGGCTGGTACTGTAGATCCCTCTAATGAAACTCTTTTGTTTCAGGACTTATGTTTGCTGCATGATTTAGAAAGTATACAAAGAGAGGATAACCCTAGTTTAACCTGTACCATAGGTCTTGGTTCAGTCAGAGGGAGGATGAACTTTAGACAGAAGTCTGATTTTTATCCGATTCAGTGTAGAGGGGTGTTTGTGGATACGTTTCAAAGTCCAGTTGAGGAAGATTTGTTATTATTGTCAGAAGGTTTGACTCAGGATAGAGGTTTGGTGAGTAATCTGACTAGGGAAGAGAGATTGGCCTTGGAGACTTTAAAGAAGGATACCTCAATAGTGATACGAAATGCGGATAAAGGGGGTTGTGTAGTGGTTTTAGATTCTAGTCAATACCATTGTGAATCTTTAAGACAATTAGGGGATAAGGATTCCTATTTGGTACTTAATAGGGATCCTTTAAAATCCTTTACTAGAGAACTCACTGCGCTTGTACAGGAGGGTTTAGCTCTGGGTGTTATTACAGAGAGAGAGTCTGAGTTTCTGATTAAGCCATTTCCAAAAACCCCAGTGTTTCATCATCTCCCTAAAGTGCACAAACAAGAGAGACCACCGGTGGGGAGGCCTATAGTATCTGGAATTTCCTCCTTGAATGAGGGTCTTTCAGAACTAATTGATGTATATTTACAACCCCTTGTACTTCGACTTAGAAGTTATACAAGGGACTCTGGTCATATATTACAACTTTTGTCAGAGTATAAAATTAAGGGTGATGAATCATGGGGTTCCATGGATGTTACCTCACTGTATTCTATGATACCACATGAGAAGGGTATGTTAGCGATAGAGTATCATTTGAATACTTATAGTAATTACTCGTTAGATTTGAAAACCTTTATTTTATCGTCTATTTTGTATCTCTTAAAGCATAACTATTTTAAGTACGATGATTGTTTTTACTTGCAAACACGTGGTACCTCAATGGGGGCAAAATTTGCTCCATCTTTTGCAAATTTATACATGGGTTGGTTTGAGGAGGTCCAAGTGTTTGGGATTATAAACAAATACCGTTCGTATATACGATTATATAAGAGATATATAGACGATTTATTGTTCATTTGGAGAAGTTCTCAAGAACAGTTTGAGATGTTTGTGCAATACATGAATCAGAACTCTTTTAATCTTATCTTTACTTTTGAATTTCAAAAAACGTGTATTACTTTTTTGGATTTGTCCCTAACTTTGGAGGGGGATGGAGTTTCCACTTCGATATTTAGGAAGCCTTGTGCAGGTAATTCCTTGCTACATGCAAGGCCCTGTCATCCGAAGCATGTCATAAGGGGGATCCCGATAGGACAGTTCCTTCGGATACGCAGGAAATGTTCAACTGACTTGGAATTTCAATCTCAAGCGCAATTACTTTTTCAGCGTTTTTTAGATAGGGGTTACCCCCGTGACATGGTTATGAGTGCATATCGGAGGGCGGAGAATACTGATAGGATGTCTCTATAGTCCAATAATAAGTTAAGGGTTAATAGGTCCTTGGATATGTCTACACCTGCATTTGTCACTGGTTTTAGTGGAGATTTTAATAGTATCAAAAGGATTATCTATAAACATTTGCCCGCCTTGTTAGGGGATAGTAGGTTGAGATCAGTGATAGATGGAGGTGTTAAATGTATAGCAAGGAAGGCACCCACTTTAGGAAGTAGATTGTCCCCTAGCCTTTTTCATTCAGGTGAGAGAAGGACACCTACCTGGTTACATACCATAGGTATGTTTAGATGTGGGGCTAGGAAATGTATTTCATGTTCCTATGTGAAGACAGGTAGAGAGTTTGGGAGTTCTGTTACTGGGAGAAAATATGGTATTAAACAGTATATTAATTGTCGCACTGTGAATGTGGTCTATCTTATTACGTGTTTAATGTGTAGTTCACAATACGTGGGTAGGACTACCCGGGCTTTGAAAGATCGTATACGTGAACACATTTTACACATTAGTAATAAGGATATGACTAAACCAGTGGCACGTCATTTTTGTACGTGCAATGATGGAGATTTGACTAAATTTATATTTCAGGGTATAGAAAGAGTGGTAGTCCCCGAACGAGGTGGAGATGTTCGCACTTTGCTAGACAAATGTGAAGTTAAATGGATATTGTATCTGAAGACACGTTCACCAGGGGGAATAAATTCGGACCACGATGTCACTTTATTTATACATCAACGTTAGTTTTATTAGGTTTGATTATGTATCTTTGGATATGTTTTTCTAAAGGTGGTTGTTTTCTTGATCCATATTTGTTTCCCCTGCTGATTGTATAGTAGATGTGGTCTTCTTTAGCTTCACTTGTATCTATTTTGGTTTTATTGATTTGTATACAGTGTATAGTTTTTGTTGCACTTTGGGGCTTAAATAGTTATGTCTTGAAAGGTCGGCTGTAGTCATGACCCTGGATTTGTGTTTAGCCGGTCTAGGTGTGTGATCAAGTTTATACTAAAAGGGGATTTTTTCCCTTACTTCGTCTTGCAGTTGCGGACGTATAGGTTGACGCAAATCTGGTTGATTATGATTGGCTGATTTAGGAAAGGTGGTAGGGTATATAAGATTGATACCTGTTTGTGTGTATTATGCCTATGATTAAGTGCGCTTTGGCGTACGAAACGCGTTAGGCGTTATTATGTCTGTCGGTTCTCTGTGTGTTTAGTGAGCATCATCCTTGTTTTTAGATTTATAAATATATGGAATTTTATTCTTGTTTATATTGCTGTGGTCTGAAGTGATTGGCGTCTACTGTTGAGCACCTTTCTCCTGTGTCGTCCTAAATGGGTAGTAGGAGACAGACAGCAGGGCATGAGGGTGACAAGTGCTGAGATTACAAGTGTTGACTTTGGCCAAAGGTAGTGAATGGTCATTGTGCTCCAGAAGATAATATTTCATGACAGAAGGGGATTGTTGAAGAGGTTAGGGAGTTATGGAGTTCCTTAGGTAGGGAGCCGAAAGTGAAAAAGGTTTGAGACAGGAGAGGGTAGGGGTTGTGTATGGTGCAACAAGAAGGACGTTGTGTGTTGAGAAGGCCAGGAACATAAGAGGAGATGAAGGAAGAGATGTAAGGAGAGATATGCTGAAATCATCTCATATGCAAGGGGACCACCCCTAGGAGCTACAAATGCAATAGATATGTGCACCGCCACCACCACAAATGATAGATTGCCACTCCTGAGACACATGGATTTCTTTTTGTGATGATAATGATATTGACAGGTGTTCAGAAATATGTTTGGATATTCTTGTTGATGTTTCTTCTGATGCTGCTAGTATAAATTCTTTGTTGCCTTTGTTATTACTATACTTTCCACCATATATTCTGTCCTTAACTTTCTCTCACTCATCCTCCAAAATGCAACCCTCTACTTGATCTAGAAGTATATCTTAATATTCTTTGACAAAATCTGATTACTTAGAGAGATGCTGCTGATTGTCACACATTGATCACTCTTTTGGCAGAAATTCAGAAATGTTATTTTAAAAGCAGGGGTAAAGTAGCAAGAATGTATTTCTCATTGCTTTTAATGGACACATTGTGAACATCCTACTTAAAGCACGCTAACATTTCCTTCAGTAGCTGGTGCATATCTGTGCTATTATTGTAAGATTCAGAAGCCATGCTCCTCATTTTTTCTTATGTTAATATATAAGCGGGAGACTCTATCTAATTCCAGCCCTTAAATCACTAATTATCTAGGTGGAATCCACAAAAGGTTTCAACAACTCACATAGGTCACACATTAGATGCCATTGCACAGGTGACAAAGATGCTCCCTCTATAGCCTTCCAGTTTTGAATTGTATACTCGCTAGTGGACTTATTCTGCTCGCTCAAATGCCCTGGCATGTACAATGTGGAATTCCACTTGGTTGGGATAGAAACTTCCATTTTCAGCTAGTGTCGGGGCAGGTTGTATGGACTATAATGCATTGTGAGCACTGTAGTAGTAGCTAAATGGGCACAGATTTTGCAGGCAATATGCATCATCTCTGTGAAGGTTTTGGATACTGAGAAAAATCTAGTGACAACTAAATTTAGCACATGCACAAAGCAAGGTGCATGCACCATATCACTTATTCAAGGCAGCTATTATTTTGGAGCCATTATTAGCAGACACAAAGCCACATTTCAAGGAGCAGGTACCAGCCATTCCTCTATCTCCTGCTCTATTTTAGTTAACACATCTATAGCTTTGTGAGATTGTCTATCAGAACTCTGAATGCACAAAGTGGTGTGCCGATGGTATGGGCTATCCTGCTGTTTTTTAATATTATTGCCAGAACCAGAGGCAATATCATTGGCTGGCTGTGCCTGTGACCTGATGCTGCATGCTATTGCTACCAACTGGTGGGTAGGTAACCCAGTGAACAATGCCAGCCTGTATTCTTCCCTTTTCTCCATATATCTGTTGTCAGGTACATTTTCTTGATGTATGAGGTTTCCAGCATTTTGATTACTAAACTAACCACCAGTTTGTATAACTCTTGCACATCCATCCTTAAAAAATATTTGAAGTTGAGATGTGCCAGCAGGATGACATCAGTTATTTAAATCCTCTGTTTTGTACAAAAGAATACTGCAGCATGTCAGCTGATGGCACACTCTCTGATATATCAAAAGCTTTTCTTTGATGTGTCCAAAAGTCCAGGAACCTTTCGAAGTGCTTCTGCTGCTGCTTGTCATGGCACCTCTGACATATTGATGGTCCCTTCACACTCCCTCAGAGTGCACTCAGACTCCCCAAAGAACAAGTCTCATAGGCACAATACTTCCTCACTCCTAATGTGCTTTACTTTCCTATCAAAATTATCCTGCTTTCTCTCTCTCACAAATACAGAAATGACATGCTGTGGGAAACTGACATCTCTTTTTTATTATGCCTACAGTAAAAGAAGGGAAACTTGTGAAGAGGCGAGGAAATTCATTCTTACCGTTGATTACATACAATGAACTAGGCAGAAAATAGTAGAAAATTGTTACTTTTCACAAGAAAACTTACCCTCGACAGGAAGTGCTATACATCATCTGTTTCATTTTTCAGTCGAAATGTTCTGCTCACCCCAATAGTTAGGACATCTTAGGGTAAGGCAACATTTTAAATGTAGACATTTTAAAAGGTGATATTTGAAACTTTCCATTTTGATGCCAGAGGTTGCCTGTGTTGGTGGAGTGTGGGGAAACAATCAGTTGAAAGGGGAATTTTTTTTTCGGTGGGGTTGTTGACTGGTATTTGGGGGACGGTTAAGAGAAAAAATAATAAAAGTAAAAATGAAATAAAATAAGAAATTGGTATATAATGTGACAGAGACAGGGACCCCCTGACATAAGCTTTGACTGGGGCAGATTAATACTTAATGGGATAGAGTATTTTGTACAGGATGATTTGTAGGACTTGTTGTTAGAGGCCTAAGCCCTGCGGAAACATTGATTTGTAGGACTTAGATGTATTAAAGACACAAGCCCCGAGGAAACATTGATTTGTTGTAGGAAATAAGACTTATGTTAGGCCCAATCCCTGATTTGAAAGATCTAGTCTTAACAGAGGCACAAGCCTTGAGGAAACATTGATTAGTTGTAGGAAATTCGAGTTGTGGTAGGCCTAAGCCCTGAGGAAACATTGGTTTGTAGGACTTATACTTGTTTGGCCCAAGCACTGCGGAAACATTGATTTGTAGGACTTAGATGTATTAAAGACACAAGCCCCGAGGAAACATTGATTTGTTGTAGGAAATAAGACTTATGTTAGGCCCAATCCCTGATTTGAAAGATCTAGTCTTAACAGAGGCACAAGCCTTGAGGAAACATTGATTAGTTGTAGGAAATTCGAGTTGTGGTAGGCCTAAGCCCTGAGGAAACATTGGTTTGTAGGACTTATACTTGTTTGGCCCAAGCACTGCGGAAACATTGATTTGTAGGACTTAGATGTATTAAAGGGACAAGCCCTGTGGAAACATTGATTAGTTGTAGGAAATAAGACTTAGGTTAGGCCCAATCCCTGATTTGAAAGATTTAATATTAACAGAGGCACAAGACTTGAGGAAACATTGATTAGTTGTAGGAAATTCGAGTTGTGTTAGGCCTAAGCCCTGAGGAAACATTGGTTTGTAGGACTTAGACTTGTTTGGCACAAGCCCTAAGGAAACATTGATTTGTAGGACTTAGGCTTGCTAGAAACAAGCCCCCAATTTTTTTTATTGGCTTAGTGCCAGCAGGTCATGTTGTGTTCAGGGCCGGATTTACATCTCAGGAGCCTGTAGGCACAGAAATCTGAAGCGCCCCCCCCCCCAAAAAGTACAAAAAGTTCAGCCATGTTTTGCCCATCTCTTTTATTGGGTGTTAGTTGCGCTAATGCTAAAATACAGATTGGAAGTTTCCCTGGCAACCAAGGAGTTAAAATAATTGTAAAATGCTGTCCTTATTTAGTCTCTGTCTCCCTTCCATTGATCCTATCTTAGGATAGTCTTTTTATTGTCTATTTTACGACACACACCCTTAAACTTCTCCCCCACACACACACTCACAACCTCCTTGCATGTGCGAGCACACACAGTTACAACATATATATATATATATATATATATATATATATATATATATATATATATATATATATATATAAGAAAGAGATCTCTGCACCTCAAATGTGGACCACTCACAAATTCCAGCCTGGTTGCAGCTACTCTCTGTGACCGACCGTCCGACTACAGGGTACAGGCAGAGGCTGCTCCTCTGTGGCTGTGCTGTTAACTTCTGTTCGTGGGCCCCGGCTCCCTGCAGAGTCTGGGAGAGCAAGTGAGGTTGGTTGGGAGTAATGGCATGCGCCAGGCTGGATCAGGATTACATCCGGTCGCGTCGCGCTGCACATCAGTGCCTCCGAGGCATTTCAGGTGGCTTGTGCACACCCAGCATCACTCCACTCAACTACCACTTCTCCTACAGAACAGGAGAGGGCTGGGGAGAGAAGTAGAGAATGAGGACTCGCCTTGGAGTTCAATAGTTCATAACCCCTCCCCCCGCATTTGTGATGAGGCGATCAGGCGACCCTACTTTCATAATCCACGTCGGCAGGCCACAGACTCAGACTCAGTGATAGTGTGTGGAGGAGGTCATCACAAACATCCCCCCACACTCGACACTTCAGCAGGCAGCATTGATGTGGACTGGCACTGGCTCAAACATGCATGATGCATACGGCTAATTATACTAAAAAAAACAAAAAACAATCCCAATGACAGGCGCCCCTCTGTGGGGTGTGCCTGTAGGCAGATGCCTACTCTGCCTTATTATAAATCTGGCCCTGGTTGTGTTTGCCATTGGCTACTGGCCATTGTCAAATGCCACCATGTAATTGCGGAATTTGCAACTGCTGTTCTTGCTGCTACTACTGTTTGAGTTGTTTAAACAGCTGGATGATTAAGCAGCTCAAAGGGAATGGGATCAGCAATAGCAATAACATGGGTGATGGATGATAAAGGTACCACTTGCCACTACTAGCTCCAGAGATGGGTCTGGGGCAGAAGCAGCACCGTAACTAGCCCCCACCACTTCAGGTGTATGTGGAGAAAAGAAAAATGCTTCTCCACCATTAATGCTTCTCCACCTGCCCCTCCTCCAAAATCATGGGTGTGATGTTAGAATATACATTTTTCACTTGTGAGCAGGAACAGTGCCTCTCGTCAGCAATTGCAATGTGCACAGTGTGTGTGTGATAAATAATGGAAGGACTGGGAATAATGGAAACATCTGGACTCACATCAAACACCTGGCATAAATGTAACCAAACAACATGATGCCTAGGGTCTCCAATGTGAAATCCTCATACCAGAAACAAAATACTTCTGCTGTCACTTTGCCCCTTGTCCACTCCCCTCTAAGGAATGCTTGGGGATTGCAAGTGTGACTTAGGGTCTCCTGCTGTCACACTTAACATAATCTCCTCTTCCCTCCCACCTCCTGAAATTTACAAGACACACTGGCAGCAGGTGCAGCACTGGCAGCAGTCACAGGTAGCTGACCTGTCCTGCTCACACTACTACTACTACCGTCTTCTTCCTCCCATGAGACAAATTTACCCAAGATCCCTAGGGATGATGTAGGGCGACTGGCCAGTATTGGGTTGGGAATCCATGGCATTCAGACCCTTTTATGTTAGTAGTGGTCAATTCCTCCTCCTCAGACTCACTGGACACATAACAGTCCTTCCAGCTCCTCCTTTTATTATTGTTAAAGTGGATGTTTAATGTATACTAAATTATATCTCATTCAATGCAACGCCCCTAAGCTAGCGAAGAGTGTACTTCATTTTGCTTTTACTGTCTTTCATTGTTTAAAACTTACTTGTTAAGTTCGTTGTGTTGTCCGGGCAGAGCAGTGCCATCTTGTCCCAAGATCCCTAGCAGTCCACTCTGCCTGCTGTGACATGTGGTAGTTGTGCCGGCCCCTTCCACGTCCTGGCATAATAAATAGAGCGCGCACACAATGCACCCCCTAGTCCCGGAACATACTACTAGTGCATGCCCCTCGTGTCCTGTACAATGCTCATAGGTGTGAAGGACGTTGTAGGCTGCGGTAAGCATGGGTTGGTGTTTGTCCGGTCATGAAGTCCAAAAAAAAAATATATATATATTAAATCGGATCCAGTAACCCCTTATTGTACCATTTCACTAAAAGCTTCTCTTTAACCCTTTGAGTGCCAGAAGCTTCTCTTTAACCCGTTGACTGCCAGAGGGATCCTTTATCCCTCTGACACTCAAAGGTTTTAATTTAATGATTATTGCCACTTATTTGTGTCTGACTATTTTTTATTGGTAGTATTGACTTTTAATTCCCCCCAAATTTTAATATAACAAAATTTAACATGTCTGTCTTTCTCACACACACATATATACATACACATATATATACACACTAATATATATATATATATATATATATATATATATATATAAAATTATATATATATATATGTGTGTGGTGTGTGTGTGTGAGAAAGACAGACATGTTAAAATTTATTATTGAGGGTAATTAAAAGTCAATACTACCAATAAAAAAATAGCCAGACACAAATAAGTGGCAATAATCATTAAATTAAAACCTTTAAGTGTCAGAGGCATAAAGGATCCCTCTGGCACTCAAAGGGTTAAAGAGAAGCTTTTAGTGAAATGGTACAAAAAGGGATTACTGGATCCTATTTAATATATATATATATTTTTTGGACATCATGACCGAACAAACCCCCAACCCATGCTTACCGCAGCCTACAACGTTCTGCATGCCTATGAGCATTGTACAGGACTCGAGGAGCGGGCACTAGCAGTATGTGCTGGGACTACGGTGCGCATTGTGTGCGCGCTCTACTTATTATGCCAGTACACAGTCAGTGGAAGGGGCCGGCGCAACTACCACACATCACAGCAGGCAGAGCACGCTTGGTGTAAAGGAAAAGTGGGAGGGTTACATTTTGGTACAGCACGTACTGTACCATGGAACTCAATTACGTCACCAGGAACAATTTGGAATAGTGATTTCTATGACAAAGGTATAATTTTTTTAAAAAATAAACAGATGTATAAAGCTTGAGTTATACTACTTTTTAAGCCTAATAATTTTTTGATGAAACATCCCCTTTAAACTTGCTCATAGTGATAGCAGTCGCTATGAACCTCTCCTGTCTCAATTTTGCTATTAACACACAGCACAACAGCCTAGCACCTCTCTTTCTCCCTGTAGTTGCTTGCTTATATTGTGTGTCACTTCCTGGAAAATGACATGTTTTTATAGAGAAAATTCACATTATCATTGATTTAAAAAGGCCCATTTAAATCAATAATTTGAATAATCCCCCTCCTCCACCACTGGAGTAGTTGGTTTGCTCCAGAACTCCAAATGATTCCCAATTAACCCTCTTCTTTGGGGCTTTGAACACTAAAGAAGTGGAGCAGTTAACTGCAAAGAAAGTGAATTAATTACCTCCACAACAGTAAAACAGTGATGGTTAAATAAACTAAATCAATCCCTCTGTTGCATGAGAAGCCTAGACAGATGTATTCAATTCTACAAATGCGTAAACGGGCAAAAATTGGGAAAGATAGTAAACCATATCCAAAGAAAAATCTACAAATATATACACTGTAAAAAGACAGCAGATATTGGGTCACTTAAAACAGACAGGCAACATAGGACAGGAAGATGGCAAACATTTTAATACATTATAATAAAGGATCATGATGGTGGAGAAGGGGTTATTTGATAAATATAGCTATCAGGGAATAACCCCCATCAAATTCAGATACAGAAAAAAACATATGCAGTTG
The DNA here is from genome assembly GCA_037306005.1 of Rhinophrynus dorsalis. Taxonomy (NCBI): domain Eukaryota; kingdom Metazoa; phylum Chordata; class Amphibia; order Anura; family Rhinophrynidae; genus Rhinophrynus; species Rhinophrynus dorsalis. The sequence goes on from CM074721.1 coordinate 154,921,953, forward strand.
GGAAAATACATAATGACCATTAAATTAAATTTATGTTGATGACTGTATAAAGCATGGTAGGCAAAATAGGTGAGCTGCAAATGTTTACAGTTAATGGGCATTTGAACATAATTGGTGTTACTGAAACATGATGGGATGATACACATGACTGGGCTGTTAATATTGAGGGCATCACTCTGTTTATAAGAGACAGGATTAACAGAAGAGGGTGAGGGAAATCCAAGTTGAAGGGAAGACATTTTAGAAAATTGGTTATTATGTGGATTCCTTGTGACATAAAATGTAAGCTAACAGTGGTGTAAAAGATAAAAAAAGGTGTTGGTAGGTATATGCTACTAGAAAACACCAAATATTCCTGGAATGATGAGGTCCAACTATTATTGCAAATGAATGCTGCATATTTTGGGCATATGGTTGATTTTATCTATGCAGTTATAAACTGGAGTAAAGAGACCTGTCCAACAGCCATGTTTTATGTGTATGTTTAGGGATAACTACATGTCACTGATGGTGGAAGTTCATAAAAGTAATCAAAATTTGCTATAGTTATAACAAATTGTATTGAGATGGTATCCAATGTTCAAACATTGACATTTGGGACAGGGTTGTTTAAAGAGGCTGATGGGCCATGTGAAAAGCTCATGCTAGTGGGCCCCCATCCCTTACAATTCAATTTGTAAAAAACAAAACAAAAAATATGTGGAAAATACTGCACAGATTGCAATGCAAATGTTTCAAACAGTGATTTAAAAACACCCTTACTATTCAGTAAAATATGCCACACTTTCATTTTAGGAGCTAAAATCTGATTTAAAAAATCACATAATTAAACTAAATTTCCCATGCCCTTACTGCTGCACAGTCTGAGCCTACCTGCTTGTGGATAGAATTATGACCTTTGTGCTGGCCCTATCTGATGTTTCCTGGGGTGGATGACTTTGGCAATTCATGTAGTAGCCACGTCGGGACAATATGGTTTCATCTGATCACAATTTGAGGTAGCAAAACTTAATAGGTTCATTCAAGACTCAATATAACCCATATACTGGGATGAATTATTAAAAGGGAAATTAGCCAGGACAATTGTAAATAAAAGTAGTTTAGAACTAATGTGTTTAAATGCAAAAGTAAAGAAGGGAATGTCAAGGAAAAAGCATTTAGAAAATTCTAGAAGAACAGAATTATTTTTCAATTTCATGGAGTGCAACAAAGATTACAAAATGGTAATAAGGTTAACAAAAATAGCAAATGGAATTGCAAAAGGAAAGCATTACTAATACAAGAATGTTTTTTAAATACATAAATCAAAAATTAACTCGAGAGTGCATTAGGACTAGGGATGGGCAAAACTTTTTGCCTGAAAAGTGAAACAGGCGGAAAATGTATTTTTCTGTTGAGTGGGACATTGTTTTCAGGAAAACCATAGATTTTCCACTTCTTCCCACCTATCTCATTGCATTGAAATCAATGATAAGCATGTTTTGTTATTTTTTTGGTCTTTTCTCTGATTCCTTGTTTGTTTTTGTTGTGTTTTCTTGTTTTGCCGGATCCTTGTTTCTAGTCCTGTTCTTTTCTCTCTCCTGAGCCTTTATCAACACGCAATCTAAGCATTTATGTGCGAGTTATGTTATCCAGTCCTGAGTTCCTGTGCCTTTCCTCTAGAGTAATTCCTATGTATTCGACCTTGGCCTTGTTTCCCGAGTACTCTTCTGCTCTTTGTTCCTGTACCGTTTCCAATGTTTGATTTTCTGTTATTTACTTCAGCTCTCCTTCTCAACTACTGTTCGTCTTGTTGATGGTGTACTTCTTTGCCGCCTGTTGCCAACCTTGCTAGACTGACTATCAATTCATACAGCTGGTATATTCCTCTGTTCGACTCATCTGACTTGTCTGAGTTCACTGTTCACCATAGACATTTCAGTTCAGTTACCTGCACCTTCTGCCAATCCTGCTGTTGTACCACCATTTGACTCATTCACCCTTCAGTCAGATTATTGTCCTAACAGTCGAACTTTGAATCATTTGACACCAGGTTGCATCCCTGACTCAGGGTTTGTATTCCTGTTCACCAGCTTCTCTTGTTCCAGTTCAGCTACCTTTGACCTACTATACAGGTACTATATGTGTTCTATTTCCTTGTTCTCACTTCTGTCCAGTAGTTGCTATGTTGTTCCCCAGTGTTATCCTTGCTTTGGGTATTCTTTTATATTATATCAAATAACAGTCTGCTCATTCTCTTTGGAGCTTCTCCTTCACAGAGTGAGGATTCACGTGACTTATATTGGGTGGTACTAGTTTACAAAGACTGAATTTCACCAACAGGTGGTAAGTTTCCCTTGTGTATAAAACAATATATTCATTTCCCACAGCTTATCGTTTCTGTATTTGTGAGAGATAGAAAAAGAAGCAACATTTTGAGCTAGTGGGGATAGGAAAATAAAGCAAATTTGGAGGGTAGTTTATGATGTCTTGTGGGCAGGTAATATGTTAGTTGTGTTTGGAGCATCTGTGTGCCCTTTGGGTAATGTGAAGGGAGAAAGAAGATTTATCCAAAATACCCCACAATCTTGGCCGACTGAGACAAGCAGCTGTGGTCCAATTCCCTTCCACGGACTTATCTCTGTGTTGGGTGGTAAAAGGGGGGGGTGAATGGAACAAAGGAGATTTGCCCCAAATACACCAAAATTTTGTGTGGCTGACTGTAAGAAAGCAGGCAGCTGTGTTCCAAGTTCTTTCCACTTCTGGCTGTTATATCTGTGGTAGGAGAGTCTACAGATGTGTGAAGTGAGCAAAGGAGGTTTACCCCAAATTCTCCAAACGCTATATGACAAATGCAATACAACAAACACAATACACAGTCTGCCAAAAGCTTTACGCCAAATGCAATATGGCAAACACTATGACAAATGTTATACACCAAACTCTATAAGCAGTCCGACAAACTCTACATGCAATCCACCAAACGTTATACACCAAACACTTTACTCCAATCGATATATGCAATTCACCAAAGGTCAAAAGTAATACGCAGTCCTCCAAACGATACACATAATGCGCCAAACATTATGCATAGTCCGCCAAATGCAATACGCCAATCTCTGTAAGCAATTCATCAAATACTATAAGCCAAACTCTATATACAGTTCACAAAATGCTATACTCAAAACGCTATATGCAATTGGCCAAACCCTATATGCAGTCCTCAGAACTGTATAAGCCAAATGCAATATGCCAAATGCTATACGTAATGCATCAAAAGACATACGCCATATGCGATCCACCAAATGATATACCCCAAACACTACATGCAATTCGCCAAACTCTATACTCCAAACACTATATGCTTTAAGCAATACACCAAATGCTATATGCAAAGTGCTATACACTATATGCCAAACACAATACACTGTACAACAAACACTATAAGCAAGATATCAAATGATATACTGACACTGCAACAAAGCCTTATATGCCAAATACTATGCGAAAGACGCTGTAGCAATATGTTGTCCACTGAATGCTATATGGCAAACACAATATGCCAAACGCAATACGCAGTCCACCAAAAGCTATACACAGTCTATCAAACACTATACGCAGTCCGCTAAACACTATACAACAAATGCTATACACCAAATGCTATACTCAATATGCCAAACTGTATACTCTATATACAATTCATCAAACGCTGTACACTAAATGCTATAGGCAATTTGCCAAACTCTATATGCAATTCGCCAAATGCTATATGCCAAATGCTATACTCAAAACACTATATGCAATTCTCTTTGCCATATGATATATGCAGTGCACCAAACTCTATAAGCCAAACACAACATGCCAAAAGCTAGAAACAATACATCAAATGATATACGCCAAACGCTATACACCATATGCTGTCTGCCAAACGCTATACACCATTCGCCCAATGCTATAGCACATATGCTTTAAGCAATACATCAAATGCTATATGTAAAGTGCTATACACTGTACGTCAAAAACAATACACTGTACACCAAATGCTATAAGCAATATGCCAAATGCTATAAACAATATGTGAAATGCTATACTTAATGCTAGGGGCAGGGCCGGATTTACATCTCAGGAGTCTGTAGGCACAGAAATCTGAAGCGCCACCCCCCCCAAAAAAAAGTACAAAAAGTTCAGCCATGTTTTGCCCATCTCTGTTATTGGGTGTTAGTTGCGCTAATGCTAAAATACAGATTGGAAGTTTCCCTGGCAACCAAGGAGTTAAAATAATTGTAAAATGCTGTCCTTATTTAGTCTCTGTCTCCCTTCCATTGATCCTATCTTAGGATAGTCTTTTTATTGTCTATTTTACGACACACACCCTTAAACTTCTCCCCCACACACACACTCACAACCTCCTTGCATGTGCGAGCACACACAGTTACAACATATATATATATATATATATATATATATATATATATATATATATATATATATATATATATATAAGAAAGAGATCTCTGCACCTCAAATGTGGACCACTCACAAATTCCAGCCTGGTTGCAGCTACTCTCTGTGACCGACCGTCCGACTACAGGGTACAGGCAGAGGCTGCTCCTCTGTGGCTGTGCTGTTAACTTCTGTTCGTGGGCCCCGGCTCCCTGCAGAGTCTGGGAGAGCAAGTAAGGTTGGTTGGGAGTAATGGCATGCGCCAGGCTGGATCAGGATTACATCCGGTCGCGTCGCGCTGCACATCAGTGCCTCCGAGGCATTTCAGGTGGCTTGTGCACACCCAGCATCACTCCACTCAACTACCACTTCTCCTACAGAACAGGAGAGGGCTGGGGAGAGAAGTAGAGAATGAGGACTCGCCTTGGAGTTCAATAGTTCATAACCCCTCCCCCCGCATTTGTGATGAGGCGATCAGGCGACCCTACTTTCATAATCCACGTCGGCAGGCCACAGACTCAGACTCAGTGATAGTGTGTGGAGGAGGTCATCACAAACATCCCCCCACACTCGACACTTCAGCAGGCAGCATTGATGTGGACTGGCACTGGCTCAAACATGCATGATGCATACGGCTAATTATACTAAAAAAAACAAAAAACAATCCCAATGACAGGCGCCCCTCTGTGGGGTGTGCCTGTAGGCAGATGCCTACTCTGCCTTATTATAAATCTGGCCCTGGTTGTGTTTGCCATTGGCTACTGGCCATTGTCAAATGCCACCATGTAATTGCGGAATTTGCAACTGCTGTTCTTGCTGCTACTACTGTTTGAGTTGTTTAAACAGCTGGATGATTAAGCAGCTCAAAGGGAATGGGATCAGCAATAGCAATAACATGGGTGATGGATGATAAAGGTACCACTTGCCACTACTAGCTCCAGAGATGGGTCTGGGGCAGAAGCAGCACCGTAACTAGCCCCCACCACTTCAGGTGTATGTGGAGAAAAGAAAAATGCTTCTCCACCAATAATGCTTCTCCACCTGCCCCTCCTCCAAAATCATGGGTGTGATGTTAGAATATACATTTTTCACTTGTGAGCAGGAACAGTGCCTCTCGTCAGCAATTGCAATGTGCACAGTGTGTGTGTGATAAATAATGGAAGGACTGGGAATAATGGAAACATCTGGACTCACATCAAACACCTGGCATAAATGTAACCAAACAACATGATGCCTAGGGTCTCCAATGTGAAATCCTCATACCAGAAACAAAATACTTCTGCTGTCACTTTGCCCCTTGTCCACTCCCCTCTAAGGAATGCTTGGGGATTGCAAGTGTGACTTAGGGTCTCCTGCTGTCACACTTAACATAATCTCCTCTTCCCTCCCACCTCCTGAAATTTACAAGACACACTGGCAGCAGGTGCAGCACTGGCAGCAGTCACAGGTAGCTGACCTGTCCTGCTCACACTACTACTACTACCGTCTTCTTCCTCCCATGAGACAAATTTACCCAAGATCCCTAGGGATGATGTAGGGCGACTGGCCAGTATTGGGTTGGGAATCCATGGCATTCAGACCCTTTTATGTTAGTAGTGGTCAATTCCTCCTCCTCAGACTCACTGGACACATAACAGTCCTTCCAGCTCCTCCTTTTATTATTGTTAAAGTGGATGTTTAATGTATACTAAATTATATCTCATTCAATGCAACGCCCCTAAGCTAGCGAAGAGTGTACTTCATTTTGCTTTTACTGTCTTTCATTGTTTAAAACTTACTTGTTAAGTTCGTTGTGTTGTCCGGGCAGAGCAGTGCCATCTTGTCCCAAGATCCCTAGCAGTCCGCTCTGCCTGCTGTGACATGTGGTAGTTGTGCCGGCCCCTTCCACGTCCTGGCATAATAAATAGAGCGCGCACACAATGCACCCCCTAGTCCCGGCACATACTACTAGTGCATGCCCCTCGTGTCCTGTACAATGCTCATAGGTGTGAAGGACGTTGTAGGCTGCGGTAAGCATGGGTTGGTGTTTGTCCGGTCATGAAGTCCAAAAAAAAAAAATATATATATTAAATCGGATCCAGTAACCCCTTATTGTACCATTTCACTAAAAGCTTCTCTTTAACCCTTTGAGTGCCAGTAATCCCTTATTGTACCATTTCACTAAAAGCTTCTCTTTAACCCTTTGAGTGCCAGAGGGATCCTTTATCCCTCTGACACTCAAAGGTTTTAATTTAATGATTATTGCCACTTATTTGTGTCTGACTATTTTTTATTGGTAGTATTGACTTTTAATTCCCCCCAAATTTTAATATAACAAAATTTAACATGTCTGTCTTTCTCACACACACATATATACATACACATATATATACACACTAATATATATATATATATATATATATATATATAAAATTATATATATATATATATGTGTGTGGTGTGTGTGTGTGAGAAAGACAGACATGTTAAAATTTATTATTGAGGGTAATTAAAAGTCAATACTACCAATAAAAAAATAGCCAGACACAAATAAGTGGCAATAATCATTAAATTAAAACCTTTAAGTGTCAGAGGCATAAAGGATCCCTCTGGCACTCAAAGGGTTAAAGAGAAGCTTTTAGTGAAATGGTACAATACGGGATTACTGGATCCTATTTAATATATATATATATATTTTGGACATCATGACCGAACAAACCCCCAACCCATGCTTACCGCAGCCTACAACGTTCTGCATGCCTATGAGCATTGTACAGGACTCGAGGAGCGGGCACTAGCAGTATGTGCTGGGACTACGGTGCGCATTGTGTGCGCGCTCTACTTATTATGCCAGTACACAGTCAGTGGAAGGGGCCGGCGCAACTACCACACATCACAGCAGGCAGAGCGCGCTTGGTGTAAAGGAAAAGTGGGAGGGTTACATTTTGGTACAGCACGTACTGTACCATGGAACTCAATTACGTCACCAGGAACAATTTAGAATAGTGATTTCTATGACAAAGGTATAATTTTTTTAAAAAATAAACAGATGTATAAAGCTTGAGTTATACTACTTTTTAAGCCTAAAACATTTTTTGATGAAACATCCCCTTTAAACTTGCTCATAGTGATAGCAGTCGCTATGAACCTCTCCTGTCTCAATTTTGCTATTAACACACAGCACAACAGCCTAGCACCTCTCTTTCTCCCTGTAGTTGCTTGCTTATATTGTGTGTCACTTCCTGGAAAATGACATGTTTTTATAGAGAAAATTCACATTATCATTGATTTAAAAAGGCCCATTTAAATCAATAATTTGAATAATCCCCCTCCTCCACCACTGGAGTAGTTGGTTTGCTCCAGAACTCCAAATGATTCCCAATTAACCCTCTTCTTTGGGGCTTTGAACACTAAAGAAGTGAAGCAGTTAACTGCAAAGAAAGTGAATTAATTACCTCCACAACAGTAAAACAGTGATGGTTAAATAAACTAAATCAATCCCTCTGTTGCATGAGAAGCCTAGACAGATGTATTCAATTCTACAAATGCGTAAACGGGCAAAAATTGGGAAAGATAGTAAACCATATCCAAAGAAAAATCTACAAATATATACACTGTAAAAAGACAGCAGATATTGGGTCACTTAAAACAGACAGGCAACATAGGACAGGAAGATGGCAAACATTTTAATACATTATAATAAAGGATCATGATGGTGGAGAAGGGGTTATTTGATAAATATAGCTATCAGGGAATAACCCCCATCAAATTCAGATACAGAAAAAAACATATGCAGTTGGGAAAATACATAATGACCATTAAATTAAATTTATGTTGATGACTGTATAAAGCATGGTAGGCAAAATAGGTGAGCTGCAAATGTTTACAGTTAATGGGCATTTGAACATAATTGGTGTTACTGAAACATGATGGGATGATACACATGACTGGGCTGTTAATATTGAGGGCATCACTCTGTTTATAAGAGACAGGATTAACAGAAGAGGGTGAGGGAAATCCAAGTTGAAGGGAAGACATTTTAGAAAATTGGTTATTATGTGGATTCCTTGTGACATAAAATGTAAGCTAACAGTGGTGTAAAAGATAAAAAAAGGTGTTGGTAGGTATATGCTACTAGAAAACACCAAATATTCCTGGAATGATGAGGTCCAACTATTATTGCAAATGAATGCTGCATATTTTGGGCATATGGTTGATTTTATCTATGCAGTTATAAACTGGAGTAAAGAGACCTGTCCAACAGCCATGTTTTATGTGTATGTTTAGGGATAACTACATGTCACTGATGGTGGAAGTTCATAAAAGTAATCAAAATTTGCTATAGTTATAACAAATTGTATTGAGATGGTATCCAATGTTCAAACATTGACATTTGGGACAGGGTTGCTTAAAGAGGCTGATGGGCCATGTGAAAAGCTCATGCTAGTGGGCCCCCATCCCTTACAATTCAATTTGTAAAAAACAAAACAAAAAATATGTGGAAAATACTGCACAGATTGCAATGCAAATGTTTCAAACAGTGATTTAAAAACACCCTTACTATTCAGTAAAATATGCCACACTTTCATTTTAGGAGCTAAAATCTGATTTAAAAAATCACATAATTAAACTAAATTTCCCATGCCCTTACTGCTGCACAGTCTGAGCCTACCTGCTTGTGGATAGAATTATGACCTTTGTGCTGGCCCTATCTGATGTTTCCTGGGGTGGATGACTTTGGCAATTCATGTAGTAGCCACGTCGGGACAATATGGTTTCATCTGATCACAATTTGAGGTAGCAAAACTTAATAGGTTCATTCAAGACTCAATATAACCCATATACTGGGATGAATTATTAAAAGGGAAATTAGCCAGGACAATTGTAAATAAAAGTAGTTTAGAACTAATGTGTTTAAATGCAAAAGTAAAGAAGGGAATGTCAAGGAAAAAGCATTTAGAAAATTCTAGAAGAACAGAATTATTTTTCAATTTCATGGAGTGCAACAAAGATTACAAAATGGTAATAAGGTTAACAAAAATAGCAAATGGAATTGCAAAAGGAAAGCATTACTAATACAAGAATGTTTTTTAAATACATAAATCAAAAATTAACTCGAGAGTGCATTAGGACTAGGGATGGGCAAAACTTTTTGCCTGAAAAGTGAAACAGGCGGAAAATGTATTTTTCTGTTGAGTGGGACATTGTTTTCAGGAAAACCATAGATTTTCCACTTCTTCCCACCTATCTCATTGCATTGAAATCAATGATAAGCATGTTTTGTTATTTTTTTGGTCTTTTCTCTGATTCCTTGTTTGTTTTTGTTGTGTTTTCTTGTTTTGCCGGATCCTTGTTTCTAGTCCTGTTCTTTTCTCTCTCCTGAGCCTTTATCAACACGCAATCTAAGCATTTATGTGCGAGTTATGTTATCCAGTCCTGAGTTCCTGTGCCTTTCCTCTAGAGTAATTCCTATGTATTCGACCTTGGCCTTGTTTCCCGAGTACTCTTCTGCTCTTTGTTCCTGTACTGTTTCCAATGTTTGATTTTCTGTTATTTACTTCAGCTCTCCTTCTCAACTACTGTTCGTCTTGTTGATGGTGTACTTCTTTGCCGCCTGTTGCCAACCTTGCTAGACTGACTATCAATTCATACAGCTGGTATATTCCTCTGTTCGACTCATCTGACTTGTCTGAGTTCACTGTTCACCATAGACATTTCAGTTCAGTTACCTGCACCTTCTGCCAATCCTGCTGTTGTACCACCATTTGACTCATTCACCCTTCAGTCAGATTATTGTCCTAACAGTCGAACTTTGAATCATTTGACACCAGGTTGCATCCCTGACTCAGGGTTTGTATTCCTGTTCACCAGCTTCTCTTGTTCCAGTTCAGCTACCTTTGACCTACTATACAGGTACTATATGTGTTCTATTTCCTTGTTCTCACTTCTGTCCAGTAGTTGCTATGTTGTTCCCCAGTGTTATCCTTGCTTTGGGTATTCTTTTATATTATATCAAATAACAGTCTGCTCATTCTCTTTGGAGCTTCTCCTTCACAGAGTGAGGATTCACGTGACTTATATTGGGTGGTACTAGTTTACAAAGACTGAATTTCACCAACAGGTGGTAAGTTTCCCTTGTGTATAAAACAATATATTCATTTCCCACAGCTTATCGTTTCTGTATTTGTGAGAGATAGAAAAAGAAGCAACATTTTGAGCTAGTGGGGATAGGAAAATAAAGCAAATTTGGAGGGTAGTTTATGATGTCTTGTGGGCAGGTAATATGTTAGTTGTGTTTGGAGCATCTGTGTGCCCTTTGGGTAATGTGAAGGGAGAAAGAAGATTTATCCAAAATACCCCACAATCTTGGCCGACTGAGACAAGCAGCTGTGGTCCAATTCCCTTCCACAGACTTATCTCTGTGTTGGGTGGTAAAAGGGGGGGGTGAATGGAACAAAGGAGATTTGCCCCAAATACACCAAAATTTTGTGTGGCTGACTGTAAGAAAGCAGGCAGCTGTGTTCCAAGTTCTTTCCACTTCTGGCTGTTATATCTGTGGTAGGAGAGTCTACAGATGTGTGAAGTGAGCAAAGGAGGTTTACCCCAAATTCTCCAAACGCTATATGACAAATGCAATACAACAAACACAATACACAGTCTGCCAAAAGCTTTACGCCAAATGCAATATGGCAAACACTATGACAAATGTTATACACCAAACTCTATAAGCAGTCCGACAAACTCTACATGCAATCCACCAAACGTTATACACCAAACACTTTACTCCAATCGATATATGCAATTCACCAAAGGTCAAAAGTAATACGCAGTCCTCCAAACGATACACATAATGCGCCAAACATTATGCATAGTCCGCCAAATGCAATACGCCAAACTCTGTAAGCAATTCATCAAATACTATAAGCCAAACTCTATATACAGTTCACAAAATGCTATACTCAAAACGCTATATGCAATTGGCCAAACCCTATATGCAGTCCTCAGAACTGTATAAGCCAAATGCAATATGCCAAATGCTATACGTAATGCATCAAAAGACATACGCCATATGCGATCCACCAAATGATATACCCCAAACACTACATGCAATTCGCCAAACTCTATACTCCAAACACTATATGCTTTAAGCAATACACCAAATGCTATATGCAAAGTGCTATACACTATATGCCAAACACAATACACTGTACAACAAACACTATAAGCAAGATATCAAATGATATACTGACACTGCAACAAAGCCTTATATGCCAAATACTATGCGAAAGACGCTGTAGCAATATGTTGTCCACTGAATGCTATATGGCAAACACAATATGCCAAACGCAATACGCAGTCCACCAAAAGCTATACACAGTCTGTCAAACACTATACGCAGTCCGCTAAACACTATACAACAAATGCTATACACCAAATGCTATACTCAATATGCCAAACTGTATACTCTATATACAATTCATCAAACGCTGTACACTAAATGCTATAGGCAATTTGCCAAACTCTATATGCAATTCGCCAAATGCTATATGCCAAATGCTATACTCAAAACACTATATGCAATTCTCTTTGCCATATGATATATGCAGTGCGCCAAACTCTATAAGCCAAACACAACATGCCAAAAGCTAGAAACAATACATCAAATGATATACGCCAAACGCTATACACCATATGCTGTCTGCCAAACGCTATACACCATTCGCCCAATGCTATAGCACATATGCTTTAAGCAATACATCAAATGCTATATGTAAAGTGCTATACACTGTACGTCAAAAACAATACACTGTACACCAAATGCTATAAGCAATATGCCAAATGCTATAAACAATATGTGAAATGCTATACTTAATGCTAGGGGCAGGGCCGGATTTACATCTCAGGAGCCTGTAGGCACAGAAATCTGAAGCGCCCCCCCCCAAAAAAAAAGTACAAAAAGTTCAGCCATGTTTTGCCCATCTCTTTTATTGGGTGTTAGTTGCGCTAATGCTAAAATACAGATTGGAAGTTTCCCTGGCAACCAAGGAGTTAAAATAATTGTAAAATGCTGTCCTTATTTAGTCTCTGTCTCCCTTCCATTGATCCTATCTTAGGATAGTCTTTTTATTGTCTATTTTACGACACACACCCTTAAACTTCTCCCCCACACACACACTCACAACCTCCTTGCATGTGCGAGCACACACAGTTACAACATATATATATATATATATATATATATATATATATATATATATATATATATAAGAAAGAGATCTCTGCACCTCAAATGTGGACCACTCACAAATTCCAGCCTGGTTGCAGCTACTCTCTGTGACCGACCGTCCGACTACAGGGTACAGGCAGAGGCTGTTCCTCTGTGGCTGTGCTGTTAACTTCTGTTCGTGGGCCACGGCTCCCTGCAGAGTCTGGGAGAGCAAGTGAGGTTGGTTGGGAGTAATGGCATGCGCCAGGCTGGATCAGGATTACATCCGGTCGCGTCGCGCTGCACATCAGTGCCTCCGAGGCATTTCAGGTGGCTTGTGCACACCCAGCATCACTCCACTCAACTACCACTTCTCCTACAGAACAGGAGAGGGCCGGGGAGAGAAGTAGAGAATGAGGACTCGCCTCGGAGTTCAATAGTTCATAACCCCTCCCCCCGCATTTGTGATGAGGCGAACAGGCGACCCTACTTTCATAATCCACGTCGGCCGGCCACAGACTCAGACTCAGTGATAGTGTGTGGAGGAGGTCATCACAAACATCCCCCCACACTCGACACTTCAGCAGGCAGCATTGATGTGGACTGGCACTGGCTCAGACATGCATGATGCATACGGCTAATTATACAAAAAAAAAAAAAAAAACAATCCCAATGACAGGCGCCCCTCTGTGGGATACGCCTGTAGGCAGATGCCTACTCTGCCTTATTATAAATCCGGCCCTGGCTAGGGGTGGGCGAAAAGTGTTACAAAATTTCCTGCATGACTTTTCACGAAAACATGCCGATTTATCGCTTTTCCTGAGAAAAATGTTGTCTTTCCTCCTATGCAAAAATGTCTTCCTTTTTGCCTAATTTAACACATTTTTCACCTATATTTCCTATAGGTACTATATTTCCCACTTCTTCTGAGGGCTGAAGGTCAAAGTTGGGAGTCCTGCAGCAACATATGGCTTGAAAAATAAGTTAGCATGCAGAATGCATTTGTCCTTTGCTCACAACACTAACTTACTGCTTAAGTGACACATGATGATATCATGTAATAAAAAAAATAAAATACAACCTACAATGTGACAGATGTGTATGGTGGTGGTGGGGGACTGGCATGGTGTGATTTGTGTATGTATTTTTACCATTATCATACGCTATCCTCCTTCTCAGATTATTGACACACATTACTTATCGGTTATAGCAGTGGTTCCAAGTGGGGTAGATGGTGGCAACCCTTTTTCACATCCATCCTCCACCTTCTCATCTCTGCTGCTGTTAATATATTTGTCCTGGCTTTGTCTGTCATGTATGGTTTTGATACGGTTCAGTACACTCAGACAAGGAGGTATAGGTAAAAACACAGCTTTATTGAAACACACGATGAACAAGGTAACCCTCACGGGTCCAGTTTAGCACACTGACACAAGACAGGTTACAAATGGTTAACCCACACGGGTCCAGTATAGTGAACACAATACTGACACAGGTCAGGTATAAAATAGATGCAATGTATGACGCCGTCTTAACTCATGAAGTTCTGGTCGCAACACTCTGCAGGCTAAATGTTGCCTGAAATAACGGAGGCCACAGGAACGGACTGCCAACTCAGGCTCTGGACGCCTGTGAATGTGACCAATGGTGGACGCCCACCAACGACTAACAGAGAGGTCAGGACTCGTGCTTAACGGAGGCCCTACTGAAATACCCCAGCTCCATGTGCACGCACTACCTGACCGGGTTAATGGGCTTATGGTATAAATGGATGGCCACAGTAAGTGCCCTACCATCAGCGGAATACCAAGCCCAAACAATACTGCCCAATGGAACCCAAGGTAGTGAGAACGAGGCCCTTTCCCTGAAGGGGTTAATGCACTGTGGTCTGTACAATGGAATGTAACGGAGGCGCCCTAACGAACCAACACAGACGAAGCGAGTGCAACACGGAGTGGAAGCAGCGAGATTCTGACAACGGATGAGAGTGTGCAGACAACGGACATAGCACTTGGACCAACACAGGATAGGTGCCCAACCGGGAGGCTGGCAAGCAACACAAATCGCCAACTGGAACAGCAGACAGGAACCTCGTCCGGATGGGTGAAGTGAGATCAGGAACGTCAGCCAGGCCAAGTCAGTACACGGAGCAGGATCCTCAGACGTGCCGGTTCGGTACACAGAGCAGGGTCATCAGTCACGCTGGGTCGGTACACGGAGCAGGAACGTCAGCCAGGCCGGGTCAGAACAGGAAGCAGGAACATCAGCCAATATGAATCAGTGCACAGCAGCTGCAGGAACGAGACTAGAGAGTGGCCAGACAGTCCGGGGTCATACACTGGATCAGAACAATGATACTAGCGCCAGGCATCAGGTACACCACGAAAGGGCACTCGCAGAGTGACAGCCCAGGGTATATAAAGGCTGTCACTAGGAGGAGCAGTACAGACAGCCAATAGGAGCATCGAATCAGCCATGATGGACAGAATGTCGGCCAGATCACGGGCGTCGTGATAGGTCTCTTCTACCTGATACTCTGATGGTATGAGATGTTAGTTTATTTTTTAAGAATGTTAGACTCCCAGCATTGCTGCTTGATTACTGATAGGGTGACTGTGTGCTTTTTGACATATGTGCCTGTCCAGGGTCAGACTTTCCAATGGTTTTCTCAAACAGTTTATAGACAGGCACAGTGCTCCTTAAAAGTGGTGGAAGATTCAGCCTTTGAATTTCTGCCCTGTCATCATTCTCACTCTCAACTTCATCTGTATCTCAACAAGAGAAGGATGCTGCAAGGATATACTCGAGATCTGCATCATCATCAGTCATCATTAGGTCATCCTCAGCAGCATCAGCATCACCTGACAGTTCCTGCCCACTACTACCCTTATATTCCTCTAAGCTTTTGAAGGTTTCAAACAATTTCTTCTTACTTTTACTGTAACAAAGTTCCCTACTATGGATGTTTTGTGCGGTGGTTCAGCTGCTACACCTTCCTCTATTATGCTATTGATAGCATCATCAACACTTGAATGCAACCTGTTGTCATCTTCAGTGTTCTTCTTATATGGTTCTTTATTTCTACTGGCACTGGTGGTGCTGGAACTAGTTTTGCTGGGACCTTGACAAACTGCATCCTCCCTTGGAGTAGAGGGATCACCAACATTGATTGCACACGCTGCAGCAACCATTGCTGCAGTCTGTTTTTGAACTAATACTTTACTCTCACATTCCTGCACTGCTCCACCCCTCCCCCTTCCTCTTCCCCTTGTGTGTTTGCTAGACATTATGCAAATACACTGTGTTTTATTACTGTACGGTACACAACACAACTGATGGATCTGTATGATGATTTGCCTAAGCCCAGTCAGCTGTCTGTCACTGTCACCTAATATATTTAGTTCTTTATTATTTTTATTTTATTTATTTTTTTTAAGTTGTCCACCCTGTTGTCTTATCACAGTCTGTCAAAAAAAAAATATATAACTTAAAAACAAAATCAAAACGTCTTTCCCCAGAGTTCCCCACACAGCACAGAGACAATAACAGAAAGATCAGCAAACAAATAGGTTCCTCGCTGCCTGTGTCTTGCCAATCAGTCACATGGAATTTTGGAGTATTTAGGGTCAACCTACTTCTTCCCTTCTTCTCCCCAGAGTGCCCCACTGACTCCTAATAGAACAAATGTCCAACCTAAAAGATTTCCTAAACTAAACTTCAATTCCCCTCTCTGTCTTCTCTAGCTCAAAAAATGTATTGCTCTCTCCTCTCACAAACACAGAATGGCATACTGTGAGAGCCTGACAGTCTATTATATGGCTCTAGAAAACTTTCTTGTTGTGGAGAAATATTTTTCTTACCACTGATTTCCCACTTACTCTCGCTGCTGCCTAAATGCTCTAGCACGGGAAGCTGCCTCATAGACCAAGCCTTAAAAGTGTGTGGGACAGCTTCCATATCCACTGGAATGGCAAGTCTTTGTTTCCCCCTGTCTTAACTTCATCATCCCCAAGAATTTACACTAATGCTTCCCAGGTTTGTGGTTTCGCTGCTATTTGGGAGAACCAATGTATGGCGGAACCCTGACCGCAGGAAACCAATTTTTCAATTATATCGAACCCTCAATTCTATCTTAATCTATATCCCGTGGTGGCAGTAGCAGCAGTATGGGGTCATAGTTGGCTAGGTAATCTATAATCTTCCTGTCAGACAATTTAGATTTAGTAACCCTTCTTCAAAAAGGTAGATCTCCCAACTTGACTACCATGTTGTTTCTTTGGAAACTCACCTGGTTATCTCTATATTTTAAATTCCATATTCACAGTTCTTTAACCTCCCAGTCAGATAATTCAGCAGCTCATGCTCTGTCACTATTTAATTTACAGGTATTTTTTCTAGCATCGTCCAAATGCCAGGCAAGAACCAATCCATCCACCAGGCACAGAGGAACTAATGTTGCAATAAATAGATTAAAAAATCAAGCAACAACCATCATACAGGCTGCCCAAGCCCCTAATACCTCTAGAGCCTACTCAACTGTATGGCAAACTTACAAAAAATGTATTAGCTCCACTAAGGCAGAAGAACCTTAACCATCAAGTACAATTACAGCATTCACAGCCTACTGTTAGAACAATACTTATCTCCGTCCACAATTAAGAATTATTTAGCAGGAATCCAACATCACCTTGCCCTTCGATTTCCCCATAAACCTTCCTTGTTTACGAACTATCATGTCAAGTTATTCTTTAAAGGCCTGTCCAAAATAGCACAAATTCATCCCCTCCCCTGTCTTCCCATTACTAGTTCAATCATGTGGAATTTATTGAGGTAATTGGATAATAATCTTTTCTGTAAAAACAATAGTTTTATTTTAGCTGCTGCTATTTGCATGGCATATTTTGGCCTTTTAAGACCAGGAAAGCTGACCATAAAAAATAAATATTAAAAAATCTCAACTTCATTTCTATCAAAATTACTTTACTCTTCATCTACCTAGGTCCAAGACTGACCAGTTGGGTGAAGGTACAGTGATTCATTTCTATCCTACCTCCAACATTTGGTGTCCTGTTAAGATTCTTAAAAAACTAAAAGCACTTATATCTAACAAACCAGATAACAGTCCATTGTTACCTTTTCATAACAGTCCCCTTTCCATTTCTTGTTTCATTAAACACATAAGAATTCTACTCACTCTCTTAGGAAAAAACCCTGATCATTACTCAGGTCATTTTTTTCTGTATTGGTGCAGCATCCTCAACCTCAAAACACAATATTCCTCCTCTCATCATACAAAAATTAGGAAGATGGAAATCTAACTGTTTTTCTAGATATGTTTATAATACTGTGTTGGAAATCAGACAAGCTCATAAAACGCTTATTTGAATCAATTATGTAATAAAGCAAGTGTTACTAATCAGGCTACCTCGGGCGTAACCCCTCCAGGGTCCATAACCCTGGGTATAGCACTATTTAACAATTTCATTAAAAGCCCCGAGCACAGGTGTAAGGCTAACCTGAATTTGTGGGAGGGGCTGGAGGCAGTATATAGCACCACCAGCCCTTACCACTGAGCATTTTTTGTCTAAGGACCCCCCATATTCCCATCCCCCTTTTCTTGGGTCTTATCAGGGAGGCCCTCTAATCAGGCTACCATGGGCATCACCCCCCCCGAGGGTCCATAACCCCGGGTATAGTACTATTTAACAATTTCGTTAAAAGCCCCAAGCACAAATATATATATATATACACACATCAGTCGTAACACGCCAGTCCCCTACCACCACTACCATCTGCCACATTTTAGGTCGTACTTTTTTTTTTTTTTTAATCTCTAGTCTTGACTTCATCATGGATATGTGCCAGTGTAATTTAAGCAGGAATTTAGTGTTGTGTGCAAAGAACAAATGCACTCTGCATGCTAACAACGGTTTCAAGGTATATGTTGCTGCAGGACTCACTGTCATCTTCTTATTTCTCCACTAGATCCCTCAGAAGAAGTAATATTGTGGTGGTAAATGTTGCACCATGGGAAACATGGACAAAATACTTGTTCGAATTGGTGAAAAGGAGGAAAATTTTGCATTGACAAAAAGGAGAAAACGTTTTCAGGAAAAAAAAACAAAAAATTATCAGTTTTTCGTGAAAAGTCACAAGGGAAATTTTTCTCACATTAGGAAAAATCCTATTGGTAATACAGGTGAAATTTAATTCACTTTAGCAAATAATAACAATATTTACTGAATGCTCAGTCTTAAGTTGTTTTAACGTTGGAAGTGATTATCTTCTAGTTAGAGCATAAATTAAAACTAACAAGAAAGAAAGAAAGAAAGAACTATTGGAAAATCATAAGAATTTTGAAATAGCACTGTCTAATTGCTTCATTGTGCTGCAAAACCTTCCCGACACAGCCATTTAAACTCACAATGTAAAAGTTATTGAGACTGGGGCGTGGCCTGGCAGCCATACTGAGCGGTCACGCTTTGGAGAGGCTCCGCTACTCTACAATAATATCCACTGCCATCCTTGCAGAACTGCTGTATTTCTACAGATTCCTCATCTGATTTGTGCTTGTCAGCCGCTCGGCTGTCCAATGAGACCTTTATGTTTTATTTTTTTAGAAATTGCACCGTTATTTGTTCGCCTGGCCCTGAAGCCACGGTCTGGCGTGGAGCTTCTGCCCGACAGGGCACCGAGTGAACGTGAATGGCTTTTGGAAGCTCCGTTGCCTGGTGCCTGTGTTTACCTGTACACATCCTGCCGATTGGGGAACATACAGGGCGGCGGTATAGTGGTGACTCAGAGGCTCTGTTGCTACCAGCACTCCACACAGTTTCCTTGCTTGTGCCTAGTAAGTGCCTGCTTCTAATGCTTCTACTGGCCTCAGTGGGCATGGGATAGGCCAGACGCTGCCCTCTTAGGTTTAGAGTGCCTTCCTATTTGTTATTTTCTTACCAGTACTCCTTTCCTTGCCAATCGTTTCACTTCCCTTGATTGTTTACTACTGGTGCTTTTGGGGAGATTTTTGCCTTGCATGGGCACATTCTAAGTATTCTATCTTCACAACACTGTATCCAAAGGCTGTGAGAGCGACTGCAGGGCCTATTATTGCTAACTCCAGGTCTATTTCCTGCAATTGAGCCAACTGTATAGTTTTGGATGGTGGACTCCCCTGTTTGTTGTCTTTCCTGTATTTGTTTCCCTCTTCTGCCCCATGTATAATTGGCTAACTAAGCCCTGAACACCTGTTCATACTTTGTGCACATTATCTCTAACTACACTAGTGGGTCTACGTTGGTGATACAGGAGTGGCTGAAAGACCTGCTATTGCTGTACTGTTTGGCCTGCTACCGCTACTACTACATGTCCTTCTACTGCGGCAATATACCTTAAAGATCTGAGGGTAGCTGAGGGGTCTACTGATGCTGTCCTGGCCTCCACTTGTAGCCGCTGCTCTTAGGTTCTAGCTACAAGCTTATAACTGCCTTCAGTGGAGCAATTTTTCCCCTGTTTGTTGCCTTTCCAGTGTATGTTTTCCCCTGCTGCCCCATGTATATTTGAGTTCGTACACTCAAGATTTTGGTGGTTCTTTACTTATCTCATTTTAAGTGAAAAATCATGAGACAAGTTATGTGTATGTTTCAGTGTAAAAACATGAGACAAGATATGCATGTCATTTGAACTTTGAGGGGTCCTGTCTTCACCTGCCCGCTTTAGCAGCAATTGTCCACCCTACGCTGAATTTGGCCTGTGTTGATCTGACCTACACTTGCTTTCTCAATCCCACTATGGTTAAAAAGTCATCAGAATACAGGAAGAAATTAAGTAAATTTGCTAGAAGAGCTATGGTGGCGGAGGAGGTCACGGCCATGTTGGAGGCCCCCTCTATGGTGGCCTCGCCGGCACAGTCCTCAGCTTCCGAGGAAGATGATTCAAAATCCCAATTCACAGAAATAATGTCTGCAATCGCTACCTGCCAGGCAGTCCTGACCAACAAAATTGACACAGTGCAGGTTGAGATTAATCTCTTACGTGCAGACCAACAAAATCTGCGTGAAAGCATCACTGATGTTCGACAACATATCTCTACTGTAGAGGACACGCTTCCTCCTGTGGTTACCACGGTGGATGAGTTAAAGAATCAAGTACAATCTCTACAATCCAAAGTAGATGACCTTGAAAACAGATCTAGATGCAGCAATGTTTGTATAATTGGGCTGCTGGAGGACCGCAAGTGTCGTGCCCCTGAGCAATACATGGAGGCCTGGATAAAGGAACATGTTGGCACAGAAGGTCTTTCACCATCCTTTACTGTTGAGAGGGCGCATCGTTTTCCAACAGGCCCAAGACCCCCCGGATCCTCTCCCCATCAGATGATTATTAAACTCCTGAATTTCAGGGATCGAGATGCCATACTTCGTATGGCCAGGATGAAAGGTCAAATTCTTTTCGAAAATCAACAAATCTCCTTTTATCCAGACTTCTCGGCTGATGTTCAACGCCAGAGACGCAGGTTTGTGGAGGTGAAGCGCAAACTTCACGAGAAAAGCATCTCCTATTCTATGTTATTTCCTGTTAGATTGAGAAGTATCCATGACGGTAACACCATCTTCTTCACGTCGCATTCAAAGGCTATAAAATGGGTGGACACTCATTAAAGCCATTTCGTCATTTCATCATTTCATGACACTGCTGCCATGGTCTTAAATTTCTGAGCTTTCATTTATTTAATCTCCCTAGTTCTCGATGGCCACTGGAGTGGACCCCGGGGGACTTGGCGGTCATTTAAACTAGTCCTTCTCCTGCTGATTTACGTGGCTGGAGGCTGATCTCAGTAGGACAAGACGATAAGGCCCCTGTGTGATGAGGATGCAGAGCGGTGTTGACGCTGAAGTCCACCCCTTCAAGGCTCACGTCCTGTTATAGACTGCTCTGGGATCTCTACAGATGCTATAATTCCGTAAACCTGCCTAAATGTCTGTTTTACTAATACTATCACCGACATATTTCTAAGTGTATATGCATATGTTTATGTGTCTGTTTGTGGGAAGGAGAGAGAGAATTAATCTTTTTTTTTTTTTTTTTTCTTCTCTCTCTCTCTTTCTTCTACATCATGCTGATATTATGGGCACTATTCGGAAATGTTACTTATATGCTGGTATTATCTTGCATGTCTTGGGCGGTGGTTTGATGCTGTACTGCCATGATTCAGCACTTAGATTCCTTGAAGCTGTTAGATTCTGCTCATATATTTTATGACGCCTCAGATCCGCCCGAGGGGTGATAAGACGGGGTGAATAAATGGGGGAAATATCTGGTTGCTCCGGGGGGATTTGTTATGCTACTGGGTTGTAATAATGCTATTGCCAACATATATGTGAGCGCATATGTATATGCTTATATGTCTGTTTATGGGAAGTTGAGAGAGAGGGAATTATCCCCCCCCTTTTTTTTTTCTCTCTTCCTCTTTTCCCACCATACTGATATTGTGGACACTGTTCCAAAATGTTTTCAATATGCTGGTATTATCTTGCATGTCTTGGGCGGTGGTTTGATGCTGTATGGCCGTGATTCGGCATTTGAATTTTTTTGAAGTTATTAGATTCTGTTTATATAGTTTGTGACGCCTCTGATCCTCCAGAGAGATGCTGAGACATATCTAGTAGCTCCGGGGGGATTTGCTTTGCTATTGAGTTGTGATAATGCTATTGCCAACATATATGTGACTGTATATGTAATATGTCTATATATCTATCTATGTAAATTTGGGTTACTGTTTCGAAATGTTATTGTTAGGCTGATATCGTCTTGCATGTTTTGGGCGGTGGTTTGATGCTGTGTTGCCATGATTCTGCACTCGGATCCCTTGAAGCTGTTGGAGTCTGCTCATTTAATGTTGCCTCCGATCCGCCTGAGAGGTGCTAAGACTGGGAGAATGAGTGGGAGAAATATTTGGCTGCAACTGGGGGATTGACTTACTACTGATCGGGAGATGTTCTGTTCTGGGGGTGGCTGTGGTAGTATGGTCATTAGATTCTCTTTCAACAGTTGCTATGAAATGATGATGTGTTTACTTTTGCTTTATTTTGTTGCTGTGGTGGGTGGGGGGTGTGGATGGGACTGTACGTGATCTGTTTGATCACTAGTTAATTGGTTTATGTGTTTTGGGTGGGTGGGAAGGGAGAGACATTTTGGCTGCCAGGCAGCGGGAATGGGTTGGTTATGGGATAAAATCTCTATCAAGTTGGGGGTGATGGAGATAGGGTGGGATGTTCAGATAGGGGTTGGGTTAGTAGTTAGCTTAAGGATTCCTCTCTCTTCTGGGCCGGGCGTTTCTCGCCCCCGGCGGGCCCCGCCGTATGGTCAGAGATGTAACATATAATACTTATTTCTGTAATGACAACACTTCATTGTAAATTTTTGTCATGGAATATGCGTGGCTTGAATGATGCCGTGAAACGTTCCATAGTCTTAAACCACGTTAGGAAACAGACCCCAGGGGTGGTCATGTTACAGGAGACTCATCTTACTGCAAGTAGAGTTCTGTCTCTTAGGAGACAATGGATACAGGGTCATTATCATGCTACATATTCCACATATGCCAGAGGTGTTTCCATTCTTATTACTAAACTAGTTTCATTTGAATTCATTGACCTCAAGATGGACCCACAGGGACGTTACCTCTTTTTAACATGTAAATTACAGGGAACTCTGTTTGTTTTACTGAATGTTTATATCCCGCCACCTTTCGACCCTTCAAGTCTTAGAGACATACTTATACATATTTCTGACAAGCCACATCACCATATAGTTTGTATGGGCGACTTTAATATTGCTACCAATTCCGACTTGGACAGGTTAGGTGGGACGGCAGTTGACTCCAACTTGCATAGAGATGCCTTCCTCAGTCTCATAGGTGACATGGGATTTATAGATGTATGGAGGACTCTCCATCCACAGGCTCGGGAGTTCTCATGCCACTTGGCCACTTATAAAACCTTATCTAGAATTGATTATGTATTCGCTAACCAGTTGACCCTGAATTGGGTTACAGATTGTTGTTTTCTGACCACGGTTGCTTCCGACCACTCCCCGCTTTTATTGACGCTGCAGCAAGACCAGAGATCTAGGTCCAGAGTGTGGAGGTTTAGTCCCGTATGGTTGACAAAAACGCATCTGGTGTCTAAACATAGAGAAGATCTATGTGAATATTTTGTCAATAATGTTAATACTGCTGCTCAGGGCATTGTTTGGGAGGCTGCCAAAGCGAATGCAAGGGGCTCATTGATATCGTTTTTGTCTATGCAAAATAGACTTAGGTCTAAAGAGGTGGAGACATTGGAGTCGGATGCTGCTGAGCAGAGAAACAGTTTGTGGAAAACGGGGATTCGGCCTCTTATACTAATTTGGTTTCTTGTTCATTAAAATATTCTATAAAATTGTCTGAACTGAGTACCCGTCGTGTTTTTTACTTGAAACAAAATATTTTTGAAAATGGGGATAAGGCAGGGAAGTTAATGGCTCATCTTGTTTGTCAAAACAGGGGGACTCCATCGGTTTCTTCACTCTAAGATCCTGAGGGTGAACTGGTATACTAGACCCAGAGATGATTAACTCACGGTTTCGGTGCTTCTACTCTCACCTATATGAATCTTGATTGACCCGCTCTGAGTCTCAAATTTCTTGTTTTATTGATCAATATGACCTTCCACAACTTTCATTCGAACATAAACAAATGCTGGATGCTCCTATACTTCTGAGAGAGGTGGTGGAGGCTATTCGTGGTTTGCTGGCAGGCAAAGCATCGGGTGTGGATGGTCTTCCTGCAGAATGGTATAAAGAATTTGTGGATGTCTTGGCCCCCCATTTATTGAATACCTTTTATGCTGCTATTGACGATGGACATCTTCCGGATTCAATGAATAATGCTTCCATTATTGTTTTGCCCAAACCGGGAAAGGATCCAGAGGTTTGCGATTCTTACAGGCCCATTTCCTTGTTGACTACAGATGCTAAAATTGTGGCAAAAATCCTGGCTACCAGATTAAATATGGTGCTGAGAACCATAGTACACGAAGATCAAACTGGCTTTATCCCAGGCAAATCGACGTCACACAATCTTAGAAGGTTATTTATGCACTTGCAACTTCCTCACAATACCATAGGATCTCGGGCGATAGCATCCCTTGATGCATCTAAGGCCTTCGACTCTGTTGAATGGCCATATCTCCGGGGTTTTGGATTTGGTCCGTCCTTTATTAGATGGATACATATTTTATATAGTAATCACAGGGCTTCTGTGGTGACGGGTGGACTGAGTTCACAGTCATTCTCCTTGCATCGTGGCACTAGGCAGAGCTGCCCACTCTTACCCGGCCTGTTTGCTTTGGCCCTAGAGCCCCTGGCTGTTCTAATTTGTGTAAATCAGTTGATTAGAGGCCTCAGTATAAAAGGCAGAGAGGAAAAGATCGCACTGTATGCTGATGACATAATGTTTTTTTTAGGCGAAGATAGGAATTCCTTGGAGACCACATTACAACTGGTGGACGATTTTGGTACATACTCTGGATTTCAAATAAATTGGA
Organism: Rhinophrynus dorsalis; assembly: GCA_037306005.1. Lineage (NCBI taxonomy): Eukaryota > Metazoa > Chordata > Amphibia > Anura > Rhinophrynidae > Rhinophrynus > Rhinophrynus dorsalis. Next base: position 154,947,144 of record CM074721.1, read on the forward strand.
CTAAGTCCTCTTTTATTCCGACTGATAGTAATTTATGGGAATCTGATTCAACGGACATCCTGCTTTCTTATGTGGCTAAGTGTACATATTTGGGGATTAGGGTAGCATCAACGACGGATTCCTTTTTAGAAAATAATTTGGTACCTAATATTCAATACTTTAACGACCAAACAATGGCATGGCTTCATCTGCCCTTAAATGCTATCGGTAGATCGAATCTTATTAAAATGATCTTTTTGCCTAAATTTTTCTATGTTTTTCAAAATACACCGTCCCTATTCCTAAAAAATATTTCCGACAAATAGATAGAATTATTTCGCATTTCATATGGCGGGGGGGGGGGGTTGGGCTAGACTCAAGCTAAGTACTCTCATGAGACCCAAATGTGAGGGAGGGAATTGCCTTGCCCAATTTTTATAGGTACTACTTAGCAGCACAATGTCGATATGCGCTAGATTTTGTTTATCCCCAACCTTGTTACCAGACTACTCAAATTGATACACTATTGTTACAACCTGTTTATAAGCTGCCCCAGTTTTTGCATGGAGGCCCTGCAGTTTTTAAAACTCATACTCCATTAGCAACAACCCTACATGAGGCGTGCGTGGAGTTGAAAAAGTTACTGGGATACAGTGCCATGGATCATGATACCCCCTTATGGGGCTCCGCGGGGCTACGCCATTTACTTGGCAGCAATTTTGGTCCTCTGTGGGTTAGATTTGGGATTACTACCCTTGGACAGTTATACCAGGATAGTCAGCTGAAATCCTTAGCACAATTACATGACGAGTACAGTATACCGCATAATCTCTTTTATTCATATTTGTGTATTAGGCATGCTCTTTGAGCTCAGTGGGGCGATCAAGCCCCAATGATTTCTACGTGTCCGCTTCTTGAGCCTTCGAGACCTCTTTCTTTCACTTACCAGTGGCTAGAGTCTCACATGGAGTATCAGGAGTTCCCTTCGCGGAACAAATGGGAAATGGACATGGGTCCATTAGAGAACTGGGAATGGGAGTTGGCTAAGGTGGGACCAGCACTGGTGGTGACGTCGACTAGACACCAAATGATACAGTTGAATATACTACATAGAATTTATTATACACCGGTTAGACTGTATAGAATGGGGAATTCTGGTACCAACTGTTGTCTTCAGTATGAAATTGTTCAGGGCACATACTTGTATATGATCTGGGAGTGTCCTGGAGTCGGGAGGTTCTGGAAAGAAATAATGCGTATAGTGGTCCTACTGCTGGGGAGACCTGTTCCTGTGACTCCAAAGATTTGTCTATTGTCTGTTATTCCCGATGAGATTGAGGATGCAACTGACAGATCTCTACTGAGTGAGCTCTTGGTGATGGCGAGAAAGGTGGTGGCCTTGAACTGGATGTCAAATAGAGTTCCCAATTTAAGGGTGTGGATAAACCTAGTTTCACAGTGCATTCCACACTATAAATTGGTTTACTTTCACCAGGGTACTCCAAATAAGTTTGACAAGATCTGGGGAAGATGGCAGAACTGGTGGACGAATAGACCAGATAATACGGTGGTACCTGCTGATGTGCAACTCACTGGTGATGGTTGATTGAGGTCACACCTGCTTGTTGCGTGGATGGGCTATGATGTATAATTGATGCATGACATTGTGTATGGATCCTGCATACCGGGATCTCGTGAAAATGCTGGCTGGCGGGCGGGTGGGGGGTACTGCGGGTTCAGGAGTGAGAGGAATTAGGGTTGGGGGGGTATAGTAAAATTTAAGTTAATTTAGATTTTAAGAGTTTTGGTTATTGGAGGTTGAAATAATAATAAAATCCTCAGGTTGACTCTGTATGCCCTACTGATATGCATATGTTCTTTTCATTGTTACAACTGTCTACATACTTTTGCTGTACTTGAATGATTCTACATATACTTTTTTCCGTATCTGTGATGTGTATGGAGCGATCTGATAATAAAATATTTAAAAAAAAATGAAAAAAGTTATTGAGACTATCATAGATCATGCCCTTGCACTTACTTCCCGTATACCTCATAGGAGACCGATCAACCACAATTACGTGTGAGTATTCCATCTCAATACAAAACAATTTATAGTGACGTGATACGTTGTGATAGCTCTCCTCCTGGTTGCTGTTAATTTGTATGTTTCTTCCTAGCAGTTCCGATGGACTGTTTTTTGAGGAGTGATTGAGATTTGGGACTTTGAGTATCTGAATGGGAGCAGTATAATATCCTCCACTACAGTATACATCTACTGACATTCTAAGTAGCCATTTGAAATTGTGAGTACCATTCCTATTGTTAACAATATTCCAGCTACAAGATATTTAATATATTACACCATGTGACTCTCCCCCTCGTGTTTTTATCTTTTCTTCAGGATCATGTTCCACCTGGACATTGCTGTGAGGGGAAGGGTACTCCTGGGGAATGTTGTTGTCTCCCTTGATGACTAGTCTGGCTGCTCTGCATTACTTCCCCTACCACTCCCCTTAAGCTACTCTCACCAGCTGCTTCAACATCACTGTTGTTATTACTAACACCAACCACATCAATTTCAGTCCCTGAGTCTTCCTACTCTCTAGTAATAGGTTCACAGCCTCACTCACTCCTAACACTCTGTACAAGCTGCTGGACCTTCTTGGTAATAGTACTAGTGGCAGGACTGCTTGGGGATGGCACGTGTGACCTAGGGTTCCCTTCTATCACACTTGACATAATCTCCTCCTCCTCCCTCCCCCCTCCTGAGAATTACAAGACACATTAGCAGCAGGTGCAACACTGGAAGCAGGCACAGGTAGCTGACCTGTCCTGCTCACACTACCACTACCCTCTTCTTCCTCCTATGAGACAAATTTCCCCAAGATCCCTAGGGGTGATGTAGGGGGCCTCGCCGCATTGGGTTGGGGAAATAGAGCATCCAGACCCTTTCATGTTGGTAGTGGTCACTTCCTCCTCCTCAGACTTACACATAACACATAGGACACATAACAGTCCTTCTAGCTCCTCCTTTTATTATTATTATTAACCTTGGTCATAGTGCAGTCACTATGAGCCTCTCCTGCCTTAATTTTGCTATTAACACACAGTACAACAGCCTAGCATCTCTCTTTCTCCCTGTAGTTGCTTGCTTGTATTGTGTTTAACTTCCTGGAAAATGGCATGTTTTTATAGGGAAATTAAAAATGTTCATTGATTTAAATAGTCCCATTTAAATCAATAATTTGAGTAATCCCCCTCCCCCACCAATGGAGCAGTTGGTTTGCTCCAGAACTGATAGTCTTTAGCATGATGAATAAATCCCAGTTTGTTTTGGGAAGGCAAACCAAGTGAAATATAGGCAACAAATAAAAATGTCCATTGCGTTACATGAAACTTTTTTTAACTTCCTGAATGCTAGACAGGAACTCAGTGCATTGCTGGGCTTCAGAACATTTAAAAAGTCTCTCTCTAAATAGGACAGCATGTTGGCAACCTGCAGGTTCCATGTGGTCCTCAGTCATGCCTGTCTAAGAGCTCTAACAGTCTTGCACACTGTCTATGGTGTTGAATATCATAGAAAATGCACATTAGTTACTAACCCATATTCAGGGAGCAAGTCCCAAAGAGATGTGATGCCACCAGTTCTATGTGTAACAAACACAGGTATGGAAACTATGCTATATATAGTGTAATAGGTAACTAGCTGGACCAGGAGCGATGACATCATCACACTTAGACCAGATAATTAACCCTACTGGGGCTAACCATACATATGGATAAAACATGTAAATGGAAAAAACGTAAATGGAAAAACTGCCGAAATTTATAACATAAAGAAACAACTCTATGATGCAATATAATAAATAAAAGGGCCTGTGTCATAGAATACTAAATAATAAATCCATGATGTAAATGTGAGTAAGATAGGAGCAGTAAAAAATACTGCACCGATTGGTCAATAATACCGATAGTAATTAGATCTCTTAACACTGCCAATGAATAATGAAGTGGATCGAACACATTGACATTCCATGTAGTGAGTGATAGATGAGTGAAAAGAGTGTGTAATGGACTATAAAAGAAAGGATAACAATAATAAGAAAGGATAAAAATAAATATAAAAAATAAAATTATACGATAAATAAGTGAAAAAATAATAAATGAAAACGACGGAAAAAAATAAAAATTAAGATAGAATGTTATCCTCCTTTCCAGAAATCAAGGCATAAAGGGTTCTGTTATATCTCATGGTGACCCACCCTGATTAAGCTCTACCGGGCCTCCCTCATGAGTATATATGACCACAGCAGACATGTGTGTGGAACGATGGGAGAGCCCTCTCTGTTTAATGGCTAGTTATCTTCTCTCCCCTCCTCCCACATTGACTGCATTGCATCACCAGCCTCTGGCAGAGACACTATACCTGCTCTCTGATTCAACCCTGAATGGCTATATCCCTTCATGCAATTTATTGTGGATCTCCTTACTCTCAGCCCTGATCTGCCACAATCATGCTCCAGCTTCAATCAAGGCTTATGTTAGTTCTTACCACCATACACCCAGATCATGGCCAGATCGCCCCTCAAGGCCTATGGGTACTCTTCATGATTGTTTTGTTAATAACTATATATCACACAATTCTTACACAAAATTCATGGTATTTCTCAGCTGCCCCATCCCCCCAAGGTACCCTCCTACCACTCACAAAACATTTCTTGCACACCTGTTTCTTCCCCCTACTCTGCTATACCCCATCTTTAACTCCTTCCTACTCAATTCTCCCAGATCCTGCACAACCCTTTTTTTTTTGCTCAAGGGTGTGGGGTTGGGGTGGTGACTGGCATAGTCCAGTGACAACTTCCCATGTCTCCACTTAGGGTAATGACTATCAACGTCAGAGGGCTTAACTCCCTCGAAAAACACTTGATAGCCCTCAGGGAATTTGGCAGGCTTTCCTCCTCACTTGCATTGCATCCCCAAAGTTTTCAAATCACAAATGTTCCATCTCTTATGTTTCCTCGGCCCCTGAGAAAAAGAGGAGTTGGCATCCTATTCAGGGCAGACATCTTCTGGGTTCTGCTGGAGCTGAAGTCTGATGATAATGGTCAATGTATCTTTCTTAGGGGAATGTTGTATCACAAACCTTTCATCATAGCTAATATTTATGCACCTAACACTAATCAGATTTCCTTTCTATCCCAAACTCTCACCTTATTAGATGAAAAGGCTGAGGTACAGATAATTCTTGGAGGAGACTTTAATATAGCATTAACAAAAAGAACAGAAACAAAAGACAGCGCACCAGTGATCTAAGTGTAGTGTATTACTAAATGAGTACATACATAAACATGCAATGTAACAAGAGAAGATGGGGGACAATATAAGAAAATAAATATTTATTATATAATAAAAAGAACAATGACTGCACCAAAAAGAGGTTACATAAAATAATCTAAAAAATATAAAAACATATCAATAAGAAAATATATATATGTTTTGGAAGATCACACAGCTCAATTATATAGAGGAATAAAGTGCATGTCCACAGAAACACTGTGTGGTACACTGCAGACTAAGTCTATATAAGAGTAGTATTGATGAATATAACTGGAACGAGCAAATTCTCATCCAATCCTCAAAGATAGAATATAGCACCCCATAAGTAAAGTAGTCTGCTCACCAGATTCCCCATGGGTACAGGCACATCAAGCAACCGAAGGTGTCTGCACTTGGCTCCGCTGTCTGATCCAGGCACCCGTTCCTTTCCAGTTTCCACTAGTAAAGTCCAAGTCCTGTGTTGTGCGGCTGTGCTGTGCTGATCGTATACGAGTTGCTGTTTCTCTTGGGAGTTCCTCTCATTTAAGAGACTGTGAGCACTTAATAGATAAATCCTTTAATTTGTTCAACGCATTTCTGGGCTTGTAGCCCCTTCCTCAGGAAAATTCGGAGATATGAATGACTCTAAACCGCGAAAACCGCGGGATAATTGTTTTTAAATCTTAATTGGCCAATCAACGGCCGAATTATCTGTTGAGAGTTCAAAGTATCACAATTGTATCCAAAGTGTATCCAAAGTATCCATTCAAGGAGAATAGACAGAGAAAACAATATACACATTATGTAAATACATAATCAATTTGGTAAGAAGTGTTTCACATTTATATTGAAATTATAGAAATTACATAATACTTCAATGAAGGGAAACTTAGTAAAGAATTGCAATTGAAACCTTAATATGAAATAAATAAATAATAATTGAGATGAAAATCCTCACAAAGATGAGTATAATAAATAATGTAAGGAATTAACAAGAAAAAAAGCAGAAAATGCTGTATGTTATGTTCTGTGCGATGTGAGGGAGAGCCGGGATTAAGCCGGTCCATCCATCACAGGCGCAGTGGGACCTACGGCAGGGATACATTCATAGCAGTAGTAGATCGTAATCATATATCACATGCAATTAGAGGAGGGAATGTGAGGAATTAACAAGAAAAAGAACAGAAAATGCTGTGTGTTATGTTCTGTGCGATGTGAGGGAGAGCCGGGATTAAGCCGGTCCATCCATCACAGGCGCAGTTGAATCTACCGCGGGGATACATTCATAGCAGTAGTAGATAGAAATCATATATCACATACAATGAGAGCTGGGTTGGGACACTGCGCTACTGTGCGGTGTGTCCAAAAGCAGCATAAGATGCCAGCCCGAGTTAGGCGAGTCGTGTCAAATTGTGGATGAGTGTCTAACGCTTCATGATAATACCAATGACAGTTCTGTAACGGCTAATTCGGCACCGTTCAGTAAAATGCGGAAGATAATACAAATATTGAATACAAAAATTTCTAGAGTTGTTCACTAATTTAATACTAGGCTACACCTATATAACTCACCATCATACTATATAACTGTATGATAGCTGAGTCGGTATACATATGGTATATATGACAAATGTTTGGAGTAGGAGAAAAGAAAGGGGGGGGGGGGTGTTGGAACATGCAAATACATCCACATAATGGGATACTATGGATTATATTCCAAAGATAAAATTAGTATGAGGAGTCCCTGATGTTATACTGTACTATATAGTTCAATATCCCAATGTTACTAAAAGACCACATTAATTAGTGAAATGGGAGATCACACATGAGCTAAGAGAGCTATATAACTGAGAAATCCAAGAAGAGTGAGGGCATTGATACCACACACTAAAGACATCATGGTAGTAGAATAGACGGCTCCCTTGTGGAACAAAATAGAGGGATGTTTACATATTTCCAATAGAAATGCTCAAGATAGGTCAAAGACACCATATAACTGCACACAAATGACATCATTGTTGTAGAATGGATGGCTCACTTGTGGGTCAATATAAAGTGATGTTTATATGTTTCCCTTGAAGGTATTCAAAATAAATCAAAGACACCATAAGTCCAACTCCTTGTTGATTCCTTCTGGTTTTAGTGTGTGTAACTTAAATATCCAATAGCTCTCTCGCTTGGCCAATAATTTGAACCTATCTCCTCCTCTATTAGTTGGATCCACATGTTCTATACCCAAAACTTTGATATCTTCTATGCTCCTAAAACGAGGACAGTCGTTACAATGTTTAGATACTGAATGTTTCCTATTGTTTTTCATGATATTATTACAATGCTCTAAAAAACGCTTCTTTAGTGGCCTAATAGTCCACCCCACATACTGCAACCCACATGCACATTCCAATAGGTAAACTACATAATTGGTGTTACAGTTAATAAATTGTTTCACTGGGAAGCTTTCCTTAGTGACATATGAGGCAAATGAATTGGTTTTGGTCATGATAAATTGGCAAGTAATACATTGTCGATGTCCGCATTTATAGGTGCCCGTTCCGCATAATACTGTAGCCCGATCTTTCAATACTTGATTATTAGTTCTCATAAAGGAGGGTGCCAATTTGCTTTTTAGATCTGCCGCCTTTCTATATATAAATCTGGGTTTTTTAGGTAATATCTTCCTCAAAATCTTATCCCCCTCCAATATTCTCCAATTTTTTCTAATAATTTTTTCTACTTGGCCTGAAGCAGAGGAGTATTTGCTGATGAAGGGGATATTTGGTATTTTCTCTTTCTCAGCTTCCATATTTCCAAACTCTGTAGGTTTTTTCTTTTCTCAAGTAATTTTCTACGTGATATGTTTCTTGTCTTTTCCAGAGCTGGGTTTATGATTTTATTCTTATATCCCTTTTCAAGAAATCTCTTCTCTAAGATAGCTGCTTGAATCTCAAGATCTTCATCACTCGTACAATTTCTTTTTATTCTTAAAAATTGGCTATAGGGAACGCCCTTAACCCAGTTTGGGTGGTGGCCACTACTAGCTTCAATATACCCATTCACGTCTACTGGTTTATAGTGGGTCCGGGTCTGGATACCTCCATCTGTTCCGCTGTTTATTTCTAAATCTAGAAACATCACAGAGCTTCTACTTGTCGTATATGTAAAATGGAGACCTAGATGATTCTGATTAATAGATGATAAAAAGTCACAGCACATAACATACAGCATTTTCTGCTCTTTTTCTTGTTAATTCCTTACATTATTTATTATACTCATCTTTGTGAGGATTTTCATCTAAATTTTTATTTATTTATTTTATATTAAGGTTTCAATTGCAATTCTTTACTAAGTTTCCCTTCATTGAAGTATTATGTAATTTCTGTAATTTCAATATAAATGTGAACCACTTCTTACCGAACTGATTTTGTATTTATATAATGTGTTCATTGTTTTCTCTGTCTATTCTACTTGAATGGATACTTTGCTTACACTTTGTATACAGTTGTGATACTTTGAACTCTCAACGGATAATTCAGCCGTTGATTGGCCAATTAAGATTTAAAAACCATTATCCCTTGGTTTTCACGGTTTAGAGTCATTGATATCTCCGAATTTTCCTGAGGAAGGGGCTACAAGCCCAGAAACGCATTGAACAAATGAAAGGATTTATCTATTAAGTGCTCACAGTCTCTTAAATGAACGGAACTCCCAAGAGAAACAGCAACTCGTATACGACCAGCACAACACAGCCGCACAACACAGGACTCGGACTTTACTAGTGGAAACTGAAAAGGAACGGGTGCCTGGATCCGACAGCGGAGCCAAGTGCAGACACCTAGGTTGCTTGATGTGCCTGTACCCACGGGGAATCTGGTGAGCAGACTACTTTACTTATGGGGTGCTATATTCTATCTTTGAGGATTGGATGAGAATTTGCTCATTCCAGTTATATTCATCAATACTACCCTTATATAGACTTAGTCTGCAGTGTACCACACAGTGTTTCTGTGGACATGCACTTTATTCCTCTATATAATTGAGCTGTGTGATCTTCCAAAACATATATATATTTTCTTATTGATATGTTTTTATATTTTTTAGATTATTTTATGTAACCCCTTTTTGGTGCAGTCATTGTTCTTTTTATTATATAATAAATATTTATTTTCTTATGTTGTCCCCCATCTTCTCTTGTTACATTGCATGTTTATGTATGTACTCATTTAGTAATACACTACACTTAGATCACTGGTGCGCTGTCTTTTGTTTCTGTTCTTTTTTTCATATATATCGGCTCGAGTGGACTCCGAGCTCAGGACAAGCTGCACAGTGAATTGAGTGACATTTAATAATATATGGAAATATTTGGACCTTTCATCGTTGTTTAATTCATTTCATCCGTCAACATTTCATTATATCACCATCTCTAACCTCTTTTCATCATCCATCAGCTATCTTCCATTTGTTCAAGAACTAATTTACATCATTATCCAGAGATTCATGTATGGTGAATTTTACTAATATATTAACTTCAGCAGATTTGTAATTGTTGATGTTTTATGACCCACTGTTTTTTGTTCATGATTTCCATTTCCTTTGATCATTTTAGATCAATATGTGAGTACTAGGTTTTACACTGTAGGTTATTGTGATTTATTTTATAGAATGTACATCCATCATCTTTTAGTTCTCTATCACTTGTCCACATTTATTACATTATCTCTATTTCTGATATATTGGTGAGCGCTCAACCTTATTCTATATATATACATTTAATATAGCATTACATCCTGAATTAGATTGCTCCTTAGGGAGATCCCATCTTAAACTCTATTTCACCTCAAATATTTGCATCATAAACTCTCATCTTTCCAACTTATAGATACAAGGAGGAACATGAACCCTAAAACTAGACATTTTACTTTTTAGTATTTCCCCCACTCAGTCTACAGCAGGATTGATTACCTATTTCTTTCACAACCTATGCTACATGACTTAACTCCTGCTTGTATTGAACCTATAGCTTGGTCTGACCACTTTGCTGTTGTACTCACCCTCTCTCTAATGGAATGGAATACTTCCTTATGATCTTGGAGACTGAATGACCTTCTCATAAAAGAGGCTGAATCTGTCTCTAGGCTAAGGGAATTTTTGGATGAATAAGTTCACAAATGTGTTCTAAGAGGGCATCTTATTAAACTGGGGGATCATAAATGCAAAGTGAAATGGAAACATATTAATGAATTAGCTGATCAGATTAGGGCATCTAAATGTAAACATAAACATGCTGAAGCAATTTTGGACTTAGCAGCGGTCACCACTCTCAGAGAAGAACTACAAAAGACTTTTCTGCAGGGAGTCACAAAATCCTTTGTGTGGAATATTGCGTGAGCGTTCCAAGACTTATATGTGCATCTTTATAACCTGGATGTCCTCTCTGAGACTGATCCAACCCTTCTTCAATTCTTGGCTAAGGCACAATCCTCCTGGCTCCCTCCCATGGTGCAAGAGGAGATGGAATTGCCTATTTCCAAATCTGAACTCACACATTTGCTATGAAATCGATGGTATCAGGTAAAAGCCCAGGACCAGATGTTTTTTCTTTAATCCATTGCTGTACTTTTCAAATGTCTCTTTTCAAATTCCTCATATGTTCAAAGCCATCCTTCCAGGTGATTCCTTCCCCTATCAATCCTTAGAAGCCCATATAACTGTTATACCAAAACAGCACAAAGACCCCTCCCTGTGTTGTAACTATAGACCCATCTCACTTCTTAATGCAGATCTTAAGTGCTTTGCAAAAATCTTGGCAACAAGTCTTTGCTCACACTTACCCCACCTACTATATTAGAATTAGAGCAGTTTTTTACATAGTAGAGAAGCTAGGTACAACACATCTCTAGCCATCTCCCTGACACAGTTTGCACTCTGTAAGAACATCCCAGCAGTTCTACTCTATACAGATGCTGAAAAGGCATTTCATGTCAGGTGGCCATACCTACTGGCTGTTCTATGCAATGTTGTTTTCAATCCCCACATGCTTGTGGGCATTATAAGTTTATACTCCTCTCTAACAGAAAGGGTTAAGACCAATGATATAAGGAGAAAACGAAAAGGAGAAGGAGGAACTCCTAGTATAATATAGTCTCCTCTGAAAATCACCATCCACCACCGTAAGAAGTCTACTCACAAAGGAGGTGGCTGAAAGTGACACTTATGTGTTCATCAGTATAAATAGCCAAGGCATAAATCACAACTGCCCCCCTCTAGCAGCAACTATCTTGGATATCTTCAAGTGGGAAAAAAGCAACTCCTCTGCAAAATGATGGAAGTAAAAAATATGTAAAAAGATCAAAAAAAAAAAAAAATGGAGGGACGCCTATAGAGCTTTATTCGATATTCATACAATTGGATAGCACACACATATCATTCACACTCACATTAATGTGAGGTTGATAATCAAGCATATGCTTGTAATCAACCAATATTGCATGCAGGGTACTTTACAAGTACCTGCTTGGGTGCTGGTCATCTGCTGCTGTTCTTTCTCTAAAGGATCTCCAAAAAATCCAAAAGATGTAAATGAATAAAATAAGACCAAGTTATAATATAAGTTAATGAAATAAATAAAGAAAAAGAGGTAGCTGTTCCCCTAACCTGCGAGGCCTGTATTTACAAATCACAACAGTAAAAGAAACAGCAACAAACAATCTCATTTAAAAAAGTATGTTGAAATCTTGGTCTAATAAACTTTTCTCATTTCACACAGCCATTAACATATCATAACTTGTTTCCCTCTTAATGAACACGTCTCACAGCACAATACACATCTGCTTAATACACCTTTTCTCACAACGTATAAATAGTATTAAATTATATTATTATAGATATCCATTTTTCATTATAGTCTTTTCCTTCACCCACGGTGTGGGTATACATAAACCACAGTTCAGATGAATGGCAATGCTTATATTATAATATTTTTACGTGTCTTATAATGTGTTTTTCCTTATGAGTTTTAGCCAAAAATGGGCTCTTGTTTTGCACATTTTATGTTTTTTAATATTTGTTTTCTATTTTTATTTTTATTGATATATTAACCCATGGTAATGAGAGATTGTAAATATTAGTAAGCACAATATGGTGACATTTTCTCACATTTGCCCCAGAGGAAGCAGCCAGTTGATTATGAAAACATTTGGGCCTTTCATTTAGCATCTATTGCTTAGTCCAGATCCTACCTACGCCCCCTGTGAGTTTCCCTGCTCTGCCCCATTTTTCTTTGTGGAGTGGCTCCCAGCATCTCTCACTTGCACGAGGCAGAGATGGCCGAGCCATTTCAGGCTACATCTTCGCCACAATATACTATGGTATCATTAGGATATTATCATCCTTACCATCTATTGCCTGTTGGGTTTTTGCTACATCTCCATCACTTCAAAGCATCACTCATACTCTTACTAACGAGGAATGCCCCAGAGACACACACACTAGAGAAATGAATTATAAATTGATCACTCATTAATACAAGACTGCAGACTCCGGTCAGGTTATCACAAATTTTTCCACCCTTATCAAAGTGCTGGAGATGTTTTATCAAACTCTTTTAGGTCTATCTTTTTCTCTGCTCTTCTCTTCCCACTATTGATAAAACAGGACAGATGTCTTACTTTCCCTCTTGAACATTGCCTCATCTCTAAACTTTAGATTGTCAGAGAACCCCCCCCTCCATACCACAATGGATATCTGCAGTTGGTTCTTTTAAGAAGATGGAACATTGTCATACACTTTCTACCTCTTCCATGGATGCTTCCTTAAGAAATGCCCCCCCACGCTATCATAGACCTGTCCTCACATTACAGAGCCCTAAAATAAGTTATGCTGAAACATAATCATATTATATTATGTAGCCTTTTTTTCCCCTATTCTCTTTCTCACACCTTCAAAGTCTTAGCCCTTATTACACCCTCATTTACATTTCTTATCTCAGATATACCCTTTCCCCAGGAAAATCATGGTCGAGCAATTTTCAGTGTTTTTTTCTTGCTCCTACATAGCTGTTTCACTGTGTCAAGCCACTGTGTAATTGATGTAACTGATGTATTTGACGTAATGGATATACTCAACTTTGTCTTACTGTTTCTCTGTACTTTTTAGTTGTTATATTGCATTTAAGGTGCCTATATGTTTTCTCACACGTGTCATTTCCCTATTCATAGTAAGTCTTTTAGAACTTAAAAAAAAAAAGAATGATACGACTGTAGATCAAAAGGCAAATCCATTTTGATGTTACAAAAAACATGATATCTGGAGTTTATGGTTAACTCCATTGGTGACCAGGGTGTTATGTTCATAAATTAATCTGGCCATTTGTAGTAATATTTTATGTCGGTCACCACCTCTGGATAGTTTATATACTAATAATATAGGCATAAAGTGAAAGTCCTTAATACCATGTCAATATAGTCCAAAATGCCTAGCTACTGGTTGATGTACAAATTCATTTGAGTCCAGAGATCTCTCCAGTACTTTCTTAATTGCTGACTTGTGATTATGTATTCTTTCCTTTACCACTGTAGTAGCCTTTCGTACGTAATATAGATCATAAGGTCTGCTACCTTTTTCATAATTATCTATTTAAAACGAATGGTTAGCAAGAATAGCAGCAGGCTTGCAGAAAGAAGAACCCAAAACATATTTATTTTGCTGGCTTACAGTTAAATATTCAAAATACTACAGCAAATTGTTGTAGTCTTAGGCTTGCTTAAAACACACCCTGGGAAAATTTTGTTTGAAGGCCTCAGGCTAGCATAAAAGAAACCCGGAGAAATAAATGTATGTAGTTTTCAGACTAGCAAAAAATAATCCCTTAGAAAAAAAAGTATGTAAGACTCAGGACTGAAAAAAACCAAGCCCTGAAAAAATTTATTTTCTACTAGATTATTGCTAGCAGTTCTAGATGATGTGGCGGCAAATGCCACTTGTAACATTCTGGCATTTGCTGCTGCTATAATTGATGCTACTGAGTCATCTAAGCAGAAGGAGGATTAGACATGGGCCTGAGATCATCATCAATTATATAAGACAGGAGGAGCCCACACACCACTCCAGTTGCATCTAGATAGAAGTGATCTACCAGTTATGCTTCTTCTTCTGCATATCCTCTAAAATCATGGTTAGGTAGAATACTACCTAACTACCTTTTTTTCCTGGACAGCAGGAAGGAACTGTGCCTTTCATAAGCAACTGCAATGTGCAGTGTTTTCAAGTAAACATTGTAATTAGGGGTGGGCGAAATCTCTGGCCTTGTTCCTGTGAGAAATTCTGTGAAAACCACGTTGTTGTCCGCTTTAAACCAGCAATTAAAATGTTTGCATTTTTCGCTCATTGGCCAAAATGTTACGCCATTTTTTCAATGGCTAGAAAGTTTCTGCCCATTGATTTAAGGGGTCAAACACAATAGAAGCAACTGCAGAGCGACATAGACATGCTGTGCTGGTCTGCTCTGATCTTTTGGAAAAATTGAGACAGGAGAGGCTCATAGTGACTGCTATCACAATGAGCAGGTTTAATGCTGGACTTCTGGCCTGGTATCAAAGTGTTAAATATGTGGATGTTTAAATATGCAGGATATATATATTTGTGATTTTAAAAAGATTTAAGTGTATGTTTTTGTAATATTTGAAAATAAAAAAAATAAAAAAATGATAAAAGGAGGAAGGAAGTAAGCACTGCTGAACCAATGCTGTCCAGTTTCCCTAAATCACCACAAGGGATCTTGGGGAACTTAATAGTAAAGGCAGTAAAAAAGGCAATGGTAAGGTAGGGAGAAAAGGGTAGTATTAGTGAGAGCAGGACAGGTCAGCTGCCTGTGACTACTGCTAGACATGCTGCCTCTGCTGCCATGAGTGCTGTGCCTGCTGTCATATGTGCTGCCCCTGTTGAAACCAGTGCTGTGCCTCCTGCCAGCGCTGAACCTGCTGCCACCAATACTGTGCCTGCCTTCAGATGTGCTGCCCCTTTTGTCAGTGCCACCAGTGCTGTGCCTGCTGCCAGTGTTGAAGCTGCTGCCACCAGTGGTGAAGTTGCTAGTGTGTCTTGTAATATTCAGGAGGGGGGAAGGAGAAGATGATTCCAAGTGTGACAGCAGGGGACCCTAAGTCACAATTGCCATCCCCTAGCAGTGCCACCAGTGCTGGTACCACTCGTACTAAGAAGGTCCAGCAGCTTGTTAGTGTTAGGAGTGAAGGAGGGGGTAATCATCATATTACTAGTGACTGTGAGGAGGAAGACTCTGGGGTTGCACTTGATGTGTGTGGTGTTAGTAGTAGTAGTAGCAGCCGGTGGGACTAATGTTAGGGGAGGGGTAGGGGAAGCATTTGAGAGCATCCAGACTAGAGGTCAAGGGAGCCGACACCATTCCTCTGTTTCTGGGAGTCCTCCACCCTTCCCTTCACTATAGTGTCCAAGTGGAACATGATCCTGAAGAGGTCAGAGCTAGTGTTAGGGGAGAGCAGGCTCAGTATTAATACCAACACCACCAACAGCTTGAGCACAGATGAGCTGCCAGTGCCTGCTGCTACTGCTGCCAGTCTGCCTTCTTCAGGTCAAAAAAGAAATGGCAAGTGTGACATTACGGGACCCTCTGTCACATTGCTCGTCACCTCCTCCAGGCAGCAGTGAGATGTCTGTAATAGAGCAGCAGCACATAGGGATTAGAGATAGTGGTGATGATGATGTTGGAGAAGCTGGGGTGGAAGAGACATTGATGGACTTTTTATCAGAAACTGAGAAGGAGTGGTAGACAGTGATGAGGATGGGCATCACCACCACCACCACCACCACTAGCAATGAGCTTTTGGAATTTACAGAACTTGCAGCTGATCTAATTCCTGCTGCTGCTGAGATACAAGGGCAGAAAGATGCTGAGGAGCAAGTTAGTGTGCCACAGACCACCGTGGACACAGTGGGAATGGAGTCAACAAGTGATGCAGGACTAGGACAGGTTCCACTTGCCAACAGTAGCAATACTCCTGGTTCTACTTGCAGTACTGA
Source organism: Rhinophrynus dorsalis (assembly GCA_037306005.1). Taxonomy (NCBI): domain Eukaryota; kingdom Metazoa; phylum Chordata; class Amphibia; order Anura; family Rhinophrynidae; genus Rhinophrynus; species Rhinophrynus dorsalis. The sequence goes on from CM074721.1 coordinate 154,963,497, forward strand.
TTTTGAGGCAGTAGCAGCCACAGCAGCAACATCATCCGCTGCCACAGACAGTGATGGGGACTGTGGAGGAGAAGAAGAAATATGCCATTCTTCTCCTCCCTATCCTATCCACTAAAGTCATGGGTGTGGGATTATTTTTCTCTTGGGGCAGGCACATTGCAGTTATCACCAATGGCACTGTGCACAATTTGTGATGTCAGTGAGAAGGGGAAAGGAGGGAACTCACCTTGGCAGAACCTCCCTGATATCACACATGAAACACAGGCACCATGACACAGACACCAAGAATAGAGTAACCCAGTAAGAGACTGGAAGTTTCATGATGAGCGAAACAACTAGCTTGCCATCACCATCACCTTCTTCCTTTGAGTAAATACATCTTCTGCCAATTCACCTCATTCATCATTACCTCCCCCGCCAAATGATAGCCACACTGTAGATGTTAGGATGTGGCAGTTCGTCTCCACCCATTGCATACTGTGTGGTACTCTGACCTCACATTTGAGTGTGGTGGAGGAGAATCACAAGCAGGGCATCAAGCAGAATCTGTGGAGATTCCATCCCACAGAATATGCTAGGATGCTGGCAGGGATGGTTCATCATTACTATTAAACTATCAGCAAGTTGGACAAGGGGAAAAGTGACAGCGGCAGTACTTGGATTCTGGTGTCATGGTGTTTGGATACAGTTGTGCCCCCAGATGTTATTTACCACACACACTGTGCACATTGAAGTTGCTGATGAGAGCCACAGTTCCTGCTCTCAAGGGAAAAATGTATATTCTAATAAAAACACACCCATGATTTTTGAGGATGGGCAGGTGGAGAAGAATTATTGGCCAGCTTCTGCTTTTCTCCACATAGACTGGGAGCTACTTATTGTGCTGTTACTGCCTCAGACACATCACTGCAGCTAGTCGTGGGCTGCAAGTGGAACCTTCATCATCCATCAACCATGTTACTGCTGTTGTTAATCCCATTCCCTTTCAGCTGCCTAATCATTTAGAGGGCACAGAAATATTTATATGGAGCACCACTATCCTAGTAGGTGGATAAGGTGGTACTGCAGCTAAAGGGAATATGCTAGGGTAATAGTACATAGTACATAGTTATTTAGGTTGAAAAAAAGACTTGCCTCCATCATGTTCAACCTCATCACAGCAATTTCAGATTCTGGGGGGCAAAAAATTCCTTCTTGAGTCCAAATGGCAATCAGACTTCTCCTTGGATCAACAAACACTAAATAAATATTAATCCCAAAACTAACATACATAGTCCTCTATGTTCTGCTTTTTTTAAAAAAGTATCCAGGCCCTTTTTAAAAGCATCTATTGTATTCGATAGCACCTTACCATAAAGAATCCCTTCTGCTGTTGTAGATGAACTCTCCTTTCCTAAGTCAAAGTGAGTGACCCCTTGTCCTTTGTACTGTTCTGTTAATGAACAGGTCTTTGGAGAGCCCTTTGTATGGGCACTGAACATATTTATATATGTCAAGGTTTGGCTGAGCTGCTCTTTCTCTGCTGCTCGATTCTGCTGTCTGAGTTAATCTAGTTCTCTGCTATTTATTGCTACTGCCTTCCCTGTTCTAAGTCTGGCTGAATCAGCTCACCTCTCTGTGATTGCTCACCTGACTGCTATCAGCCAACCCTCCCAGGGTATTTAAAGTAGCTTGGCTCACCTCCTAGTTTGCCCTTGTGTTTGCTTCTGGCTGAAAGATTGTTCTACTGCATTCCCGATTTCCTGGGCATGCTCTGGCTTCCTCTGACATCCCTGGCTTATTTCTGACTCCCTGCCCTGTTCCTGATATTGCTGATCTCCGCATTCCTGACACCAGCTTGGCTGAGTACCTGTCTTGGTTCCTGACCCCGGCCTGTCTTGGTTTATGATTCTGGATCACTATTTTGCTATGTTTGCTTTTGTTATTTTAATAACGGTGTTTTGCACTTAATATTTTTGTGTCTGTCTGGTTTCTGGTCACTAATAGTGTTGAGCGAGCACCCCGATGCTCGGGTGCTCGGGTGCTCTGACCGAGCACCCCCTGAGGCTCGAGTGCTCGGCCGAGCACCTGAGCCCCATTGAATTGAATGGGGCGACACGAGCATTACACCAGGCACCCCCTGCTCTGATGAGGGGAGGGTGCCTGGTCAATGCCCCCCTTCATCTCCGCAATGTCCCCCTTCATCTCCGCAATGTCCCCCTTCATCTCCGCTATGCCCGTCTTCCACAATGTCCCCCTTCATCTCCGCTATGCCCCTCTTCCACAATGTCCCCCTTCATCTCCTCTATGCCCCTCTTCCACAATGTCCCCCTTCATCTCCGCTATGCCCGTCTTCCACAATGTCCCCCTTCATCTCCGCTATGCCCCTCTTCCACAATGTCCCCCTTCATCTCCGCTATGCCCGTCTTCCACAATGTCCCCCTTCATCTCCGCTATGCCCCTCTTCCACAATGTCCCCCTTCATCTCCGCTATGCCCGTCTTCCACAATGTCCCCCTTCATCTCCGCTATGCCCGTCTTCCACAATGTCCCCCTTCATCTCCGCTATGCCCCTCTTCCACAATGTCCCCCTTCATCTCCTCTATGCCCCTCTTCCACAATGTCCCCCTTCATCTCCGCTATGCCCGTCTTCCACAATGTCCCCCTTCATCTCCGCTATGCCCCCTTCATCTCCGCTATGCCCCCTTCATCTCTGCAATGCCCCCTTCATCTCCGCAATGCCCCCTACCTCCAGTCCCTGGTGGTCCAGCGGAGCGTCTTCAGATCTGTGCCTCCTTCGGCACAGATCCCCGCCACCCGAACATGCCGGGCGAGCACATGGCGGTACTCGTACGAGTACCGCCATGTGCCGAGCAGAGCGATGCTCGAGCCGATCCGAGCATTGGCCGAGCATGCTCGCTCAACACTAGTCACTAACAATATAATGTTATCATATCCCCTATAAGACACCATGGGCTAGATTTAAAGGCAACCGTTAAACCAGCCGCTAAGTGAAAAAGGCACATCGATCGCAAATAATACAGTAGTTACGGCAGATTCAATAGGTACTCTACGAGAATAGCTATCGAGCGTAGGCACACAAAAAACACGTAACACAAAAGCCGTTGTCGCTCATGTTAATGCACAACGGGCGGCCAAATCACACGATAACAGTGCTCAAAACAACATCTAACATAACGGCTGCCGTTGTCTAGCAACCATGATTGATGCCAAAACAAATTCAAACACACAGCCAATCACAAAGCCCCAATGTATCAAATAACTTCAAATACACCTATATATACCCAAAAATAACCGTCACACACTGTCTGTTATCGAGTTCTTCAGAGCCAGATATCAGGACCCAGGAGCGGAGGATAGTCATTAGAGAGAGGGAGAGAGGTGCGTTCATTGGAGGTAGAGGAGTTTTTGAGTTTGGAGAGAGGAGAGCATTGCACAGAATACGACACATAGCACATCTTTGCACATATTACATACACACATACAAACACAAACACATACATACACATAGTCCTTTTATTTTATAACACCTTACACATTTTACTTTTTATTTTGACAGTGTGAATCTGGGAGTGAAAGTGTGTGACAGAGAGTGACTGGATCGAGTGTGTCTGTGAGGGCCTGTGGGAGTGCCTGGGTGTGACTGGGTGAGTGATGGCCAGGAGAGGAGGACAGGAGAGAGGGATGGGGAGAGTAGTGGAGGAGGAGGAAGCTCAGGAGGGGATCCCTCAGCAGAGCAGGGGTGGGAGAGGGAGATCCGCAGGGCGGAGGGGGACCCGGCCAACAAGAGCAGGCACACAAAGGACAGAACCTACAGTGGGATGAGGGGTAGTTGCTGGGGAGCACCCCACACAGTCAGGGTCAGAGCAGGCAGGACACTCCGACTCAGAATCATCTCATGCCGGAGGTGACAAGGGCAGGATCAGGGACCCCAAATACACAAAGGAGGAGAACATGACTCTCGTGGAAGCTGTCCTGTAGAGTCAGAGTGTTCTCCACCCAACGGCGAAGGTCCCTGGCCTGTCAGCGAGGAGGAAGGCAGCCTGGAACCAAATATGCAGCCGGGTCAACGCGGTGGCTCCATGCAGGCGGGACGTGGAGTCCATCAAAAAGAGATGGGGCGACTGCCGGAGGGTCATCAAGAATAAGATGACAGAGCTCGCCAAGCACGCCTGAGGCACTGGAGGTGGACCAGCAGTCCCTATCACCTTCTGCGGCTGGGAGGAGATGGTGCGGCAGACCATGTGTCCGACCCTGATCGAGGGGGTCATTGGAGGAACTGACACTGGGGATGAGAGGAGCCTCCACACTACCGGTAAGTGCAACACCACAGAACAACACACTACAGCAACCAACAACAGCTGCACACACAGTCACACCTCAACACATGTCCATCACTCAGCCATACAACTGCACCAACACAGCACCATGAGGGTTAAAAAAAGGACACAACACCTGGACAAATGACAACGTCCAACTTGGCACAAACCTGTCAAAGTCCTGCTTCAACCCTCCTGTCGCTGTGCTCATCACACACAATACACAAACCGTTATGTTCAAAATGTCATCTGTTAAATATCATCACTCTTCACACACAATGTCACCCATGTCTCCACCCCCACCCTAACCCCTTGAGTGCTAGAGGGATCATCAATGCATCAATCAACAATGCATTGGCAACCCCTCTGGTACTCAAGGGGTTAACCAGACAATAAGTCAATAGGCCAACGATCACATGCTACACAGGGGACATTCACTAAGCGGTGACAAACAGATGCTGGACATAAAGTAACCCTCACACACCCTCACTTCACCAATACCAGTGTTAGTCCATGGAGAATATGCAAAAACAAGAATCAATTTTATAAGGTCAAATTGTACAGACTCCATGGAAAACACTGGCAATGGGGAAAGGAGATCACTGGAGAAGTCACCATCATGTTCACTTCATCAGTTCTACATCACCGCTTACTGAATCACAAAAAGGGGGCATCAGGTCATACATCACAGTGTCACACAGAATAAATGCTTGTAGGTGCAACACACAGGCCGAAAACTATTACACAGAATTCAAGCTGGAAAATGTAGGCATTGGTGTTGTGGCTGCAATCATTTACTCGGACTTGAAATGACATATCCCATATCTGATTCCCACATGGACCCACAGGGGTGCTGATGCCATGGATGGATGGTACACCAGCCGCTCTTTGCAGGATACACATGGGAAACAAATAGCAAACATCATTGTACCTTGGTCACCAACAGGCCATGACTGATGGATATCTAGGATTGAGTACGGTTGCCTCACACAGAAGGATGGATGGGCTCATACACAGAAAAAAACAGGCCTCAATCAAAGATATCCCTCACTACTGGCTGGATTGTTGCCCTTAGGATTCAAATGTTTGTTACTAAATATGTTCCAACACGATGTGAACACAGATCACTTCACTGGATGTGATTGCCTTACTGGACAGATATGTGCACCCATCACAAATCAACCTACATTGCAAACATCCAAATACACATACATAGTATATCACACTCTATGTAGATGGGATATACGAGGTATGTTCATATCCATCATATCAATACAATGTCTTGTTGGATGGGTGCACATGTATAGCCAGTAAGACAATCACACCTACTGAACTGCTCTCTGGCTTCACATCTTGGAAGGATATTACTCTATCCATATGAAGGGTACATATCCACATACATATATGACCATTTCTACTTGTGTGTCACTGTAATGGGATAGCAAAGGGTAATGTCATCATGATGTCATATCATTGCCATCGTTAACAAATGTGTCTTGATCTAAGTCCCATCCCTCCAACACTCATGGTTATACAGATATTGTGACAGGTGGAGATATCTATCATGTGACCACACGGAGGCTCTTCAGCAGAGCCAAAGTCGCAACATGTCGAGATAAATACCTCTTTGGAATGGTCGACAGAATGTGCTTGCAAAACATGCACACTCTGTACACCATTCCAAATAAGTATTGTTCTCCAAATGGGGCGATTTGGGCTCTGCTGAAGAGCCCTCGTGTGGACAAATGACTGAAATCTACATCTGGCACATAGAGCAATATCTGAACAACCATGAGGGTAGGAGGGATAGGGATAACAGAGAACAACATCTGTTTTCACAATCTCTACAATCTGACATCAAGGTGGACTTAACCTTTGCCATCTCTACAAATATATGAAGACAAATATATGTTGTCGGATTTACCCCCTCCCCCGAGTTAAACAATGGTATTCCTACTGCTGAAAGGTGTGTTGATACAAAAGGTATCACAGCTCAGACGTGGATATGTCAGGGGCAATATCCCAGTGGCATGAAATTGTACAGTGGTGCTGTTACTACACAATCATATGGACAGCTCTGGAACAGGGACCAGATATCTACATGGGAGGGTGTTGCAACAGCCCCACTGTACTATTTCGGCCCACTGTGATATTGCACCTCAAAATTAAACCTTCACCCATAATAACTCAAACAACACCTTTCAGCAGTGGGAGTACCCTTGTTTACCCAGGGGGATTAACCCAAACACATATTTGTCTTCAACACATATCAAAGTATAACTGTCTCCACAAACATATGGCTAAGGTCACTAATCACAACATCTTATTTCTCCACACAGCTTACGGCCCTCAAGCCCAGCGGGATACAGTGGAGGAGGCTATGTCACCCCCCAGTGAGGAGTACACAGAGGAGGGGACCAGCCGGTGGTCACCTTACCCACCATCACCATCCCCTCCACCACAGGCTGAACCACCACCAGCTGGACCACCACAGGCTGCACCATCACTGGCTGGACCACCACAGGCTGCACCACCACTGGCTGGACCACCACAGGCTGCACCACCACTGGCTGCACCACCACAGGCTGCACCACCACAGGCTGGACCACCACAGGCTGCACCACCACAGGCTGCACCTCCCCAGTACAGTGGCTGGATGCCACAGGAGGAGAGGTGGACATATCCATCCACCTCCACCAGCTACTACCCTCCTTCAGCACCACCACCACCGCCAGGGAGGCAATGGCTGCCAGGGACAGTGGCCACCACCCAATATGGGCCATATGCCTCCAACATCAACCCACCCTCCTGGATGGCTCCACAGCATGCCCCAAGGTATGATCCGAGGTGGGGTCCCACCACCTATCAGTGGCCACCATATGACCCTTGGCCACTGGACTACACACACCTGGGCCTGATTGGTGAGCCCCAGCGCCCCTACCAGGGACATATTCACACCTCCACCAGCACACACATCATTGGGCAGCTCGGGATCACTTGATGTGGTGGGCATATACCCATCATCTGCACCAGCCACTCCAACAGCAGCCACAGCACCCTCAGCAGCAGCAGAGGAAACAGCACCTCCAGCAGCAGAGGAAACAGCACCTCCAGCAGCAGAGGAAACAGCACCTCCAGCAGCAGAGGAGGAAACAGCACCCTCAGCAGCAGAGGAGGAAACAGCACCCTCAGCAGCAGAGGAGGAAACAGCAGCACCAGGGACACCGGGCACATCCACCTCCAGCACCGCACGCCTCACAGGGATGGAGGCGGAGTGTATGGCCCTTCAGAGGAGACTACTCCGGTCGAGCAGGAGTACTGACAGCAACATCACCAGGAGCAGGAGGCAATCCAGGAGGAACATTGGCCAATTGGAGACCAGAATCCAAGCCCTGGAGTCGGAGGTGGCCAGGGGGAACACACTACTCCAGCAGCTCAGGACTGGTGTGATGGACATGTTGACCCAGGTCCTTGTGGAGTTGAGGGAGATCAACCGCAGGGAGAACCTGAGGATGGAGAGGGTGAACTTGCGTTCTACCGAGGGGTCTACTACAACCACCACCCCCTCCAGTGATACCCCTGAAGCCACACCTAGGGGGCAGAGGGTTACCAGGAGATCCACAAGGGCTTCCACCTCTGGCACACAGGCTAAGCCCCCCACCCCCAAAAAGGAAAAAATGAAAGGCCCAACCTGTCAACTTTCCCCTCAATAAAAAAAACATTTTAGTTTTATTCCTGTCTGATCTGTTGTGTCTTCAGTTATGGATTGTGTGGCAGGGTTGTCTCCAATGCATTGCCATACAATGCAGTGAACACAACCTCTGCCTGGGTGAAATGTTAGTGGTATGCTACAACATGGGTTCACACACACACACCGTTGTACAAATTCAACATGTAATACATCCCTGGAGCCATATGACACCACTGTGTTATATGACGGTGTTGTGTGTTGAATTTGAACATCAAAACATACCCCTTAGCACAACAAATGGTACAACATTGAACATTCGTCTACATCATATGTTGTGTTTAACCCTTTGAGTGCCAGAGTGGTAGGCAACGCATTGCAAAGAAATGCGCTGGGGACCACTCTTGCACTCAGTGGGTTAATGAGATTAGCAGACAAACAGCTCTGTGATTTAGCGGGGACATTACAAGCAGGACAGCTAAATGGGACATGTATCCATATTGTCTTGGATTCACACACTCATTGTGCAACTGACTTACTGTGGAAGCTAATGTTTTCAACCTAGGATTTCAATGTGTAGCACACACATTGATATCCTGGGGTGAGCATTGGTGTCTCCAGTAAGTTGAGTTGCTGTTTCCCTAAGGGTGTAACAACAGACTTCACCAGTGATAACACATGTCCACTTAGTCTGTTCGTTGATATAGCCCATGTACTGAGATAGGTCAAAGTGGAGCAAAATCTCAGAACATTGATTATACTGAGCAATACAGAATATGTGGATATGTATTCACTGTGGAAGTATGTCCCCTGTATCACCTCTTTATCACTCCCACAACACATTGGTGCATCATTGCCACCATCATCTGTTTGCATGGATACATCACAGAGTCCACTCACTGGCAAACAAGTGGTGGACTCCTGTGATGTGGGTGATACCTTTCCATGTATGGGGGATACTCTATCCTGGGTGTGGTTACGCATTGACAAATGTGTTCTCAAATATATCCTCCTACAGACACAGATTGAATGTGGATGGTTCATCTTTATTGTGTCTCAAAGTACATTAGAATGTACAAGTGTTTTCTGTGTATATTGCCTATATGCATTTAACACCTGTATGTGAACACTAAATGTACTTTGAAACTAAATCGTAATACTTCAGTAACACTGCTGTCCTGCTCATGTGTTGTCCACAAGGTTTGACAACTCTGTAGTTGAGCATCCTAACTGTACAGGTAATAACACTCAAGAAATGGTGTTTTCTGTGTCTCTATGAGAATGTTCCAGTAGAGGTTTGTGTGAACCTCAGGTCAAACTTTGCATCACCAACAACATCACCATAAACAGCAAGGGGTGATCTTCATGAAGGTGTTGTCAAGACATCAATCCAGTCACATGGAAGATCTTCAGTTCAAGGATGGATCATGTTACGGATGCCTGCGGGACAAGAGGACAGGATTTGGAGCAGTGGACCTGAACTGATCATCAAGCAACAACAATGTAGTCTTTTTAATCCCCTCAATCTTCTTGATTACAGGTGTGTACACAAACCATTGCTTGACAATGTGTTGTGTACTCATCTGTAACCAATTCTGTGGGGAACTTAGGACATGTGCACCAACCCTATGGATTTGTGCCCCTGACATGTATACACACATTAACAAGTGTTCTGAGAGCTCCATGGAGGTAATGACATTGTGCTGCCACTGTGAAAGTGACAGTGGCAGCCCAATGTCATTTGTTCTATGGAACTGTTAGGACATATTTGTTGATGTGTGTATTCATGTCGGGGGCACATTGGTCTGCACACTCACAGGTCAGCATGGAGTCCCTGGTAATCTGATCTATGTCTCATGACCTCTACATTGTGTGCCCATACCACTGTACATCCACCCCTGTGCTGCTCTTCTCAGCTGTAGCACAGTACAGGTCCCATATTGAGTCTGATGTCCCTTCTAATGCATATCATTAGATAATACTCTTTCGCTACTGGGCTAGCATGGTTGTTCAGGTGCATACTGCAGTGCTCCCTCAGAGTGGTCCAGACATCGGAATCTTGACTTGAGAAGCCCAAATGTCCGCTCAATAGCATTCCTCGTTCTGGCATGAGCCTGGTTGTAGCTTTCCTGGCCATGTGTTTGGGGATTGGCCAGAGGGGTCAGTAGCCAGGACTTGCATCCATAGCCAGCATCACCTGTGTAATGTGAGTGACATGGTGAGACAGGGAGCACATGTTGTGTGAATGATGTTTTGTGTGGTGGACGTAATATCTGTGGGTCAGGTGCATGCTGAGCAGCGTGGTGTGTACGCCTGTGTATGTGGTGTGATTTTGTTTTGTGAACTCACCCACTAGCCATCCCCCTGTAAAGGTTCCATTCTCAAAATCTCTGTGGACTGAGGAGTTTTGTAGAATGTATGCATCATGTGTGCTGCCAGGATATTTTGCACAGACATTCATGATCCTCATGTTGCTGTCACACACCATCTGCACGTTGATGGAGTGGAAGTTCTTCCTGTTGATGAATATCTGTGCGTCACGTGCTGGGGCCTTAATCCGGACATGGGTGCAATCTATAGCACCCATGACCCTGGGCATGCCTCCCTTTGCGTAAAAGGCCGGCTTGACGTGTATCCAGTCCATGTCGGTGGTGGGAAAATGTATATAGGTACTGGCCTTGCTTTTGAGGGCTGGCAGGACCTGGGCCAGCACTCTGGAGAATGTGGCCTGTGACATGCCAGATGCGTAACCCTCAGTGGACTGGAAGGCCCCGCTTGCCATGAAGTGTATGGCACAGAGTAGTTTCTGCAGGCCAGTTAGGGCATGGTTGTGGATGTAGATGGGATCCACCTGCTCCTTGATGACCTCATACAAGGCAATGATGCTGTCAGGCCTCAACCTGTAACGATCAATTACCTCGTCATCAGTCATTCCAAAGAGGGTGACCCTTGGGCGGTATACCCTGGGCCTTGGTGGTCGTCTATACATCCTGTGCCCTCCAGGTGGGGATGGACTCCTGTGTGGCTGCTGAGCCAGAGCCTCCTCACTTGCAACAGGTGAAGGCTGTTGATGAGGCGTGCTTGGAGGTTGCTGATGTTCCCTATCTCTCTCCCTTGCACGCCTTCTCCTCAGTCTTCGCAACAATATGTAACCCAACATAACTGTTTGCTCTCTCTATCTGTCTCTATCTGTCTCTCTCTCTCTACCTCTCTACCTCTCTCTCTCTCTCTCTCTATCTCTCTCTCTCTCTCCCTCCCTGAGTGGAAAACAAGCCACAAGTGAGTGTGTTGAGTTGTCCCTTTAAGTACTTGCTAGGGCATTGTGTGGGTGTGGTGATGAGGTGAGTGCTGACCAATGGTGAGTTGTTTTTGTCCAGGTAAGTGTTTGCAGGTGTGTGTGTGTTATAAGATGTGGTGTGTTGTGCTTGTTCTGTGTCTGCCATTTGCGGATGTGCAGTTGTGGTGCAGGTCGCGTGTTGATGTTGCCCAGGTGAGCTTGTATTTGCAGGTGTCCGCTTTGTGTGATGACCCCCATTGTTCCGTGCCATGTTGTGTTGTTGTTTTTTTGTGTGTCGTTGTCCCTGTGGTGTTGGTTGTTGTTGTGTGTGTAGTGATTTGTGTTGTGTGTACATGTTTTTGTGTTGTTTTGGCATTGCACGGGTTAATTTTCCCATTTACATGGTTGTGCAGTAAGCCTTTTGTGTCTTTTCCTCTGTAACGGGTGTTTTGTTTTGGCTAAGAAAAGTGGGTCTTAACTTTTAGCCGTTAGGTGTGTCTTTTTTTCAGCCGTTATCAGTACCGCAAGCCTTTGAATAGCTCTGGGGTATGTTGTTCCATGCGTCTGAATGCACGTAAGTGTATCGGCCGTTAGGATTGTGAAACTGCCGTTAGCTGTTGTTTAGACGGATCTTTGAATTGCAACATGACACTTAACGCACCCGTTAGTGATTTTTTTTGCTAATGGTTGCCTTTAAATCTAGCCCCCTTTCTCTAGTGTGTGCAAGTTTTACTTTTCTAGCATTTCTTCATAACTAAAAGTTTCTGTCTCCCCCGTTTTGTAGCCCTCCTCTGCACTTTCTCTAGATCCATAATGTTCTTTTTCAGAAAGGAGCACCCAGAATCAAACCACATATTCCAGGTGGGGTCTTACCATGGACCTTTAAAGAGTCAGAATAATATCTTCCTTCCTTGAGTCAATACCCCGTTTAATACATGCCACTACCTTATCGGCTTTTATAGCTGCCAGCTGGCACTGCATCTACTGCTAAGTCTATCGGCTACCATTACTCCCAAATCCTTTTCATTAGTAGATTCCCCCAAAGAAACACCATTTAAACTATATGTTGCATTTTTATTATTATAACCAAAATGCATAACTTTACACATGTCTATATTGAAACTCATTTGTCATTTGCCTGCCCAGTCACCCAATTTGTCCAAATCCTCTTGTAATGAAGTCACATCCAGTTCAGACTTTATTACCCTACTTAATTTTGTGTCATCGGCAAACACTGACTAAATAACCTTATAGGAGGGGAAAAAGATAGTCCTTTAAACAAGAGGCACTCTGGTCAGGATAATAAATGAATAGTAAATATAAAATGATATATCTTTATTAGTGCAAAAATACTAAGTGAGACAGACACATATAAAATCAATTAAAAACAACAACATGCAGAGTGACCCTTATATAATGTATGTATTGCACGCATTGGAATAAATGCCACTTAATATTGTGTCCAAGACATCATATTATAATTGAAAATAATGCCCCTCATGTGTGAATGGATTCAACCAATATAGTATCACATAACCTTTTGACAGGATAAGAACCCAAAAGATAAAATATAATCTGAGTCCTTCCAATAAGTACCCACTGTATCCACTGGGGAATTCTTAAGGATTAAAAGGAACTGCTCTGATGAAGATACTTATAATCATAGATCCAATGAACTGACTACCAGATTACTTAACTATTATCCACAAAGCTAAGAAAAGAGCAAGTGAAACATCAAGGAATACCCTATTGGTAAAAAAAATTCAAACCTAAGAATCAAATAATAAGATTCATTGAGACAAGGTATGATATATCTTGCCCAAATACTGGAATATTTTACAATCAGATAATGACTTGAAAAAAGTCATAGCAGACAGGCCATGGCTAAACTGCTGTCACGGTATTCAAGCAAAGAAGGAGAGACAACAGTAATAAAATATAACCACCTTTATTATATACAGTAATAATAATGTTGCTCACACAACCCCAGACCACTGGACGGTAGGCCCCAGGCTTCTACTCAGAGCTGCACACTCCTGTGTACTGCACTACTGCAAGATACCAGAGGATATTGGAAATAGGTTCGGATGAGCACTGGTAGAACCAGTATTTGATAGCACAAGTCTCCACCCAAGGTATCGCTAACCAGCGGCAACAGGAAGCGAGAGTAAGCCAGAGCCACAGGACACAGAGACGAATGGTCAGGCAAGCTGGGTAGTGCACAGAGCAAGTTAGTCAGCCAGAGCCACAGGTCAGAACTGATGTGGGTAGTCAGACAAGCCAGGGTTTACACTGAGTGAGTTAGTCGGCCAGAGTCACAGGTCAGAACTGATGTGGGTAGTCAGACAAGCTGAGGTTAACAAGGAGAGAGTTAGACAGCCAGAGCCACAGGTCAGAACTGATGTGGGTAGACAGACAAGCCTGGGGTCTACATGGATTGAGTTAGTCAGCTAGAGCCACAGGTCAGAACTGATGTGGGTAGTCAGACATGGAGCCAGTTAGTCAGCCAGAGTCACAGAACTGAACCGATGTGGGCAGTCAGACAAACCGGGATCATACACAGAGCAGATTCAGAGGTCAGACACGGGTTACAACTAGAACAAAAGAGCTACTTGCAGAAACACCACGTAAGGGCAATGACCTCTAGGCCCAGGGAAGTTTATATAGGAACAGACAAAGGTGGGAATCAATTAGGCAAATCAGTAGGAGACCCATAAACAAGCGCACTTCACAGCGCCCACTCCGATAGACATCAGGAATGAGGAAGTGGCTGGCCTCTATGCCGGCTAACAGCAACAAAGTGTCACGGTTTTCAGGCAAAGAAGGACAGACATGAATATAAAATATAAATCTACCTTTATTTAATAAATACAGTAATTATAGTATAGTCCACACAACCCCAGAACACAGGATGATAGGACCAAGGCTCCTACCCAGAGCTGCACATTGTGCTGCACACTGCATTACTGTGAGATACCGGAGACTAGGACTATGGTGCGGGTGGAACACCAGAGTCAATGGTAACTGAGGCACAAGTCTCCACCCTGGGTCATGCGACCAGAGGCAACAGGGAGTGAGAGCAGACCTGAACCATGAAACACAGATACTGATGGACAGGCAAGTTCGGAGAGTATAGAGACAGTAGTCAGCAAGAGCCACAGATCAGATAAGCCGTGGACTAGAAGGAGCAATAGGCAGCAAGAGCCAGAGGTCAGACAAACCCGGGACTACACAGAGTGAGTAAGTAAGACAAAGCCACAGGTAAGAAATGATGTGGGTAGTCAGACAAGCCGTGGTCATACACGGAGCACGTTAGGCAGCCACAGGTCAGAACCGATGTGGGTAGTAAGACAAGCTGGGGTCATAGAGGGAGAGAGTTAGTCAGCCACAAGTCAGAACAATTGTGGGTAGTCAGGTCAGACAAGTCGGGGTCATACACGGAGCAGATTCTCAGGAGAGCACAGATCACAATGGAGCACAAGAGACAATATCAGAAACACCTCTAAGGGCAATGACCTCCAGGCCCAGGGAGGTTTATAAAGGAGCAGGAGAAGGTGGGACCCAATTAGGCCACACAGAATAGGCCTAGCCAGTGCCTGTTTCATGATGTCAGCAATGCAGAGGTGGCCGCAGGGGAAGGAAGCACAGGATAGGAAGCAGAGGATAACTAGGTCTCTAAGGTAGACTGTGATACACAGCAAAAGGAAGCACAGGATCACTAGGCCTCCTAGGGATACTGTGATAGTACCCCACCCTTAATGACATCTCCTCCGTGGAAGAAGACCAGCACCAGAGGAAGTGCAGGAGTGGAATTCACAGAGCAAGTCAGGTACATGCAGATCTCTCTTAGCGACCTAGGAACGCTCCTCAGGCCCATAACCTTTCCAATGAACTAGATATTGCACCTGGCCTCTAACAATGCTCTGCACTTCATATTCCTCATGATCCCCCCACTTGGACAGGTCTGGGACGGACAGAAGTTGTAATATAGTGGTTAAAGACCAGAGGTTTCAGTAGTGACACATGAAACAGATTGAAAATTAGCCTATTAGCAGGGAGTTTGAGTGCATAGGTTACAGGGTTGATCCTAGGAGGACCCAAAAGGGGGCCACAAATCTAGGAGCCAGCTTTTTACAAAGTACCTGGAGACAGAAGTTGAACGAGGACAGCCATACTCTCTCTCCCACCTGGAACACTGGAACCAGTAGACGTCTATGGTTTGCTTGTCTCTTATAGCGTAACGTGGAACTCTGCAGGATTCTCTGAACCAATACCCATGTGGAGCGGAGCACCCTCAAGTGCTCCTCCAGAGCAGGAATATTCTGAGCCTCGAAAGATTCTGGCAGAAGCGAAGGTTGGAAACCATAATTAATCAAAAATGGGGGTTCTGAGAGGAGAAACTGACAAGCTCTTCCCACAGTAACAGGTTTGCCCAGGTATCATGGTGATCCGAAATAAAACAAAGGAAGAACTGTTCCAACGCCTGATTAGACCTCTCTGCAGCACCGTTACACTGGGGATGGTAAGCCGAAGTGAACGAGAGCTGGATACCCATCTGACTGCAAAAACCTCTCCAAAAACGCAACACAAACTGGCTCCCACGATCTGAGACCACCACCTTGAGTATACCATGGAGACAAACCACCTCCTTAGCAAAGATTTCATCCAGCTCCTTAGAGGAGGGGAGTCCTTTAAGTGGTACAAAATGGGCCATCTTGGAAAATCTATCCACGATCATGAGGATGACCATGTAGCCCTCTGACACTGGCAATTCTACCATAAAGTCGATAGATAAATTCAACCATTAGGTGTGAGTTGTAAGAATCCCACTGTAAGGTGTATGGGAGTCTTATTCTGCGCACAAGTGGAACATGCCGCAACAAATGCAAAACAATCTGCTCTCAGGCTGGCCCACCAAAAGAATGTAGTCATTGACCATATTAGCTGATCTCTCCCGACATGCCCAGCTGCCTTCGATGAGTGGTAAGTTTCCAGCAGTCTGGTATGTAGGGATTCAACCCTGTGGGTTGAAATAGTCACTGGGGATAAAACTGCCCAGAAAATATTAGTGGGTATTTGTTATAAACCACCAAACATTGGTGACCTTGAAGAAACACAGCTATTAATGCAAATAGAAAAGGCTTCCCAAATAGGGAGAACTATAATTATGGGGGATTTTAATTATCCAGAAATAGACTGGAAAAATGGAATAGCTAACTCTGCTAAAAGCAGCAAGTTTCTGAACTTGTTGAATGACAATTTTTTGTCACAACTAGTGCAGACCTCAACCAGAGGGAATGCATGTCTGGATTTGGTAATAACTGACCATGAAGAACTTATCTCTAACATCCAAGTAAGGGAGCACTTGGGGAATAGTGACCATAACATGGTATCGTTTGAGATTAATTCAAAAAAACAAGTTGATATGAGTTCCACCAAAACACTGAATTTTAAAAAGGCCAACTTTAGCAGGTTTAATTCATCCCTTGGTCTCGTTGACTGGGATAAAATATTTTCAGGAAAAAACACAGAAGGTAAGTGGAACACCTTTAAAATAACATTGCAAAAATACACATATAAATTTATCCCTGTTGGAAACAAATACAAAAGAAGCAAATTAAAACCAATGTGGCTAACCAGTAAAGTAATTCATGAAATAAATAACAAGAAAGCGGCATTTAAACATTACAAAGCTGAGGGATCAGCAGAGGCATTTGCAGAATACAAAAATGTCAACAAAACCTGTAAAAAGGCTATTAAATTAGCTAGACTGGAGAATGAAAAAAATATTGCTAAGGAGAGCAAAAGCAACCCAAAAAAATTCTTTAAATACATTAATGGCAAAAAATTAAAGTCTGATAATGTTGGGTCCTTGTTAGCTGAAACGGGTGAGATGGTCAAAGGTGACAGAGAGAAGGCAGATATTTTAAATAATTTCTTTTCTTCTGTTTTTACCAAGGAAGACCCATTGGACAAGAGTCTGCAAACTACTTTTACAGAACAGTCACAGCAAGCATGGGACTGGCTAACACAAGAAAAAGTGTTAAAACAATTGAATGGTGTCAAGGTAGACAAAGCTCCGGGGCCAGATGGTATACACCCACGGGTACTTAAAGAGCTAAGCCAGACCCTGGCCAGACCGATATATCTGATTTTCAGGGATTCTTTTATTTCTGGTATGGTGCCCATGGATTGGCGTAAAGCAGATGTGGTGCCCATATTTAAAAAGGGATCAAAGTCCCAGCCAGGAAATTACAGACCCGTAAGTTTGACATCTGTGGTAGGGAAGCTGTTTGAAAGGTTGCTAAGGGAATATATTCAAGAATTCTGCTGGAACAGGAATATCATTAGCAATAGCCAACATGGCTTTGTGAAAGATAGGTCTTGTCAAACGAACTTGATCGCATTTTATGAAAAAGTAAGTAATAATATAGATGAGGGAGCGGCGGTTGACGTGATCTATTTAGACTTTGCCAAGGCATTTGATACGGTTCCACACAAGAGGTTACTGTACAAATTGAATGAAATAGGACTAGGGCAAAATGTTTGTGAGTGGATTGGAAATTGGCTGAAAGATAGAATGCAAAGAGTGGTAGTAAATGGCAAGTTCTCCAGTTGGATAAACGTGATAAGTGGAGTGCCTCAGGGATCTGTCCTGGGTCCTCTTCTTTTTAATTTGTTTATTAATGACCTCCCAGAGGGCATAGGAAGCCATGTATCAGTGTTTGCCGATGACACAAAATTAAGTAAGGTAATAAAGTCTGAACTGGATGTGTCTTCATTACAAGAGGACTTGGACAAATTGAGTAACTGGGTAGGCAAATGGCAAATGAGATTCAATATAGACAAGTGTAAAGTTATGCATTTTGGGTATAATAATAAAAATGCAACATATAGTTTAAATGGCGTTTCTCTGGGGAAATCTACTAATGAAAAGGATTTAGGAGTAATGGTAGACAATAGACTTAGCAGTAGCATGCAGTGCCAGCTGGCAGCGGCAAAGGCCAATAAGATATTGGCATGTATTAAAAGGGGTATTGACTCAAGGGAGGAAGATATAATTATGCCTCTTTACAGGTCCATGGTAAGACCCCACCTAGAATATGCTGTTCAATTCTGGGCGCCCTTTCTGAAGAAGGACATTATGGAACTAGAGAGAGTGCAGAGGAGGGCTACAAAACTAGTAAGGGGAATGGAATGTTTTAGTTATGAAGAGAGGCTAGAAAAGTTAAACTTGTACACACTAGAGAAACGGCGTCTTAGAGGGGATATGATAACACTATATAAATATGTTCAAGGCCCATATAAAGGGCTTTCAAATGACCTGTTCATTAACAGAACAGTACACAGGACAAGGGGCCACCCGCTTAGACTTGAGGAAAGGAGATTTAGTCTACAACAGCGGAAGGGTTTCTTTACAGTAAGGACAATAAAGGTATGGAATGCACTTCCGGAGGAGGTGGTGCTATCAAATACATTAGATGCCTTTAAAAGGGGCCTGGATACTTATTTAAAAGAGCATAATATAGAGGGCTATGCACGTTAGTATTGGGATTAATATTTAGTTAGGGCTTGTTGATCCAGGGAGAAGTCTGATTGCCATTTGGAGTCAGATGCCTTCTTTTGGGTCAGCGATGGTAAACAGGAATAGGAAAAGGGTTGAACTGGATGGACGCAAGTCTTTTTTCAACCTAAATTACTATGTAACTATGTAACTATGTAACTATGTAACTATGATACAGGCACAAAACATTTACATTCGGTTTATCCACCGGGGCGGAACCCTGAGCAGCCAAAATATCCTCACCCAGCAGAGAGGTAATACGAGTACGTACTGTGGCCAAAATACGGTTGTGAGGAATGATAGGTCCTGGAGGACACTCCTTCTGGGATTCTGCCCCAAATTGTTATCACAGTATCCCTAGGCAGCCTATCTCTCCCGTGCTTCCTACCTCTGTATGGCCGCTGGCCACTTCCTCATTCTGACATCAGGTAACAGGCACTAGGACAGACACCTGTTTATGGGCCTATTCTGAGTGGCATAATTGGGTCCCGCCTCATTCTGCTCCTTTATAATCCTCCTTGGGGCTAGGAGTCATTGCCCTTATATTGTGTTCCTGTTAGTTACTCTTGTGCTCCGTTGTGACCTGTGCTTATCTGAGAATCCACTCCGTGTATGACCCTGGCTTGCCTGACTACACACATCAGTTCTGACCTGTGGCTCTGGCTGACTAACTCTCTCCTTGTTAACCTCAGCTTGTCTGACTACCCACATCAGTTCTGACGTGTGGCTCTGGTTGACTCTTTCACTCTGTGTAGTCCATGGTTTGCCTGTCCTCCGGCTCATATTTTGCTCCATGTATTCTCTGCTGTCTGACCTGTGGCTCTGGCTGACTACTCACTCCGTACGCTCCTAGCCTGCTTGACCATTAGCCTCTGTGTCCCACGACTCTGTCCGACTCTCACAGCCTGTTGCCTTTAGTCTCCGGTACCTCGCAGTAGTGCAGTGCATAGCACAGTGTGCAGCTCTGGGTAGGAGCTTGGTCTGGGGTTGTGTGGCATATTATCATTGCTATATCTCATATATTTTATTATCGCTGTATATTGTAATAAAGGTGGTTATATTTTATTACTGTGTCTGTCCTTCTTTGCCTGATTACCGTGACAGTACGTAAGTGCTATGTCTACTGAAGGATCAGGCAGTACACTTAGTCAGAGCATCCTGTCCAGGATGGATTCTCAGGAGCAGAGAATCGACTAGTTGTCTTTTGCTATGCAGACACTATTGAATTGTACGGCTCACCTTGATCGCTTCGCTCAGCAACCAGTGGCTTCCCCAGTACCTGCACCAGTTGTGACAACTTCCTCTGAGGCTGTCATGAGTAGAGGGTTGTCTGGCTCCTCTCCTTTATCCCAAAGATATGATGGGCAACCTACACTGTGTCAAGGGTTCCTTAAACAGTTGGGAAATTTTTTAAAATGGTACCACATGCCTTTCCTACTGAGCAAAGTAAGGTGGGATTCCTGGTCTCCCTCCTGTCCGGCAAGGCATTGGCCTGGGCCAACTCAATCTGGGAGACTGAGAAACCCATAATTCATAACTTTACAGAATTTGTGTCTTCGTTCAGAACAGTTTTTGATGTACCTGGGCGCGCAACCTCCCGTGCCAAAAGGCTTATGACAATATGGCAGGGCTCACGTACAGTAGCGGACTACGCTATTGAGTTCCATACTCTGGCAGCGGAGGTAGAATGGAACAACGAAGCCCTAGTTACTGCTTTCTCACAGGGCTTGTCTGACAGGATTAAAGACGAGACAACAGCCCGAGACCTGCCTGGTGACCTGGAGGAGCTAATCTCAGTCACCATCCTGATAGACACAAGAATCCATGAGAGGATTTTGTTCAAGGAACAGGGGCACAAACAGTTACCTTGGTTGGCACCTAACTTCTTACGCTCACACTGTCCTCCCTCTCCTCCCATACCTTCTAGTTCGGGCCCTGCCGGGGGGAAAACTGATGCAGCTAGGCTTCACACGCCTGTCAGTGGAGGAGAGGGCTCGGCACAGGAGATGGGGTCTTTGCTTATACTGTGGACCATTTGCTGCGTGCTTTCCCTATCCGGTCAGAAAATGCTTGCACCTAGGGTCCTGTAGGTTACAGACCCTAGGTGGAATTTCACAGTCCCCAGAGAGACTTCAGGACAAACCTAATCTTGAAGTTGTACTATCTTGGGCCAAGTCTTCAATGGTGGCTCTGGCATTACTGGACTCCGGGGCCACAGGGTTTTTCATTGATGCAGACATTGCGGCCAAACACACGATCCCTTTGCTGCCTCACTTCACTCCGTTGGCTATTGAAGCCATTGATGGCAGACCCCTACAGCTGGCACACGTTACTCATGAGACCCACCTCTTGTCTCTAACAGTAGGGGCACTCCATGTGGAGAAACAACATTCTAGGTGATACCTTCTTCCCATCATGCAATCATTCTGGGATTTCCCTGGTTGCAGGGACTCACAACCCAAGAATTGATTGGCAGAATTACGATATCCTGTCGTGGTCCTCTCGTTGTACGAAATCTTGCCTCCAGCAGCCGACTAGAATATTGTGCACCTCTACCACGTTATCTGCTGAGTACCAGTCCTACAAAGAGGTATTTAATAAGGCAGAGGCCAGTACGTTACCATCACACAGGCCATATGATTGTACTGTTGTTCTGGTACCAGGGGCCGAGTGTATCCCTTGTCGGTGGAGGAGAACATGGCCACGGAGGACTATGTGGCTGATGCTTTAGCCAGGGGCATTGTCCGGAAGTCTTCCTCACCTGTGGGCGCAGGTTTCTTTTTTGTTAAGAAAAAAGACGGGGAACTCAGACCTTGCATTGATTTCAGAGGCTTGAATAAACTGATGGTTTAGAACTCTTATCCGATTTTGTTGATCACGGAGCTATTTGATAGTATAAAAGGCTCAACCATTTTCATGAAACTTGACTTAAGGGCCGAGTACAATTTGGTACAAATAAAAGAAGGCACTGAGTGGAAGACAGCGTTTAACACACGGAGCGGGCACTATGAATACTTGGTGATGCCTTTCGGATTGTGCAATGCTCCTGTTGTCTTCAGGAATTCATTAATGATATTTTGAGAGACCTACTACAGAGTTGTGTTGTGATATATTTGGTTGATATATTCATCCATTCTCCTACCTTGGAGGCACATACGTGCCCTGCACCTTTCAGCGAATGGTACGTCTCTAGCGATCTAGTACGGAGGGATTCAAGCACAAAACACTTCCCATTAGGTTTATCCACTGGGGTGGAAGCTTGAACAGCCAAAATCTCCACGCCCAATGGAGATGTAATACTGGTACGTATCGTAGCCAAGATGCGGTCAGGAGGAATAATAGGAACCGTAGGAGACTCCTCCTTGAACTTGGCCCCAAATTGTTGAGAAAGATCATCTGCTCTAATATTTTTATTACCAGGGTTGTAGGAAACCACAAAATTAAACCTCAAGAGGAATAGCACCCATCTGTCCTGATGTGGAGACAACCTCTTTGCCTCAGACTAGTATGTGAGGTTCTTATGATCTGCCTGTATCAGGATAGGCACTGTAGTACCCTCCAACAGGGCAAGGATGATGGCGAGTAACTCCTGGTCGCCTACATCGTATAAACCCTCAGTCTTAGATAGTTTCTTAGAGAAGAAACTGCACGGAAGCAGTGGTTTCCCAGGGACAACAAGGTGCCCACTCCAGACTCTGAAGAGTCAGCCTCCAGGGGAAATGGAAGGGTGGGATTGGGTGGGACAATATTGGAGCTATAGCAAAAGCCAACTTCAAGTCCTCAAATGCCTGCAGGGCTTCTGGTGCCCAGTTTGAAGGATTAGCTCCCTTCTGAGTATTGTTCGTGAGAGCTTTGACTACTGTGAAAACATTTCAGTATAAACTTCCTGTAGTAATTAGTGGAGCCCAGGAACCTCTGTATGGACCTTAACCCCACTGGAAGTGGCCACTGTAAGACAGCAGACAGTTTTTGCAGATCTATGGCCAGGCCCGAGGATGAGATAGCGCACCCTAGGAATGTCACCTGGGATTTATGGAACTTACACTTCTCCAGCTTGCAGAATAGCTTGATCTCCCTTAGCAGTTGTAGGACCAGGGCTATGTCTGCTCTGTGTGCCTCTAAAGTAGGAGTATAGATGAGTATATCTTCCAAATAGACCACAACTATGAAGTAGAATTCTGGATAATGCACCTGAATAATGCATCAGCCACATAATCCTCCATGTCCTTGTTCTCCTCCACTGACAAGGGGTATACTCGGCCCCTAGGAGGTCTGGCCCCTAGTACCAGATCAAAACTGCAACCGTAAGGCTTATGTGGCGGCAACGTACTGGACTCTACCTTATTAAATACCTAGGACTAGTACTCAGCAGGTAAAGAGGTAGAGGTACACAATATTCTAGTAGGCTGCTGGAGGCATAATTTTAAACAACCGATACCTGTGAAGGCATAGTATCTTGAAGAAGCAGTAGTGTACTGCGAAACGTTGATGTATACTGTTGCCTAATTATATTGTTTTTAAACAATTATTTTAAGTTATTTTGGAATGGATTAAATATTTTTTAAATGGATTTCAGCAGCGTTTTGTATGTGTTTTCATCGTGATTCCTTCTCACTGGAAGTTTCAACAAAGTTTTTGTACCTGAGCAAGGACAGGTTAAAATCATCTCTTGGAAGCTCTAGACGTTGTGTTTGGATGTATGTCCATGTCACAACCACCTTCTTTGTGAGTATATAAATTGTAAGCCTATATGTGAATATTTAAAGAGATAAATTGGGTGCCCTGTTTTGTTTTCTTTTGCATACACGGAGCGAGTTAATCAGCCAGAGCCATAGGTTAGAACTGATGTGGATAGTCAGACAAGCTGGGGTTATACACGGAGCAAGTTAGTCAGCCAGAGCCACAGGTCAGAACCGATGTGGGTAGTCAGGCAAGCCTGGATCATACATAGAGCGGATTCAGAGGTCAGACACGGGTCACAACGAGAACGAAAGAGCTACTAGCAGAAACAGCACGTAAGGGCAATGACTCCTAGGCCCAGGGAAGTTTATATAGGAGCAGCTAAAGGTGGGAACCAATTAGGCAAATCAGTAGGAGACCCATAAACAAGCACGTCTAACAGTGCCCACTCCAGTAGACGTCAGGAATGCAGAAGTGCCTGTCCTCCATGCCAGCTAACAGCAACACAGCTTGGTGTCTGATGCAGTTGTTTATTTCTTTGGACCTCTCAGTGTATGACCTAGGCTTGTCTGACCATCCATCCTGGTGCAAACCTGTGGCTCTGTCTATTTTTCCTGCATTATCCTTTGGCATAGTAGACACCCAATCTGGTGCAGATCTGTGGCTCTGGCTGACTAACTGCTCTGTGTATGACCTAGACTTGTCTGAGCATCCATCCTGGTGCTGACCTGTGGTTCTGTCTGACTATTCTTCCTGTATTATCCATTGGCATAGTAGACACCCAGTCTGGTGCAGACCTGTGGCTCTGGCTGACTACCAACTCCGTGTATGACCTAGGCTTGTCCGACCATCCATCATGGTGCTGACCTGTTGCTCTGTCTGACTATTCTTCCTGCATTATACTTTGGCATAGTAGACACCAAATCTGGTGCAGACCTGTGGCTCTGGCTGACTATCCACTCCGTGTATGACCTAGGCTTGTCTGACCATCCATCCTGGTGCTGACCTGTCACTCTCTCTCTGACTGACTATTCTTATTGTATTATCCTTCGGCATAGTAGACACCCAATCTGGTGCAGACCTGTGGCTCTGGTGGACGTCCCACTCTGGTATTGACCCCTGGCTAGTCCAACTCTCGGCTCTGGCTGAACATACGATTTGTTTCTCCCCAGGAGGTCTCTACCCACTATACTGACTGCAAGTGTGAGTCAGTAAGAGTCTCCCCATCCTTTTCCTTTAGGCTGTACTCTGTTGTCGTGCACTTGTGGTTGTCTTACTCGCTATTTAAGCGCTGGCTTCTTCTGGTACCCTCTGCCCCTTGTTGTTATTTTATTACCTATATATCTTACCAGTCAATAAAGGTGGTTTTACTTACAGCACTGACTCCTGGTGTATTTATTGAATCCGTGACAGGTATTCACTCACGGAAGGAAGATATTATTCTGCCTCTTTACAGGTCCATGGTAAAACCCCCACCTTGAATATGCTGTTAAATTCTGGGCACCTTTCCTAGAAAATGACATTATGGAACTAGAGAAAGTGCAGAGGAGGGCTACAAAACAAAAAAAGGAATGGAAAGTTTTACTTATGAAGAAAGGCTAGAAAAGTTAAACTTGTACACACTAGAGAAAAGGCGTCTTAGAGGGGTTATGATAACATTATATAAATATGTTCAGGGCCCATACAAAGGGCTCTCCAAAGGCCTGTTCATTAACAGAACAGTGCAAAGGACAAGCGGTCACCCGCTTAGATTTGAGGAAAGGAGATTTCATCTACAACAGCAGAAGGGATTCTTTAGGGTAAGGACAATAAAGGTATGGAATTCACTACCTGAGGAGGTGGTGCTATCGAATACATTAAATGCCTTTAAAAAGGGCTGGATACTTTTTTAAAAGAACAGAACATAGAGGGCTATGTGTGTTAGTATTGGGATTAATATTTAGTTAGTGCTTGTTGACTCAAGGAGAAATCTGATTGCCATTTGGAATCAAGAATGAATTTACCCCCCCCCCCATTATCACGGTTTTCCAAAGATAACTCAGGAGTCAGACCGATATAGTAAAATTAACAATCTTTATTAAGAACAATTTAAACTGCATATACAATAAATAGAAATAACAATCAGACAATAACCATGGAAAGGCAGTAGAGATCCCACTAGAGGATAGCAACTCTATCAGTAATAGAAGTCTGCATGAAAGAGGGAACCTTTACCAGAAACCGGCAAACGCGTCTGTAGCCTCTGTATACGGGAATGAATGAGGATACGCAGCAAGAGACCACCTGACTCACGCCTGCAGTCAATGGGTAAGCCCGGGGATCTCCCCAAAGGTGGTAGTACTAGGGAAAACTAACTGACACAAGCCTGCCATCAGTTACAAGAAGGAAACCTCCCCCAGGGAATGCTACAGGGAAAAGACTCCTGTCTCAATCCATGGAATAGAATTGAACGTCTTAACCAGAGCCACAGGTCTGCACCAGATTGGGTGTCCGCTAGTGATGATCGAGCACCCAAATGCTCGGGTGTTCGGGTGCTCTGACCGAGCGCCCCCGGAGGCTCGAGTGCTCGGCCGAGCACCCGAGCCCCATTGAAGTCAATGGGAGGACTCGAGCATTACACCAGGCACCCCCTGCTCTGATGAGGGGAGGGTGCCTGGTCCATAGGAAAAGGGCAGAAAATGATGGAAACACCACAGAAATGGTTCAGGGACAGCATAGGGAGGATGTCTGGATGCATCTTGGACTTCAACGTCGCTGCTGGGAACGATGTTTCGCCCGTAGTACGCCATTTTTACAGACTGACCGTAAAACACACAAAAAGGAAGATAAAAACGACTTTAGGCGAAAAATTGTTACCAAACAGTATTTGCTGTATATTTACTTGTATATCATCTGCAAATTCTGCAAAAAATTTCATCGATTTTTCAGAGCTGGGGCCATGATTAAGAGGGAAACGTGCGCAGAGGCAAATTCTCCCAAAAATTTCCTCGATTTTTCTGAACTGAGGCCATGATTAAGAGGGAAACGTGCGCAGAGGCAAATTCTCCCAAAAATTTCCTCGATTTTTCTGAACTGAGGCCATGATTAAGAGGGAAACGTGCGCAGAGGCAAATTCTCCCAAAAATTTCCTCGATTTTTCTGAATTGGGGCCATGATTAAGAGGGAAACGTGCGCTGAGCCGACCATCTAAAACATTATGGGTGAGGGTCTGCTGCGGAGCTGACCATCCTAAACATTATATGCGAAGGCCCGCTAGTGAGCTGACGCTATAAAACATTATATGAGAGGGCCCGCTAGAGAGCTGACCCAATAAAAAATTATATGAGAAGGCCCGCTGGTGAGCTGACCTATACAAAAATTGTCAAACTGCGCCCGCTGGTGAGCTGGCCCTATATAAAAATTATATCACAGGGCCCGCTGGTGAGCTGGCCCTATATAAAAATTATATCACTGGGCCCGCTGGTGAGCTGGCCCTATATAAAAATTATATCACTGGGCATATGGAAGAGAGTCAACCATATACCCGTTTTTTGGGTGGAAGGGGTGAATGGGAATATTCCCATCATTGTAAATAACATATATAAAGTGACTTTATGTTCCCCCGGGGCTTTCCTCCAGTGGAGTGGAGAAGTCAGGGGAAATCCAGGCCTTGTTCATTTTTATAAGTGTCAACCTATCAGCATTTTCGGTGGAAAGGCGGATACGCTTATCTGTTATGATGCCACCAGTAGCACTAAATACCCGCTCAGACAGAACGCTGGCGGCAGGGCAGGCCAGCACCTCCAAGGCGTAGAGTGCCAGTTCATACCACGTGTCCAGCTTGGACACCCAGTAGTTGTAAGGCACAGAGGGATCATTGAGGACGCTGACACGGTCTGCTACGTACTCCTTCACCATCTTCCAAAACTTTTCCCTCCTTGTGACACTAGGCTGCGCATCAGGGTGAGGGTGCTGGCGGGGTGTCATGAAGGTGTCCCACGCCTTGGAGAGTGTTGCCCTGCCTTTGTCGGAAATGCTGTGTGCTCCCCTTTTCTCCCCTTCTCGGTTGGCCAAGGTAGCACGTACTCTGCCGCCAGCGTTGTCAGATGGAAAATTTTGGAGCAATTTTTCAACAAGAACCTTCTGGTATTGCACCATTTTGCTTGTCCTCTCCACCGGAGGAATGAGAGATGAGAAATTCTCTTTGTAGCGGGGGTCCAGAAGGGTGAACACCCAGTAATCCGTGTTGTCTAAAATGCGTGTAACGCGTGGGTCATGGGAAAGGCAGCCTAACATAAAGTCAGCCATGTGTGCCAGAGTACCAACAGGCAAGATTTCGCTGTCCTCACCAGGAGGATGACTCTCAATCTCCTCATCCTCTTCCTCCTCTTCTGCCCACCCACGCTGAAGAGATGGAACTAAAGTTCCATGGCTACCCTCTGTAGCGGAGGCAACCGTGTCTTCCTCCTCCTCCTCCTCCTCCGCCTCCTCCAATTGTTGCTGAGAAGACGAAGTGAGGGTGCTCTGGCTATCACCTTGTGTAAGCTCTTCCTCCCCCATTTCCACCTCTTCCACATGCAAAGCGTCGGTTTTAATTGTGAGCAGCGAGCGAGGAAGGTGGAGTTCCATCGCGTGCTCACGTCACACAGCAGCCGGTGAGCTGGCAATTGTAAGCGCTGCTGCTGCGTCAACAGGCCGGCTGAAGCTGTAGATGACTTACGGAAATGTGCACACACGCGGCGCACCTTGGTCAAGAGATCATGCAAATTGGGGTAGGTTTTTAGAAATCGCTGAACCACTAAATTAAATACATGTGCTAGGCATGTTACGTGTGTGAGCTTGCCGAGCTCCAAAGCCGCCACCAAGTTACGCCCATTATCACACACAACCATGCCTGGTTGCAGGTTGAGTGGCGAGAGCCATTGCTCGGTCTGGTGACTAATCCCCTGCAACAGCTCTGAGGCCGTGTGCTGTTTGTCCCCAAGGCAGATCAGCTTCAGCACGGCCTGTTGACGCTTCCCCACTGCAGTGCTACACTGCTTCCAGCTACCGGCTGATGGGTGAGTGGCGCTGCGCGCAGAGAATTCGGAGGTGGAAACGGAGGAGGAGGAGCCAATAACGTAGGTGCTGGCGGAAACCCTGATGGAGGTAGGGCCCGCAATCCTCGGCGTGGGTAGCACCTGTGCCATCCCAGGGTCCGAGTCGCTCCCAGCCTCCACGACATTCACCCAGTGTGCCGTCAGGGAAATGTAGCGTCCCTGGCCACAAGCACTTGTCCATGTGTCAGTCGTTAAGTGGACCTTCCCAGTAACTGCGTTGGTCAGGGCACGGGTGATGTTACGGGACACATGGTGGTGTAAGGCGGGGACGGCACACCGGGAAAAATAGTGGCGGCTGGGGACTGCGTACCGAGGGACAGCTGCTGCCATCAGGCTGCGGAAGGACTCAGTCTCCACAAGCCTAAATGGCAGCATTTCGATGGCCAGTAATTTGGAAAGGTGTGAGGTTAGTGCTATGGCCTGTGGGTGGGTGGCTGGGTATTTTCGCTTGCGCTCAAATGCCTGGGGTAACGACATTTGGACGCTGCGCTGGGACAGGGAAGTGGATGTGGTCGCTGATGGTTCTTCAGATGGTACAGGTGCAGGGCGGGAGGTATGCGGGCCTGCGCCTTCGACAGGCGATTGGCAGGCACCGAAAACAGGGGAAGAGGAGGCAGTGGTGTGGCCTGCAGACACAGATTGGCGATCCGGGCGTTCCTCCCACTTATTACGGTGCTTGGATGCCATGTGTCGGATCATGCTGGTGGTGGTGAGGTTTCTAGTGTTCATGCCTCGGCTCATTCTGGTGTGGCACAGGTTGCAAACTACAATTCTTTTGTCGTCCGCACTTTCCTTAAAAAAACGCCATACCGCGGAACACCTAGCCCTTGGCAAGGGAGATTTACGCAAGGGGGTGCTCCGTGGAACATTTGCGGGCCGGTTCGGTGCGGTCCGCCTTCTTTCTGTAGCCACACCACTGCCTCTTCCAGCCTGTTGCGGTGCTGCAGATGGCTCACCCTCAGGACTGCTGTCATCGCTCGGCTCTCCACCTTCCCAGGTGGGGTCAGTCACCTCATCGTCCACCAAGTCCGCCTCCACTTCCTCACTCTGATCATCCTCCTCATGTCTTGATCCCACCACATACTCAGTCATTGACAACTGTATATCATCCTCCTCATCAAGGTCTTGAGACAGTAATAGTGGTTGATTTAATGGCAACTGTGTCTCATCATCCACTTCCTTTGACCTTAAATGCCGTTCCCCTCTGTCATCTTCTTGTGATTGGGTACCCTCTAGAGGTTGTGAATCAGGGCACAAGATGTCATGTTCCTCTGCAAGCGTGCTTGGAGAGAGGTTCAAATTAAGGATTGGTGATGAGACGAGCTCCTCACTATATCCCAGTGTGGGATCACTTCTTTGACCAGACCCTCTATGGTGGGAGGAAGGATGATCAGGGTGAGGATTATGTTGACCAGACTCTTGGCTACTGAGAGTGGACTTGGTGGAAGACAGGGTGGTGCTTAACCGACTGGAAGCAGTATCAGCTGACATCCAACCGACCACCTGTTCGCAGTGGTCTGACCTCGAGAGTGATGTCCTGCGACGCCCTGTAAACTGAGACATGAAGCTAGGTATGGTGGATGTCTTTCTTTCTTGTGCTCTGGCACCAGGCACAGTTTCTACGCGTCCTGACCCGCGCCCTGAACTATCAGGATCACGTCCACTTCCCCGTCCCTTTTTACCCGCCTTCTTCATATTACACGGAATATGTGCTGCAAATCTGCAACTTTGCACACTAAACAGAATGTGCTGCTTATCTGCGGTTAGACACAGTGAATGGAATATGTGACTTTGATATTTTACACTTTGCACACTAAACAGAATGTTCTGCTAATCTGAAACTTTGCACACTAAACAGAATGTGCTGCTTATCTGCTGCTCGGCACAGTGAATGGAATATGTGACTTTGATATTTTACACTTTGCACAGTAAACAGAATGTTCTCCTAATCTGCAACTTTGCACACTAAACAGAATGTGCTTCTTATCTGCGGTTAGACACAGTGAATGGAATATGTGACTTTGATATTTTACACTTTGCACAGTAAACAGAATGTTCTCCTAATCTGCAACTTTGCACACTAAACAGAATGTGCTTCTTATCTGCGGTTAGACACAGTGAATGGAATATGTGACTTTGATATTTTACACTTTGCACACTAAACAGAATGTTCTGCTAATCTGAAACTTTGCACACTAAACAGAATGTGCTTCTTATCTGCGGTTAGACACAGTGAATGGAATATGTGACTTTGATATTTTACACTTTGCACACTAAACAGAATGTTCTGCTAATCTGAAACTTTGCACACTAAACAGAATGTGCTTCTTATCTGCGGTTAGACACAGTGAATGGAATATGTGACTTTGATATTTTACACTTTGCACACTAAACAGAATGTTCTGCTAATCTGAAACTTTGCACACTAAACAGAATGTGCTTCTTATCTGCGGTTAGACACAGTGAATGGAATATGTGACTTTGATATTTTACACTTTGCACACTAAACAGAATGTTCTGCTAATCTGAAACTTTGCACACTAAACAGAATGTGCTTCTTATCTGCGGTTAGACACAGTGAATGGAATATGTGACTTTGATATTTTACACTTTGCACACTAAACAGAATGTTCTGCTAATCTGAAACTTTGCACACTAAACAGAATGTGCTTCTTATCTGCAGTTAGACACAGTGAATGGAATATGTGACTTTGATATTTTACACTTTGCACACTAAACAGAATGTTCTGCTAATCTGAAACTTTGCACACTAAACAGAATGTGCTTCTTATCTGCGGTTAGACACAGTGAATGGAATATGTGACTTTGATATTTTACACTTTGCACACTAAGCAGAATGTGCTGCTAATCTGAAACTTTGCACACTAAACAGAATGTGCTTCTTATCTGCGGTTAGACACAGTGAATGGAATATGTGACTTTGATATTTTACACTTTGCACACTAAACAGAATGTTCTGCTAATCTGAAACTTTGCACACTAAACAGAATGTGCTTCTTATCTGCGGTTAGACACAGTGAATGGAATATGTGACTTTGATATTTTACACTTTGCACACTAAACAGAATGTTCTGCTAATCTGAAACTTTGCACACTAAACAGAATGTGCTTCTTATCTGCGGTTAGACACAGTGAATGGAATATGTGACTTTGATATTTTACACTTTGAACACTAAACAGAATGTTCTGCTAATCTGAAACTTTGCACACTAAACAGAATGTGCTTCTTATCTGCGGTTAGACACAGTGAATGGAATATGTGACTTTGATATTTTACACTTTGCACACTAAACAGAATGTTCTGCTAATCTGAAACTTTGCACACTAAACAGAATGTGCTTCTTATCTGCGGTTAGACACAGTGAATGGAATATGTGACTTTGATATTTTACACTTTGCACACTAAACAGAATGTGCTGCTTATCTGCGGCTCGGCACAGTGAATGGAATATGTGACTTTGATATTTTACACTTTGCACACTAAACAGAATGTTCAGCTCATCTTTAACTTTGCACACTAAACAGAATGTGCTGCTAATCTGCAACTTTGCACACTAAACAGAATGTGCTGCTAATCTGCAACTTTGCACACTAAAAAGAATGTGCTGCTAATCTGCAACTTTGCACACTAAACAGAATGTGCTGCTAATCTGCAACTTTGCACACTAAACAGAATGTGCTGCTAATCTGCGGCTAGGCACAGTGAACGGAATATGTGATGTTTTTTTTTTTAAATCTCTGCCCCCCCAAACAAAATAAACTGCTGCCCCCACACACAGTAGTCCTAAAAAGACTTTTCTTCTACCTACACTGACTTTCCCTTCCTATCCTCATCTCTCCCTGGCTAAGACTGAGCCGAACTCGCTGGTCAGGTGCTATACAGCACCCGATCACGGGTTCTGGCCAGCCAATCAGTGTAATGCCAGCAGCCAACATGGCTGCTGGCATTACACTGATGTCAGAGCCTCCCTGCACGTTTATTGGCTGCGCAGCAGCCGCAAAACGTGCGGGGAGGAGACCCGAACATGGCGGGCGAGCACATGCGGTACTCGTACGAGTACCGCCATGTGCCGAGCAGAGCGATGCTCGAGCCGAACCGAGCTTCGGCCGAGCATGCTCGCTCATCACTAGTGTCCGCTATACACAAGGGTTAGGCAGAAGAATAGTCAGCACCAGAATGGATGGACAGACAAGCCAGGTCAACACAGAGCCCAAGGAAAACCAACTGTGATGAACAACAACGCAAGGGCAACTCAGAGTTGGCTCAGTTCCCCTTTAAAGCCCAGCCCAGGAAGTGGATGGGAGGAGATATCAGCCAAGCAGCATAAAACAGGGGTCTGAGTCATTCTGCCACTTCGCGCCCGTAAATGACGTATCCCGCCTCGATGCGTCAATCCAGCAGCCAGCACCTGCATCAAACTAATCGCCAAACTCAGCTGGCAAGAGGACATGGACGGCTAATGACGTCACCAAGCATGCTCAAACCAGGCATAGTCAGGGACGTCTGGGAGGAGGCGACCTAGACATATTGATGCATCCTGCGTCTTCGTCGGCAGCATCTCTGGAACCATTCAAAGCAGAATTTGAAATTGCTGTATTGAGGGGGTGGTTGCCTTGTTTTGGATCAACGATGCTAAGCAGGAATAGTAAAAAGGTTGAACTTGATGGAAACAAGTTTTTTTTCAACCTAAATTACTATGCAACTATGTAACTCTGTAAGAAACACCCCAAAACAAATTCCTTGTACAACTGATTCATTCTCCAGACTCCACCCACCAACACAGGCACCCTCCTAAGAGCCCTTTTATACCATGTCTTCTGGGGTATTGTATTTGTATTTAGGATTTTTTTTAATTAACTGCCCACAATCTCAATAAACCCCCCCAAAAACAATTCCCTGTTCAACTGATTCTTTTCCCACACCCCACCAACACAGGCACTCTCATGCCCCTTTTATACTATGCCTTTGGGAAATGAAATAATATTTGTTTTGCATTGTGTGTAAATTAATTGTTCCCATTGATTTCAATGGAATGAGCTAGGCGAAAAAAGCAGAAAATAGGCACTTTTCTCAGGAAATTATTTGACAAGCGGGAAGTGCCATAGTAACATAGTAAATTAGGTTGAATAAAGACACAAGTCCATCAAGTTCAACCTTTGCCTCATACCCTAGTGACATGAGAACTGTATAGCTATCCTGCTACCAAATAAGTTAGTCTTTTTCAGACCTTCCTGATCTGCCTACTAATAAACAGTATAACCCTGTATGTTCACTTTTGAAAGAAATGTATCTAATCTTCTCTTGAATGTATCCATTGTATCTGCCATAACCACCTCCTTGGGCAAAGAATTCCACAATTTAACAGACCGTACTGTAAAAAACCCTTCCTTTGCTGAAGTCTAAACCTCCTTTCCTCTCAAGGGGTGTCCCCTGGTCATCTGATCAGGCCTTGGAACACATAGCTCAATGCAGAGATCCTTTTATTGACATCTCATATACTTGTACAATGTGATAAGGTCTCCTCCTAGTCATCTTTTCTCTACAGTAAATAAACCAGGTTTGTCTAGTCGTTCCTCATATGTCAAGTCCTCCATTGCCTTAATTAATTTTGTTGCTCTTCACTGTACCCTCTCTAGTTTTAGTATATCCTTTTTCAGAACTGGTGCCCAAAACTGCACTGCATACGCAAGGTGAGGTCTTACTAGAGATTTGTACAATGGCAAAATGATGTTATCCACTCTTGCTTCAATACCTCTTTTTAAGCAAGACAGGATTTTGTTTGCCTTTGCTACTGCTGTTTGACACTGGTCACTGTTTCCAAGTTTGTAGTTGACAAGGATACCCAGATCTTTCTCTAGCAATGAGCCCCCTAAAATGATTCCATTAAGTTCATAAGTAGCCTTGGGATTATTTCCCCCCAAATGCATGACTTTACATTTCCCCACATTAAACTTCATATTCCATTTGTTTGCCCAATCTGCCATTTTATATAAATCCCTCTGTAGAGAACAATTCTCCTGTTCTGAATTAATTACCCTGCATAATTTAGTGTCATCTGCAAATTTTGCTTTCTATATCTATTTGTAGGTCATTTATAAACATGTTAAACAGCAGCAGACCTAATACTGAACCCTGAGGTACTCCACTCTCCACTTTAATTGTATTGGAGAATTGTCCATTTACAACCTATCCTTCAACCAGTTTTCTATCCAATTGCAAAGGTCATCTCCTAGCCCTGATTTCCTTATTTTATACCCCAACCTACTGTGTGGCACTGTTTCAAATGCTTTTGCAAAGTCTAGATATACTACATCAACTGCCTTGCCATTATCAATGTTGCTGCTTACTTCCTCATAGAAGCTGAAAAGGTTAGTTTGGCATGATCTATCCTGTGGATTCTTGCTAATTATATTATTTTTTGTGTTGTAATCCTGAATATAGTCCCTTATTATCCCTTCTAGCAGTTTTCCCACTACAAACTCACAAGTCTATAATTTCCAGGTTCTGTTTTAGTTCCCTTCTTAAATAGAGGTACTACATTGGCTCTTCGCCAATCTTGTGACACTGAGCCTGTGGTGAGAGAATCTTTAAAGAGTAAATATAGGGGTTTTGCTAGCACTGCACTAAGTTCCTCAAGAAATGTTGGATGTATACCATCAGGAGCCGGTGCTTTGGCGGTCTTAATTTTGTTCAGTCTACCCCTGACATCTTCTTGAGTTAACCCAATATCTGATAATTGTATTCCTTTATTAGTTACTTGTTGAGGCTCTTCTACCATTCCTTGCTCCCTTGTATATACTGATGCAAAGAAAGTGTTTAGAACATCGGCCTTTTCCTTATCCTCACTAATCAACTCACCCATCTCATTTTTGAATGATCCAATACACTCCCTCTTAAGTTTTTTGCTATTTATATATCTGGAAAACTTTTTGGGATTAGTCTTGCTTTGCCTTGCAATTCGAGTTTCATTTTCTATTTTTGCTACCCTAATTGCCTTTTTGCAATCTTTTTTTGCACTCTCTGTATTTTAAGAAAGAATGTTCGGTTCCTTCAGTTTAAATAGTTTGAATGCTTTTTTTTCTTTGCCATTTCCTTCTTTACATGTGTAGTTAACCACATTGGCTGTGACTTACTTCTTTTGCATTTGTTCCCCATTGGTATATACTATTGGATACATTTCCGAAACCTAAATTTGAACTCTGACCATTTATCCTCAGTATTTTTGTCTTTAAATAATATATTCCAGTCTATGTGTTGCATTGCAGCCCTTAACAATTTGAAGTTAGCTTTTTATAAAATTAAGAGTTTTGGTTGAACCTATACAGTTTTGCTTTGCCAGACCAATCTCAAATGTAACCATGTTGTGATCACTGTTTCCCAAATGTTCACTTACCTTAATATTGGATACCATTTCTGTGTTATTCGTTATCACTAGGTCCAATATATTGTTATTTCTTGTCGGCACTTCCACCATTTGTGACATGTAGCTTTCATGAAGTATGCTCACAAACCTTTTACCCTAGCACTCTGACAGGTCTCATTTTTCCAGTCGATAACTGGATAATTAGAATCTCCCATAATTATAGTATGCCCCAGCTGGGCAGTTTTTCTTATTTGCAAAAGCAGTTGGGCCTCAACATCATCAATATATGGTGGTTTGTAGCATATACCCACCAAAACCTTTTTTTTACCTTTTAAACCAGATTTAGTCTCAATTTCTACCCACAAGGACATTTTGGCCAGTTTCCTCACTAATATCACCCCTCAAAATTGGATTTAACTCTGGTTTCAAATATAAGCACACACCTCCCCCTTTTCTATTAATCCTGTCTCTCCTAAACAGGGAATAGCCCTCTATATTTACAGCCCAATCATGTGTATCATTCCACCATGTTTCTGTTATACCAATTATGTCCAATTGCTCATTAACCACCAGCAATTCTAGTTCTCCTATTTTATCTACCATACTTCTTGCATTTGCTAGCATACAATTAATTTTGAAGTCTTTAAATATATCACTCCCTACATGCCTTTTATCTACATCTTTATTTACTAGGAGTTCCTCCTTATTTACTACATTTATCCCCACCCTTTCTCCACCCCCCTGATCATTTACTTGGACCCGGTTCCTATCTGCTCTATGTACCCAATTTTTGCAATCTATACCCTCCCTGCATTCTATTGCTCTTTACCACCATACAATGTACAGTGGGAGGACACAAACTGCCAGATGCTCACATCTACAGACTCTCTATCAGCTGGTAGGGAAGGTAATGGAATCAAAGGTGGTATGCCAAAGACAGGGAAGAGGACACTGTGGGTGCTGGGGCAGGGGCAGTAGGTTACAGTACAGTGGGTTTTTCCTGCACCCAGACCCTAGTACAAGAATACTGTTAAGCTTGTAATCAAACCTCTAGGCTGGGTTTCTCATTTTCCTCTAGGCTCCTTTCTTTGTGCCCTTGGGGAAGGACAATGGACACTGCAACAGTGGTTCTCAATTTATTTTTTGGGGGGCTTAGCATTCAGATTCTTGACCAAATTTTGTGGTGTCTATGTTACATGTGCTTTGTGACGGCAGATATGCAGTTAATTTCCAACACTGCCTGTCCCTTGGAAGAAATATTCCCACAACCATTATGTAAGTGATGGCAGTGGTGGAGAAGTATGGCCTTCTTCTCCTCCTCCAGAATCACCTTCACCGATTGGGGTAGGTGGTGCTGCTGCCTCAGCACCAGCACCACAGCTAAGATTTGGAGTAGTAGTGGAAAATGGAGCTTGCCTTAGACCCATATATCTAGTTGAAGAGCCAAATCCCATGGTGGCCACAGTGGTCTGTGATACACTAGCCCTCTCATCATCATCCTGATGCTGTGACAAATGAAGTTACAGCAGCAGAAAACACGTTATTGGTGGTGGTGATGACGTCCATCATGATTTGCATCTCTTTCTTCTATATCTTGCCTCTGTGGGACTGGCTTCTTCAAGCAGTGATATGGGACCAGGATATGTTCCACATGTCACAAATGCTGTCACTGTGCCCCAAGTACCCCCCTAGGGCACAAAGAATGTGGACAAAATAATAGAGGAAAAATTGAGAAACCCAAATTGAGTCTTGGAGTTTGATGGTGTGTTACGGTTTTTAGGACACTCAGACCAATATGTGAAATAAAACACAATTTTATTAGAATAACAATAATGCAAACGATCGCTCTCTAGTGGCGGTTGAAATAGACACACAGTGAAGACTGATATGTACAAGAGATAATGCACAATATAGTTGACATGCACAATTACTATGCAGATAATGGTGTTCTCTACCCCAAAGGGTTAAGAGCTTAAATCAGTCAGTCTCAGATGTGGTGGTTTGGCACGCCCTGAGTGTTAAAAGGAGGTGCTGATAGAGACAGTCCACAATGTACTGGAAACGTAGATGCCTAGCCAAAGTGACCGAGTAGTAAACAGAACAGAGATCCAAATAGCCCCCGCTGGCGTACCTACTGGAAAACTGCTTCTGCGAGTGCAAGTGTGTATAGCCCCCACGGGCGTAACAGAAACCGGCCTGCAATGCAAGAGCTGACTAAGCCTCCTCCGACTTAACCGGATCCCAGTAGTGGTAGTGCTAGAGCCAATAGCCCCCACGGGCGTATACAACGGAATCTGCCAGAGCTGAAGTCTTCCCTCTATCGCCACTCTGCTTTAATAGATATCGCCCAGTAAACAACGAGAAGGGAGAGCCTATGGCGCCCAACCGGCCCACAATAAGTGACTACTCTGCAACGGAATGGATAGAGTCGCCGTCGGTAAGCGGCCAACTCAACAGACGTAGCACCACAGAAGAGGCTCTATTCTGGGAATCGAGATAGCGAGAGCAAGGCAGCACTGCTAGGGTTAATATGCACGTTTACACGAGGCTCTGCAAACAACGAGGCTCTGCAAGTATAGTGAGGCTCACTGAGGCACGCACAGCTCTGCAAGTATAGCGGTACACTGCACTGATTAAAGGCAACACCAGGCAAGGCGGTCACACGGTGGCTGGCAGCAGCGGTAGAGAATGTCGCGGCGGCGACAACTGGAACGGAGGTCACTGGAACAGGCTGGAAGTCGATCTTCGGAGCAGGAAGTCAGCCGGGCTGGGTCAGAGCACGCAGGAGGTAGTCATACAAGCCGAGTCATACACGAACAGGAACGTCAGCCAAGCCGGGTCAGGATACAGAGGTGGTTCGCAGACAAGCCGGGTCATACACAAACAGGAACACTGGAGCGTAGTCAGGACAAGCCAAGTTGGTTCACAGGAATCCGGAACACTGGAACACAGCAACAGCACTACTGGCTCAGAAACACCACGAAAGGGCATCTGACAGGTGTCTGGGCCAGGCATATTATTATTATTATTATTCTTTATTTATATAGCGCCAACTAATTCCGCAGCGCTGTACAATTGGGGAATAGACATACAGAGGTATTAAATAGTACAATCAGATGTGTAGAACAGGAGGATCAGAGGGCCCTGCTCGTGAGAGCTTACAGTCTAGAGGAAGGTAGGTTTGATACAGAAGGAGTAAGTGCTATTGTGTTTAAGTGCCTCCTGCCACATGAACTGCCAGTCAGTGGGTGGGAGTGAGAAGTGCCATTGAGTGCAGTAGTCCGTGCAAGGGGTGAATCTTGGTGATGATGTTTATGGAGGCAGTTGATAGGCCTCCCTGAAGAGGTGAGTCTTCAGGGAGCGTCTGAAGATTTGAAGGCTGGGGGAGAGTCTGATGGGGCGGGGGAGGGAATTCCACAGCTCAGGTGCAGCACGGGAGAAGTCCTGTAGGCGGGAGTGGGAGGATGTGATAAGAGCTGTGGAGAGCAGAAGGTCATGTGCAGAGCGAAGATGGCGGGCGGGAGTATATTTGGAAATGAGAGATGAAATATAGGGGGGTGTAGTGTTAGTGAGGGCTCTATAAGTTAGCACCAGAGTTTTGAATTTTACTCTGTATGCTAACGGGAGCCAGTGTAGGGACTGACAGAGGGGTGTGGTGTTAGAGA
Source organism: Rhinophrynus dorsalis (assembly GCA_037306005.1). Classification (NCBI taxonomy): domain Eukaryota; kingdom Metazoa; phylum Chordata; class Amphibia; order Anura; family Rhinophrynidae; genus Rhinophrynus; species Rhinophrynus dorsalis. The sequence continues at coordinate 155,003,152 of CM074721.1, forward strand.
AGCGATGAGTGAGGTAGATTAGTCTTGCAGCAGAGTTCATTATGGACTGTAGCGGGGTTAGTCGGGTGAGAGGCAGGCCAATTAGTAAAGAGTTACAGTAGTCAAGACGGGACATGATGAGTGTTTGGATTAGAATTTTGGTAGTGTCTTCTGTGAGAAAGGGTCGGATTCTAGAGATGTTGCGGAGGTGGAGGCGGCATGAGTTGGAGATTGACTGGATGTGAGGAATGAAGGATAGGGCAGAGTCAAATGTGACCCCCAGGCAGCGTGCTGTAGGGGTTGGTGTGATGGAAGTGTTGTTAACGGTGAGGGTAATGTTTGGGATAAGGCTGGTTGTAGATGGAGGGAAGAGAATTAGTTCAGTTTTGCTAAGGTTAAGTTTGAGTTGATGGGAGGACATCCAGGAAGACTCAGCAGACAGACAGTCAGACACTCGGGACAGGAGGGAAGGAGAGAGGTCTGGGGAGGAAAGATATATTTGTGTGTCATCAGCATAGAGATGATGGTGAAACCCAAAGGAGTTTATTAGTTTTCCAAGGGAAGCAGTGTAGATTGAGAAGAGCAAGGGTCCCAGTACTGATCCTTGGGGCACACCAACAGACAGTGGGAGGGGTGGGGAAGTGGAGCCGGAGTATGAAACACTGAAGGAGCGGTTGCAGAGATAAGATGAAAACCAGGAGAGTGCAGTGTCGCAGAGGCCTAGGGAGTGGAGGGCTTGGAGGAGGAGTGGGTGATCGACTGTGTCAAATGCGGCTGACAGGTCCAAAAGAATGAGTAGGGAGTAGTGGCCTTTAGACTTGGCTGAGAGCAAGTCATTGGCCACTTTAGTGAGGGCAGTCTCAGTGGAGTGATGAGGGCGGAATCCGGATTGCAAGGGATCTAGCAGGGAATGGGAGCAGAGGAATTTAGTGAGCCGGTTATATGCAAGGCGCTCGAGAAGCTTGGAGGCAAACGGGAGTAGGGAAATTGGCCGGTAATTTGACAATGAGTTTGGGTCCAGGGAGGGTTTTTTTAGGATGGGAGTGATTAGTGCATGTTTGAAAGAGGATGGGAAGGTGCCGGTTGACAAAGAGAGGTTGAATAAGTGAGTAAGGATTGGAGTTAGTAGAGGGGAGAGTTCTTGGGTGAGCTGAGATGGGATTGGGTCGAGAGGGCATGTGGTTAGGTTTGAGCGAGTGAGGAGAAGGGAGACTTCATCCTCAGTGACAGGTGGGAAGGAGCTTAGTGTGTATGTGGGAGAGGCGACAGGGCTGGGCTGGCTGGGTGGGGGTGGTAGTGATGAAATATCATGTCTGATAGATTCAATCTTGTTCTTGAAGTGGTTGGCGAGATCTTGGGCCGAGAAGTTAGTGGAAGGTGTTTGTGTTGGTGGGTTTAGAAGAGATGTGAAGGTTGAGAAAAGGCGTTTGGGGTTGGAGGAAAGATTAGAAATTAGAGAGGAGAAGAATGACTGTTTAGCCAGGGAGAGGGCAGAGCTATACGAACGGAGAATGAATTTGTAGTGTGTGAAGTCGGCTGTGGAGCGCGATTTCCTCCAGTGCCTTTCAGCAGTGCGTGAGCACCTTTGGAGGTATCGCGTTAGTCTTGTGTGCCAGGGTTGTAGTGGGGTTGTGCGTGGGTGGCGTGGAGTTGCAGGTGCAGCGATGTCAAGGGCTGAAGTGAGAGTGCTGTTATAGAGAGCAGTAGTTTTGTCTGGGCAAGTAAGTGTGAGGATGGGGTTGAGGATAGGCTGCAGGGAGGTGGAAAATTGTTGCTTATCAAGAGAATGTAGATTTCTCCGCATGCGCTTGATTGTGGCGGGGGTGATGGGTTTGCGTGGTATGATGAGGTTACCGGTGAGGAGGTGGTGGTCAGAGAGGGGAAAAGGGACGTTAGAGAAGTTGGAGACCGAGCAGAGGTTAGTGAAGATCAAGTCGAGGGAGTGACCATCACTGTGTGTGGGAGAGCTGGTCCACTGCGATAAGCCTAAGGAGGTTGTTAAGGAGAGGAGTTTGAGGGCAGGGGGGGTGTTGTGATTATCTATAGGGATGTTGAAGTCACCCATGATGAGAGTAGGGACATCAGAGGACATGAAGTGAGGGAGCCAGGAGGTGAAGTGATCAAGGAATTGTGCAGTGGGACCAGGTGGCCTGTATATGACAGCGACACGCAGGGGGAGGGGAGAGAAGAGGCGAAGTGTGTGAGCTTCAAATGTAGGGAAGGAAAGAGAGGGAACAGTGGGGAGTACCTGAAATATATGGTTAGGGGGCAGCAGGATGCCTACTCCCCCTCCCTGCCTGTTGCCAGGCCTCGGTGTGTGTGTGAATTGAAGGCCTCCATATGAGAGTGCGGCAGTGGAGGCAGTGTCTGATGATGTGAGCCAAGTTTCAGTGATGGCAAGGAGGTTTAGGGAATGAGAAATGAACAGATCATGAACAGCTGTTAGTTTGTTACACACAGAGCGGGCATTCCAGAGACCAAAACAAAAGGGGGGGGAGGAGGTTAGGTGACGGGGTACGGTTATTAGATTGTGAGTGTTGCGTGTGTGAGTGGGTTCTGTGGTCCAAGAGAGAATGGAAGGGGGGCCTGGGTTAGGTGAGATGTCACCTGCAGCAAGTAGGAGGAGAAGGGACAGGGACATAAGGTGAGAGTGAGATTTGAAGCAATGGGTCTTTTTTGCAGGGGTAGAAGGAGATGGTGGTGATAGGGAGCGGAGGAATGAAAAAAGTTCATGGGAGCAGAGAAGTGGTGAGTGAAGAATTGAGGGTGCAATGTGAATGGCGTGACACTTAGTGTGGACACAGGAGGAGGAGACTCTTATGCATGTGAGAATGGCGATGACAAAACAAGGAGTTAATTTGCCCATAGTTGGGTTAATGAATGGGGCAGTAGAGATGTGCAACAGTCAGTAATCCAGGAGAGTACAGATGACTTGGCAGTCAAGGGTCAATCCACGGAGCAGAGGGTATAGGTGCCAGGGATGGTGAGGAGACTCAGTAGCAGAACTGCAAAGTACTTGGTGAGGGTAGGAATCAGTGCAGGGTTAAATGAAGTAGTCCAATGATGATCAGGAGAGGCAGAAGTTGTAGTGGTTAATGGTGACTGGAAATCCTGGTTTCTTGCATCAGGTGGTCAGTAGTTTCAGTAGAGGAAGCAAATGTCAGTGCTTGGTGAAAATGACTGTTTCTTCATTCTGAATTCAGCTTGTTTACTTGCCTCTTGTCTTTAGGTGGCTGCAGCAGCTGTCTCTCTCCTGTCCATCTCTCTTGCCTAACTCTCAGTACTTAGATAAAGATGTACTTGGAGAAAGGTGCCAACTGCTACCCCTGGCAAATGCCACCCCAGGCAAATGCCACCCCTAACTGGGCCTGAATATATACTAACTGGAGTCCCTAAGAACACTGAATGACTGACTGAGGGATTTCCAAATTACAAATTGTTTTGGGATGGAAGAGCTCTGAGTGCGTTCAGGTGTGACACCATTAAATCTCTGATAAGAAACAGACACAGAGAGATATAGGAGAGGAATGGGGGAGGAAGGCAATATGGAGACTGGAACAGGGGGTCAAAATGGCTAATTTAGATTAGTACATACAACAAGGGGTTAAATGGTAGAGGGAGACTGGATGAGATTGGAGAGAGGGAGACTGGATGAGATTGGAGTTCCAGGTGAAGGGTAGATTAGTACATACCAGGAGACTGTATAGTTAATAAACAGTTGGGTTACAGCACAAGATTTTTAAGCAGACTGGATGGGAAACACATACCAGGAGACTGTATAATTAATAAACAGTTGGGTTACAGCACAAGATTTTTAAGCAGACTGGATGGGAAACACATACCAGGAGACTGTATAATTAATAAACAGTTGGGTTACAGCACAAGATTTTTAAGCAGACTGGATGGGAAACACATACCAGGAGACTGTATAATTAATAAACAGTTGGGTTACAGCACAAGATTTTTAAGCAGACTGGATGGGAAACACATACCAGGAGACTGTATAATTAATAAACAGTTGGGTTACAGCACAAGATTTTTAAGCAGACTGGATGGGAAACACATACCAGGAGACTGTATAATTAATAAACAGTTGGGTTACAGCACAAGATTTTTAAGCAGACTGGATGGGAAACACATACCAGGAGACTGTATAATTAATAAACAGTTGGGTTACAGCACAAGATTTTTAAGCAGACTGGATGGGAAACACATACCAGGAGACTGTATAATTAATAAACAGTTGGGTTACAGCACAAGATTTTTAAGCAGACTGGATGGGAAACACATACCAGGAGACTGTATAATTAATAAACAGTTGGGTTACAGCACAAGATTTTTAAGCAGACTGGATGGGAAACACATACCAGGAGACTGTATAATTAATAAACAGTTGGGTTACAGCACAAGCTTTTTAAGCAGACTGGATGGGAAACACATACCAGGAGACTGTATAATTAATAAACAGTTGGGTTACAGCACAAGATTTTTAAGCAGACTGGATGGGAAACACATACCAGGAGACTGTATAATTAATAAACAGTTGGGTTACAGCACAAGATTTTTAAGCAGATTTTTAACCAGAGGCGGGCCAAACTGGCTCAGCAAATCAGAGCGAAACACAAGTAAGAGTGACAAGAATCACAGGCACTGTGATATGGTGAGCATGACGCCTCCATCATTATCATTTTCTTGGGATAGGGTTTGGGCTCTGGAAGACATACACACTGTTCCTAATCTATCACCCTCAGGGTTCTATAACTCCTCCTCTGGTACACCACCTTAGCCAGCTTTGCCACCCCCACCAGAGATGGATGAAAGTTCCTGTTGTGAAATGCTGCAAATACAGTTCAGTTGTCCATTTTTTTTCACTAGAAAATCCACTTCACCTATAACAAAAACATTTTCGCTGTGCTTTTCAATGGCTATAAACTCCCTTTCAATACCTGCTTTGCATTTTCATGCCAAAAAGTAATGTTACCAGAAAGCCAGATGAGAGTTGGTACCGTGTTAGCCATAGAAATACAGGAGGCAAATATAGTTTTTGATACCTTTTATTGGCTAACTAAGCAGATTTAAATGCAAGCTTTCAAGACCTTAGGTCTCTTCCTCAGGCATGTTATACAGATAAATATGAAAACATCTCTCTTAAATACCAGTACACATCACATTGTTTAGCATTGAAATCAGATAACAGAATGCAGTCCAGGTCCAGATATCTTTGATCAGTCAATGGTAAATTGCACTCTTCCTCTGAGGCTTTAGAGGTATTTACAATGCTCTTGGGTCTGTTGGAAAGGTCAATCAACTAAATTATATTTTGACAGAAATTCCTTATCCCTGTTCAAACCACTACAAATTGCATTAAATTTTAACATTAATTTTACCTCCCATACCTTTCTGTCCCTCTGAGTGCGGAACAGTCCCATCAATACAGTTAACTTAATATCCTTGACACTGTGCCCATTTTGGCAAAAATGTTCTCCCACTGGTGTCTCTGTCTTTTTGTTTTTAACACTGGATCTGTGGGAATTAAATCTCCTATGTAGTGCTTGTCCAGTTTCTCCCACATACAGAGCTGTTGGGCATTTTGCACACATGATAAGGTATATTACATTGGATGATTTACAGGTGAAGATTAGTGATGAGCGAGCACCCCAATGCTCGGATGTTCGGGTGCTCTGACCGAGCACCCCCTGAGGCTCGAGTGCTCGGCCGAACACCCGAGCCCCATTGAAGTCAATGGGAGGACTCGAGCATTACACCAGGCACCCCCTGCTCTGATGAGGGGAGGGTGCCTGGTCCATAGGAAAAGGGCAGAAAAAGATGGAAACACTACAGAAATGGTTCAGGGACAGCATAGGGAGGATGTCTGGATGCACCTTGGACTCCAACATCGCTGCTGGGAACGATCTTTCGCCCGTAGTACGCCATTTTTACAGACTGACCGTAAAACACACAAAAAGGAAAATAAAAACGACTTTAGGCGAAAAATTGTTACCAAACAGTATTTGCTGTATATTTACTTGTATATCATCTGCAAATTCTCCCAAAAATTTCATCGATTTTCTGAAGTGAGGCCATGATTAAGAGGGAAACGTGCGCAGAGGCAAATTATCCCAAAAATTTCCTTGATTTTCAGAACTGAGGCCATGATTAAGAGGGAAACGTGCGCAGAGGCAAATTCTCCCAAAAATTTCCTTGATTTTCAGAACTGAGGCCATGATTAAGAGGGAAACGTGCGCTGAGCTGACCATCTAAAACATTATGGGTGAGGGTCTGCTGCAGAGCTGACCATCCTAAACATTATATGCGAAGGCCCGCTAGTGAGCTGACGCTATAAAACATTATATGCGAAGGCCCGCTAGTGAGCTGACGCTATAAAACATTATATGCGAAGGCCCGCTAGTGAGCTGACGCTATAAAACATTATATGAGAGGGCCCGCTAGAGAGCTGACCCAATAAAACATTATATGAGAAGGCCCGCTGGTGAGCTGACCTATATAAAAATTGTCAAACAGGGCCCGCTGGTGAGCTGGCCCTATATAAAAATTATATCACAGGGCCCGCTGGTGAGCTGGCCCTATATAAAAATTATATCCCAGGGCACGCTGGTGAGCTGGCCCTATATAAAAATTATATCCCAGGGCATATGGAAGAGGAGGAGGAGGATGAGAACATTAAGAGTCAACCATATACCCGTTTTTGGGGTGGAAGGGGTGAATGGGAATACAGAGTATTCCCATCATTGTAAATAACATATATAAAGTGAGTTTATGTTCCCCCGGGGCTTTCCTCCAGTGGAGTGGAGAAGTCAGGGGAAATCCAGGCCTTGTTCATTTTTATAAGTGTCAACCTATCAGCATTGTCGGTGGAAAGGCGGATACGCTTATCTGTTATGATGCCACCAGCAGCACTAAATACCCGCTCAGACAGAACGCTGGCGGCAGGGCAGGCCAGCACCTCCAAGGCGTAGAGTGCCAGTTCATACCACGTGTCCAGCTTGGACACCCAGTAGTTGTAAGGCACAGAGGGATCATTGAGGACGCTGACACGGTCTGCTACGTACTCCTTCACCATCTTCCAAAACTTTTCCCTCCTTGTGACACTAGGCTGCGCATCAGGGTGAGGGTGCTGGCGGGGTGTCATGAAGGTGTCCCACGCCTTGGAGAGTGTTGCCCTGCCTTTCTCGGAACTGCTGTGTGCTCCCCTTTTCTCCCCTTCTCGGTTGGCCAAGGTAGCACGTACTCTGCCGCCAGCGTTGTCAGATGGAAAATTTTGGAGCAATTTTTCAACAAGAACCTTCTGGTATTGCACCATTTTGCTTGTCCTCTCCACCGGAGGAATGAGAGATGAGAAATTCTCTTTGTAGCGGGGGTCCAGAAGGGTGAACACCCAGTAATCCGTGTTGTCTAAAATGCGTACAACGCGTGGGTCACGGGAAAGGCAGCCTAACATAAAGTCAGCCATGTGTGCCAGAGTACCAACAGTCAAGATTTCGCTGTCCTCACCAGGAGGCTGACTCTCAATATCCTCATCCTCTTCCTCCTCTTCTGCCCACCCACGCTGAAGAGATGGAACTAAAGTTCCATGGCTACCCTCTGTAGCGGAGGCAACCGTGTCTTCCTCCTCCTCCTCCTCCTCCTCCTCCTCCTCCGCCTCCTCCAATTGTCGCTGAGAAGACGAAGTGAGGGTGCTCTGGCTATCACCTTGTGTAAGCTCTTCCTCCCCCATTTCCACCTCTTCCACATGCAAAGCGTCGGTTTTAATTGTGAGCAGCGAGCGTTTCAGTAGACACAGAAGTGGGATGGTTACACTGATAATAGCGTTATCGCCGCTCACCATCTGTGTCGATTCCTCAAAATTGCGTAAAACCTCGCAGAGGTCTGACATCCATTCCCACTCCTCACTTCTGATTACAGGAAGTTGAACGGAGAGGCGACGACCGTGTAACAGCTGGTACTCCACTACTGCCCTCTGCTGCTCACAAAGCCGGGCCAACATGTGGAAGGTGGAGTTCCAGCGCGTGCTCACGTCACACAGCAGCCGGTGAGCTGGCAATTGTAAGCGCTGCTGCAGCTTCAACAGGCCGGCCGAAGCTGTAGATGACTTACGGAAATGTGCACACACGCGGCGCACCTTGGTCAAGAGATCATGCACATTGGGGTAGGTTTTTAGAAATCGCTGCACCACTAAATTAAATACATGCGCTAGGCATGGTACGTGTGTGAGCTTGCCGAGCTCCAAAGCCGCCACCAAGTTACGCCCATTATCACACACAACCATGCCTGCTTGCAGGTTGAGTGGCGAGAGCCACTGCTCGGTCTGGTGACTAATCCCCTGCAACAGCTCTGAGGCCGTGTGCTGTTTGTCCCCAAGGCAGATCAGCTTCAGCACGGCCTGTTGACGCTTCCCCACTGCAGTGCTACACTGCTTCCAGCTACTGGCTGATGGGGGAGTGGCGGTGTGTGTAGAGAATTCGGAGGTGGAAACGGAGGAGGAGGAGCCAATAACGTAGGTGCTGGTGGAAACCCTGATGGAGGTAGGGCCCGCAATCCTCGGCGTGGGTAGCACCCGTGCCATCCCAGGGTCCGAGTCGCTCCCAGCCTCCACGACATTCACCCAGTGTGCCGTCAGGGAAATGTAGCGTCCCTGGCCACAAGCACTTGTCCATGTGTCAGTCGTTAAGTGGACCTTCCCAGTAACTGCGTTGGTCAGGGCACGGGTGATGTTACGGGACACATGGTGGTGTAATGCAGGGATGGCACACCGGGAAAAGTAGTGGCGGCTGGGGACCGCGTACCGAGGGACAGCTGCTGCCATCAGGCTGCGGAAGGACTCAGTGTCCACAAGCCTAAATGGCAGCATTTCGATGGCCAGTAATTTGGAAAGGTGTGAGGTTAGTGCTATGGCCTGTGGGTGGGTGGCTGGGTACTTTCTCTTGCGCTCAAATGCCTGGGGTAACGACATTTGGACGCTGTGCTGGGACAGGGAAGTGGATGTGGTCGCTGATGGTGCTTCAGATGCTACAGGTGCAGGGCGGGAGGTATGCGGGCCTGCGCCTTCGACAGGCGATTGGCCGGCACCGAAAACAGGGGAAGAGGAGGCAGTGGTGTGGCCTGCAGACACAGATGGGCGATCCAGGCGTTCCTCCCACTTACTACGGTGCTTGGATGCCATGTGTCGGATCATGCTGGTGGTGGTGAGGTTTCTAGTGTTCATGCCTCGGCTCATTCTGGTGTGGCACAGGTTGCAAACTACAAATCTTTTGTCGTCCGCACTTTCCTTAAAAAAACGCCATACCGCGGAACACCTACCCCTTGGCAAGGTAGATTTACGCAAGGGGGTGCTCCGTGGAACATTTGCGGGCCGGTTTGGTGCGGTCCGCCTTCTTTCTGTAGCCACACCACTGCCTCTTCCAGCCTGTTGCGGTGCTGCAGATGGCTCACCCTCAGGACTGCTGTCATCGCTCGGCTCTACACCTTCCCAGGTGGGGTCAGTCACCTCATCGTCCACCAAGTCCTCCTCCACTTCCTCACTCTGATCATCCTCCTCAAGTCTTGATCCCACCACATACTCGGTCATTGACAACTGTATAACATTCTCCTCAACAAGGTCTTGAGAAGGAAATAGTGGTTGATTTAATGGCAACTGTGTCTCATCATCATCATCATCATCCACTACTTCCTTTGACCTTAAATGCCGTTCACATCTGTCATCTTCTTGTGATTGGGTAGCCTCTAGAGGTTGTGAATCAGGGCACAAGATGTCATGTTCCTCTGCAAGCGTGCTTGGAGAGAGGGTCAAATGAAGGATTGGTGATGAGACGAGCTCATCACTATATCCCAGTGTGGGATCACTTCTTTGACCAGACCGTCTATGGTGGGAGGAAGGATGATCAGAGTGAGGATTATGTTGACCAGACTCTTGGCTACTGAGAGTGGACTTGGTGGAAGACAGGGTGGTGCTTAACCGACTGGAAGCAGTATCAGCTGTCATCCAACCGACCACCTGTTCGCACTGGTCGGACCTCGAGAGTGATGTCCTGCGACGCCCTGTGAAATCAGACATGAAGCTAGGTATGGTGGATGTCTTTCTTTCTTGTGCTCTGGCACCAGGCACAGTTTCTCCGCGTCCTGACCCGCGCCCTGAACTTTCAGGATCACGTCCACTTCCCCGTCCCTTTTTACCCGCCTTCTTCATCTTACACGATATATATGACTTTAATATATATGAGTTTGAAAACTTAACAGTATTTCTTACTATTCTGCAACTCTGCAGAGTACACAGAATAGGCTGCTAAACGGCGGTGAAACACACTGAATGGAATATGTGACTTTAATATTTGAGTTTGAAAACTTAACAGTATTTCTTACTATTCTGCAACTGTTCAGAGTACACAGAATAGGCTGCTAAACGGCGGTGATACACACTGAATGGAATATGTGACTTTAATATTTGAGTTTGAAAACTTAACAGTATTTCTTACTATTCTGCAACTCTGCAGAGTACACAGAATAGGCTGTTAAACGGCGTTGAAACACACTGAATGGAATATGTGACTTTAATATTTGAGTTTGAAAACTTAACAGTATTTCTTATAATTCTGGAACTGTACAGAGTACACAGAATAGGCTGTTAAACGGCGGTGAAAGACACTGAATGGAATATGTGACTTTAATATTTGAGTTTGAAAAATTAACAGTATTTCTTACTATTCTGCAACTCTGCAGAGTACACAGAATAGGCTGTTAAACGGCGTTGAAACACACTGAATGGAATATGTGACTTTAATATTTGAGTTTGAAAACTTAACAGTATTTCTTATAATTCTGGAACTGTACAGAGTACACAGAATAGGCTGTTAAACGGCGGTGAAAGACACTGAATGGAATATGTGACTTTAATATTTGAGTTTGAAAACTTAACAGTATTTCTTATAATTCTGGAACTGTACAGAGTACACAGAATAGGCTGTTAAACGGCGGTGAAAGACACTGAATGGAATATGTGACTTTAATATTTGAGTTTGAAAAATTAACAGTATTTCTTACTATTCTGCAACTCTGCAGAGTACACAGAATAGGCTGTTAAACGGCGTTGAAACACACTGAATGGAATATGTGACTTTAATATTTGAGTTTGAAAACTTAACAGTATTTCTTATAATTCTGGAACTGTACAGAGTACACAGAATAGGCTGTTAAACGGCGGTGAAAGACACTGAATGGAATATGTGACTTTAATATTTGAGTTTGAAAAATTAACAGTATTTCTTACTATTCTGCAACTCTGCAGAGTACACAGAATAGGCTGTTAAACGGCGTTGAAACACACTGAATGGAATATGTGACTTTAATATTTGAGTTTGAAAACTTAACAGTATTTCTTATAATTCTGGAACTGTACAGAGTACACAGAATAGGCTGTTAAACGGCGGTGAAAGACACTGAATGGAATATGTGACTTTAATATTTGAGTTTGAAAACTTAACAGTATTTCTTATAATTCTGGAACTGTACAGAGTACACAGAATAGGCTGTTAAACGGCGGTGAAAGACACTGAATGGAATATGTGACTTTAATATTTGAGTTTGAAAAATTAACAGTATTTCTTACTATTCTGCAACTCTGCAGAGTACACAGAATAGGCTGTTAAACGGCGTTGAAACACACTGAATGGAATATGTGACTTTAATATTTGAGTTTGAAAACTTAACAGTATTTCTTATAATTCTGGAACTGTACAGAGTACACAGAATAGGCTGTTAAACGGCGGTGAAAGACACTGAATGGAATATGTGACTTTAATATTTGAGTTTGAAAACTTAACAGTATTTCTTACTATTCTGCAACTCTGCAGAGTACACAGAATAGGCTGTTAAACGGCGTTGAAACACACTGAATGGAATATGTGACTTTAATATTTGAGTTTGAAAACTTAACAGTATTTCTTATAATTCTGGAACTGTACAGAGTACACAGAATAGGCTGTTAAACGGCGGTGAAAGACACTGAATGGAATATGTGACTTTAATATTTGAGTTTGAAAACTTAACAGTATTTCTTATAATTCTGCAACTGTACAGAGTACACAGAATAGGCTGTTAAACGGCGGTGAAAGACACTGAATGGAATATGTGACTTTGATATTTGAGTTTGAAAAATTAACAGTATTTCTTACTATTCTGCAACTCTGTAGAGTACACAGAATAGGCTGTTAAACGGCGTTGAAGCACACTGAATGGAATATGTGACTTTGATATTTGAGTTTGAAGACTTAACAGTATTTCTTCCTATTCTGCAACTCTGCACACTACACAGAATGTGCTGCTAAACTGCGGCGAAGCACACTGAATGGAATATGTGACTTTGATATTTTAGTTTGAAGACTTAACAGTATTTCTTCCTATTCTGCAACTCTGCACAGTACACAGAATGTGCTGCTAAACTGCGGCGAAGCACACTGAATGGAATATGTGACTTTGATATTTTAGTTTGAAGACTTAACAGTATTTCTTCCTATTCTGCAACTCTGCACACTACACAGAATGTGCTGCTAAACTGCGGCGAAGCACACTGAATGGAATATGTGACTTTGATATTTTAGTTTGAAGACTTAACAGTATTTCTTCCTATTCTGCAACTCTGCACAGTACACAGAATGTGCTGCTAAACTGCGGCGAAGCACACTGAATGGAATATGTGACTTTGATATTTGAGTTTGAAGACTTAACAGTATTTCTTCCTATTCTGCAACTCTGCACACTACACAGAATGTGCTGCTAAACTGCGGCGAAGCACACTGAATGGAATATGTGACTTTGACATTTTAGTTTGAAGACTTAACAGTATTTCTTCCTATTCTGCAACTCTGCACAGTACACAGAATGTGCTGCTAAACTGCGGCGAAGCACACTGAATGGAATATGTGACTTTGATATTTTAGTTTGAAGACTTAACAGTATTTCTTCCTATTCTGCAACTCTGCACAGTACTCAGAATGTGCTGCTAAACTGCGGCGACGCACACTGAATGGAATACGTGACTTTGATATTTTAGTTTGAAGACTTAACAGAATGTGCTCTAATCTGCAACTTTGCACACTAAACAGAATGTGCTCTAATCTGCAACTTTGCACACTAAACAGAATGTGCTCTAATCTGCAACTTTGCACACTAAACAGAATGTGCTCTAATCTGCAACTGTGCACACTAAACAGAATGTGCTCTAATCTGCAACTTTGCACACTAAACAGAATATATATATTTTTTTTTTTTTTTTTTTGTTTTTTTCCCCCCACACCAAATAACCTGCTGCCCCCACACACAGTAGTCCTAAAAAGGACTTTTGGTTCTTTTTTTTTCACAATTTTTGTTTTTTTCCTCCCTACACTGCCTTTCCCTTCCTATCCTCAGCTCTCCCTGGCTCAGACTGAGCCGAACTCGCTGGTCAGGTGCTATACAGCACCTGACCACGGGTTCTGGCCAGCCAATCAGTGTAATGCCAGCAGCCAACATGGCTGCTGGCATTACACTGATGTCAGAGCCTCCCTGCACGTTTATTGGCTGCGCAGCAGCCACAAAACGTGCGGGGAGGAGACCCGAACATGGCGGGCGAGCACATGCGGTACTCGTACGAGTACCGCCATGTGCCGAGCAGAGCGATGCTCGAGCCGATCCGAGCATCGGCCGAGCATGCTCGCTCAACACTAGTGAAGATACCATTGATCTTATGGTGTAACTGGGTGTTTGGAATTGGTATGTTGTCCGTGGTGTAAATGTGTGCACAAGTTTCACATCTCTTTTGTAGGCAGGGAGATGTGCCATTTTTTGTATTTTTATTCAGGGCACTCCTCACCATCAGTTGTTTCAAATTTGGAGGCTGTCTGAAGGAGAGTAAGGGAGGCTGTGGGAATATGTTCTTGAGTCTTTCATCTGTATGTAATTTCTTTTGAAGTTCTCTTGAAATTTTGCGTAGCACTTCCACCTGGGGGTGGTAAGTGACCACCAGTGGCACTCGGTTTCCCTTATGTTGTTCTTTGTTGTGCAACATATTTTTTCTTGGTATTTGGGTAGCCTTCTGTATCTGACTGCCAATAATAGTTGCGCTGTAACCGTGTTTTATAAAGTCTCCTCTGAGTTTCTGGAGGTGCTTGTCACGGTCCATCCTGTCAGAACAGATGCGGTGGTATCTGATGGCCTGGCTGCATATGATGGAGTTCTTTGTGTGTTTTGGATGGAAGCTATTGCTTTTCAGGTATGTTGGTCTGTCTGTTGGTTTGTGGTATAGGGATGTGTGGATGGAGTTGTTCTGAATACTGATAGTTGTGTCAAGGAAGTTAATGCTTGTGCGTGAGTGACTGAGTGTTATGTTGATATTGGGGTGGAATGTATTGTAATTCGAATGGAATTTGAGAAGTTCCTCCTCACTGGCGGTCCAGATGATAAGAATATCATCTATGTAGTGGAGGTAGATCAGGGGTTTTATCTGGCAGGTGGACAGGAAGTCCTCTTCCAATTTTGCCATAAACAGGTTGGCATATTGTGGTGCCATTCGGGTACCAATTGCAGTCCCCATTTTCTGAAGGTAGAGGTCCTGTCCAAACTTGAAGTAATTGTGGGTGAGAATAAACTGTATGAGTTTTGTTCCCGGTTCCATGGGTGTGTTATTTTGTTCCAGATATCCCTGGCATGCTGCTATGCCATCTGTGTGTGGAATGTTGGTGTAAAGGGATTCTACATCCATAGTGGCCAGGATGGTGCTCTCTGGAATTGGCCCCAAGTCAGCTAATTTGTTTAAAAGATCTGTGGTGTCCTGAAGGAAGCTGGGTGTGTGTTTTACCAGGGGTTTCAGGGTATTTTCTACCCAGCCAGATATATTCTCTGTGAGTGTACCAATCCCTGAAGTTATGGGTCTTCCTGGGTTTCCTTCCTTGTGTATTTTTGGTAGCATGTAGAAGGAGCCTATTTTTGGATCTGCTGGTATTAGGGGCCTTATCTGTTCTTCAGTGTTGGAGGGTAGTTCTTTTATGATCCTGTTAAGTTGTTTTGTATAATTTTTTGTGGGATCTTCTTGTAAATTTGCATAATATCTTTCATCAGAGAGTTGCCTATTTGCTTCTTGAATGTAGTCCACAGTGTTCATTATAACAACAGCTCCTCCCTTGTCTGCAGGCTTAATAATAATGTCCTGGTTATTCTTAAGTGACTGTATGGCTTTTTGTTCCTTTTGGGTTAGGTTGGGTGCTGGTTCACATTGTCTTTCCAGTATTTCTGTAGTGACTCTGTTCCTGCAACTCTCTATGTATCTGTCCAGTGTGGGGTTACTTCCTGGTTTTGGAGTCCAGGTGGATCTTTTTGTGGGTGCATTGACGTTGTGATGTAGCTCTGTGGTGTTATAATTATTATCCATTCTGTCATGGAAGAATTCCTTGAGTCTGAGTTTTCTGAAAAACTCCTCCATGTAACTGCAGAGTGTTACCCTGTAGACAGGTTTAGTGGGACAGAATGACAGGCCCTTTGAAAGTACAGATATTTCCTCTCTGCTTGGCTTATATTTGGAAAGGTTCACAACGCAGTTCTGTTCTGGTTGATTTACAGATTCTGCTGGTAAACCTGCTTTGCACCTCAGTCTCTGTAGTTTCTTCCTCTTGGTGTTGATGAGGAGTGTTTGTAGTTTCCTGTAGTACTGTTTAAGGGCCTGTTGCATGTCCTCAGTGCCTGGTCCAAGCTGTTCCTTTATAGCTGATATTTCTGCTTGTATCTTTGATTTCCTGTTGTAGCAGATCCCAATAAGGTTGTTGTGTAGCCTCTGGGAAGTCCTGGTACATAGTTGCTGTGCAAACCTGCTGTTGTATGTGTCCAGTGTAGGATTTTTCAGCATGAGGCCTTTAGGTATTAAATTTTCCTTTTTGCATGTAGTCAGGAAGAAGATGTCTCTATCCAGTTGTGCAAGTTTTTTTAGGAGGTTTCTCATATTCATTTTGTGCGGTACATTGGGGTATCTTCCATTCTGATAACAGATGAGAGTTGGTACCGTGTTAGCTGTAGAAATACAGGAGGCAAATATAGTTTTTTATACCTTTTATTGGCTAACTAAGCAGATTTAAATGCAAGCTTTCAAGACCTTAGGTCTCTTCCTCAGGCATGTTATACAGATAAATATGAAAACATCTCTCTTAAATACAAGTACACATCACAATGTTTAGCATGGAAATCAGATAACAGAATGCAGTCCAGATCCAGATATATTTGATCAGTCAAACAGAGAAATAAGTAACTAGACAGATAATGAGGTTGAACAAAATGTCCTAATATTTAATTTAGTGAAATAAGGCTAGCAGAGGTTGATAGGGTTGGATAACACTGACCACCTAGATTAAAAATGAAAGGAGGAGCTGAAAGGGCCATGATGTGTTCAATGAGTCAGAGAAGGAGGAAGTGACCACCAGCATGGGGCCTTGATTCCCCAGACCCAGTTATGCTCAGTTCTCCCTACATCATCCCTTGGGATCTGGGTGAAAACAGTGAAGACAAGAAAGAAGTGAGTAGCAATGTGAGAAGGACAGGTCAGCTGCCTGTGCCTGTTGCTACTGCTGCCAGTATGCCCTGTGATATTCAGGAGGAGGAAGGGGTGATGGCAAGTGTGATAGCAGGGAACCTTAAGTCATCTGCAAACAGTCCTGCTACCATGCAGCAGATAGAGACTGATGGGGGTGATGGTGATTGTGAAGCAACTGGTGGGACTAGCTTGCATTTTGATCCTCTTAATGCTGAGGTGAAAGGAGAAGTGATGACCAGCCAGACTAATGGCCAAGGGAGCCCACAATATCCCTCTGACCTTGTGATTCCCTTTCCCCCAGCATTGCCCCTCTGAGACATGATGATGAAGAAAGCAGAACTGGCTAGCAGTATTAACAGCAGCACACATCAGCTGTCTGTGTATGCCGTTAGTGCTGCCACCAGAAGAGATGGCAGGAGTGACACTAGGGGACCCTATGTCACATTTGCCATCATCACCAACCAGTCAAGCTCTCATAGTGTAGACTGTTAAGGAAATAGTCTTAGCATTTTGGCCTCATCATGAGGATAAATGTGCTATATATGCACTAAAATGTAAGCCAGTCAAGGACCCCGGGCAATTCTTGTCAGAATTAAAATGTGCATATGTCCTAGCTAAGGATGTCAATTTATAGTTTTTTCAATTTTGGGAATTATTCTTTAATGCTTTGCCCAGATACATGAGAACCAATCTTGCCAGGGATTATTCAGCCAGGTTGCCATTAGATTAGCTACTCACCCAAGCTCTAAAGCAGTATAATGCCCAGCAGAGTAAGAATACCCCAGCTAGGGACAAGAAGCCTGTGCCCAATGTGTAGACGAGACTATAGTTGAGAAAAGCTGGTCATTTGATTCTGGCAAGAGAACCTATGCAGAGGTGTTAAATTCTCCACAGGTTCATAAACAGGCACCAGTTAACACTGCACTTGCCTCTGTTAGCTCCCAAGGGTCCACTAAAGCAAATGACAAGAAGGCATTTGTTAAGAAGTACCAAGGTTACAAAAATGCAAATAACACTCAGTTTCATAAGAGGTTTAAAAACGGTAAGTCCTTTAGCAATCAGGGATACAAGTCCCAGCAGCCTCAGCAACCCATCAGTTCTGGGAACAGAGGTCAGAAACAGGTAAGCCTTAGAGTCCAGGTTAACAGCCTCACAAATATGTTGGCTAACATGGCACAGTTAGGTCAAAACCCCAATTTTACTACACAGCAGAGATCGAATAATTTTTTAGGGACAGTTCCAGGAGTGGCCTCTGCCACCGAATAATAGGGTAATTGTAAACAGGCATTAGGGGAAAATAATCCCATTGTAAGCCCTGCAATAACCAATAATGTTTTAAACCATAAACATTTTTACAGTATGTAAATGCTTTGATTGATTCTACCTTATCTTCCCCACAGCTACGTACACATAAGTCCAACCCTGATGATGTCTCCACTCTTCCCTGTACTTCTTGAGAACAGGCTGAAGAAGGAGGAGGGTTGAAGGGAGATGCTGCAGCTATGCAACTTGACAGAGTGGTCATCGAGACTTCTCCTGCAGAATCAAGGGTTAATTCTTGCAGGCGGTGGAGGGATTCTAAGGTGATTTTACATATTAATTATTTCAAATGCATGAAATGAAGGGAATTTTATATCTGTCACTCTGCAGGAGTTTGATGATGTAATTATTACAGGGTCACAAATGACCATCCTGACTAGTTACCATATTTATCAAATTATAGAGTGTGCTGTAGTAAAGAAAAGTGTTGCAAGCATTTGATCGATTCCTAACAAGCATAGGAGGTACCCCCTTAAACGTACTGGGAACCACATGGTAAAATTTAAGATTGATAACAAATCATTCACACATAAGTCATATTATTTGAGGTCCCCTATAACAGGTTAATTATAGGTGCTGATCTGCTATGGCATTTAAGTCCTGTTATAGACTGTGTGAATAATGTAATCTGGTTATAGGTTAAAACCCCAATCAGATATGTGTGGACATTGCAATGACACCACAGAAATAACCATGTGGTAGAGGAAACTAGGAGATACTATTGAAAATCAGTTTGTCAATAGCCAGAACCCTAACCTCACTGTTTTACAGATTCATGATACCAATGCTAAAAGTATGGGAGATGACCTCTCCATCAAGGTGTTACCAGAACAGATTCAGAATATGAAGCTAGATGGTTATGTCTTAACAATCTCTCTTCACAGATCACCCTCTGAGCCAACAGACACAGAGAACCATTCGCAAATTAACAATGTAGATGGTGAGTTGTTTGTTCCCTTACAGGTTAAGGACTTAGGGGAAATCAAACAGACCAAACTAAATTTCAAAGTGAAACACAGTTACCTCAGTAACTGACTACTGATGCAGTTGAGAGATCCCATGCACATTAAGTATTTTACTCCACATGATAATTGTTATATGACTTAGATAATGATACCACAAGTCACAATGATGTTGCTGGATGTATGTTACCTATATCACTAGGTGACAGGACTTCAAAACACTTTCTATAGTGTTCTATAGTGGAGGAACCCCAACATCAGATCTATATAGCAACATTTTAATACATTGTTTCACCGCCCAGATTGATCTGGTGAAAAATAGCCATGCACTAGATTAGAAGTGAATCCCAGAGAATTTCAGGATGAATTTAAAATCATGCCAACTGTTGCCATATGCAGTTTTAAGTTACAGGTGGCTAATGAGGTCATTATACCTGGTGGGGCAAGTCAGTTATCTATATCATTGCAGGTTTGTATTGGTCGGAAGAACCTTATGAATTCTGATGCATTAATATGCCTCTCAAATAGGATTCAACAATTAAGAATTTCTTTGTCTCATACCCCTATTGTGAGTATTTGTAAAACACCAAGCCACATTGTGGTAAACAATATAGCCCCACACAGTATTACCCTAGAGAAGGAAACTGTTATAGGCTATTGTAAGGGTTTGTTTGACAAACGGACACAGTGGTTTAGGGTAAAACACAGTTTTATTGAAATCACAGTAAAATAATAACCCTCACAGGTCCTGTAGTATTTAAGCAGAATAATACAGACACAGGACAGGTTACATATACATATGCCTACACAGGTCCAGTATAACCATAGAGTCCATAACAGAATATACTGACACAGGTCAGGCAGAATACGATGAATTCCCAGGAGAAAGGTACTGCATGGGCTAATGGTCTTCAACGAGTGTAAACAGTCCCATGTGAAGAGAGGTCTGTGATGGAGCTTACTCAAAATAGAGAGCTTAAGGATAAGTAATGCCCAGTAATAGGTTAGCAGACAAACGTGAACTGCCAGAGTAATATCAGGAACTGAGCAACATATAACACTGCTGTAGCAGTAACGGGGACCAGGTCACTAACACACTGCTGTAGCAGTAACGGAGACTAGGCCACTTGCGCTCTGCAGGAGCAGTAATGGAGACAAGGCCAATAGCACACTGCCATAGCAGTAACGGAGATTAGTCCACTTGCACTCTGCAGGAGCAGTAACGGAGACAAGGCCAATGGCACACTGCTGTAGCAGTAACGGAGACTAGGCCACTTGCACTCTGCCGGAGCAGTAACGGAGACAAGGCCAATGGCACACTGCCATAGCAGCAACGGAGACTAGGCCCCTTGTGCTCTGCAGGAGCAGTAACAGAGACAAGGCCAATGGCACACTGCCGTAGCAGTAACGGAGACTAAGCCACTTGTGCTCTGCAGGAGCAGTAACGGAGACAAGGCCAATGGCACACTGCCATCGCAGTAACGGAGACTAGGCCACTTGCACTCTGCAGGAGCAGTAACGGAGACAAGGCCAATGGCACACTGCCATTGCAGTAACGGAGACTAGGCCCCTTGTGCTCTGCAGGAGCAGTAATAGAGACAAGGCCAATGGCACACTGCCGTAGCAGTAACGGAGACTAGGCCACTTGCGCTCTGCAGGAGCAGTAACGGAGACAAGGCCAATGAAACACAGAAACATAGAATTTAACGGCAGATAAGAACCATTCGGCCCATCTAGTCTGCCCATTTTCCTACAAAAAAAAAACAAACAAACCTTTTTTGGTCCTTAGTCTTTCCTTACGTTCAGGACCACCTTATGCCTATCCCATGCATGCTTAAATTCTGTTACTGTATTAACTTCTACCACTTCTGCTGGTAAGCTATTCCACTTATCTACTACCCTTACAGTGAAGTAAAATTTTCTTACATTACATTTAAACCTGTGTCCCTCTAGTTTTAGACTATGGCCTCTTGTCCTAACATTTTTACACCTTTGAAATATACTTCCATCCTGTACCTTGTTAAATCCCTTCATGTATTTGAATGTTTCTATCATATCCCCTCTCCCTCTTCTCTCCTCCAAGCTATACATATTCAGATCATTTAATCTATCCTGATATTTTTTTTCCTGTAGACCAGTCACCATTTTAGTAGCCCTTCTTTGACCTGTCTCTAGAGTATCAATATCCTTCTGGAGATGGGGTCTCCAGTACTGTACACAATACTCTAGGTGAGGTCTAACTAAAGATCTGTAGAGTGGCATGACTACTTCCCTTTTTCTGCTACTAATGCCCCTAGCTATACAACCCAGTGCCCTGCTTGCATTCCCCACTGCTTTATTACATTGCCTGCTTACCTTTAAGTCATTAGAAATAATTACTCCCAAATCCCTTTCCTCTGTTGTCTCTGACAGCACAGTACCCTTAATAGTATATTTTTCCTTGGGATTTTTATGTCCCAAGTGCATTATTTTACATTTATCAGTGTTAAACTGCATATGCCACACTTTCGTCCATTCCTCCAACCTACCCAAATCATTCGCCATTTGGCTTATTCCCCCTGGAATGTCTACCCAATTGCAGATCTTTGTATCATCTGCAAAAATGCATACCTTTCCTTGAAGACCTTTTGCAATATCACTAATAAAAATATTAAAAAGAATGGGCCCCAGTACAGATCCCTGAGGTACTCCACTAATAACACTCCTTTCTTCCGAATATTCTCCATTGACTACCACCTTCTGTCTCCTGTCACTCAGCCATTGCCTTATCCATTTCACTATTTTTTACATTTAGACCCAAACACTGCAATTTATTTATGAGTCTTCTATGAGGGACAGTGTCAAATGCTTTACTGAAATCTAGATAAGCTAAATCAACTGCTCCCCCTTGATCTATTATTTTAGTTACCCAGTCGAAAAAATCTATGAGGTTAGTTTGACAATTGCACACTGCCATAGCAGTAACGGAGACTAGGCCACTTGCACACTGCAGGGGCAGTAACGGAGACACGCAACTGGACACTGCCGTGACTGGACTGACTGGGCAACTCAGCAACTCGCCCTGAGGTCGCAACCAACCAGAAGCGTCACAAATGCCTAATCGAGAGGAATGTCGCCAAGGCGACACAGAGGCAGCCAAAGCAGGAATGTCAACCAAGCCAGGTCGAATCACTGAACAGGAACATCAGCCAAGCCGGGTCGGTACACAGGAGCAGGAACGCCAGCCAAGCCGGGTCGGTACACTGGAGCAGGAACGTCAGCCAAGCCGGGTCGGTACACAGGAGCAGAAGCAGAAGAATGGTCAGGCAGTCCGGGTCGGTTCACACACAGGAGACGAGATGCAG
Organism: Rhinophrynus dorsalis; assembly: GCA_037306005.1. NCBI lineage: Eukaryota > Metazoa > Chordata > Amphibia > Anura > Rhinophrynidae > Rhinophrynus > Rhinophrynus dorsalis. Next base: position 155,025,321 of record CM074721.1, read on the forward strand.
AGTAGTCAGGCAGTCCGGGTCGGTACACTGGGAAACACTGAGAGCAGGAACAAGCACTGGTACAGGAACACCATGAAAGGGCACCGGAGGGGTGCCTGAGCCCAGTATATAAAGGCCATACTGGACGGGACAAGCACAGAATAGCCAATGGGAGTAAAGCACAGTGTAGACTGACAGAATGTCGCAAAGGGAGCACGGGCACAGTGATAGCTATGCACCAGATTCAGCATACTATACATTTGGTTTTCAGAACGAAGAAATTGGTCTACTGCCTGATAACTATTTCTCTGAGGAGCAACTGGTTGATCAAATGTTTTACTCCCTCCCAGAGGGATTGTTCTCCATACGATCTGTGTGTCCATATAGTCCTAAGATAGGTACATGGAGTATTCAAGAATCTTCTTTGGTATTTGAACTTAAGGAGCTTAATGAGCAAGAGACCAAAGGATATCAGGAGGCTGTGGCTAAGGTAAGTGCAAACACACATGATTTATCCACACAACTTGAGGAAACCTATTAAATAGGTAGGCCTGACGTATTTCTTGGGTTCAATGAATTGATAGAGGAGTAACTTTCTCTAGCAGATGCATGCTCTGACGAATCTGAATGCCAACACCTAAGGGAAATCCTTATGGAATTCCAAGATCTGTTTGCTAAGAATTCATACGATTGTGGGTTAATTAACCTACTTGTGGCCTGCATGCAAACTGACCCTAAGTTACCTCCTGTATATGTCAAACGGTACCATCTTCCACTTGCATCCTTTGACACATTAGCAGAGATCATAAGGAACCTCAAAGAAAGGGGTATAATCCTTAAAGGGATAGTAATACTTCGTTTTAACTTTATTTTATTTTGTAGGCATTAAAAAAACAGGAAGAATGATATAAGTCTTATCTCTCAAACCTTTATGGTTTATGAGATATTCACAAGCAAAGTTCCCCCTCCCGCCCCTTTAACCTAGTGTAAGAAATCTCTTCTCAGATGTGGAATGCAGTCCATAGACCTGACAGATAACAGAAGGGGACACTCTTATTCCTATGAAAACAATGAAATCCCTGCCCCACTTGACAAGCTTTTCAGATTTTTCCCTTATCTTAATTGAAGATTGTCCCTCTCTGCAGTCTACCTGGGCATCTCCCTTCTGCTCTGGCTGAACAGTGTGACATCAGTAAAAGGGGCGGGAGGGGGACACTTTGTCATTGAATTACTCTGGAACTACAACTCTGATAGAATTAAAATAACACTCTCCAAAGTCCAAATACTATGATGATTAATTAGAGCTGCTTTTATTATGAAACATTACTATTCCTTTAAGCCCAATGGTCAATTAAGTCCTTGAGCTGACTTAAGACAGCTGAACAATCATGTATATATGTCCGGCTGGCCGGTATCATATATGGTTCAATGTTTGGTTCAGATGCAAGGGTCTAAGGGCTAGATTTAAAGGCTCATGTTAAACCAGCCACAAAGTGAAAAAGGCACATCGCTCGCAAATAATACATGAGTTACGGCAGATTCAATAGGTACTCTACAAGAATAGCTATCGAGCATAGGCACACACAAAACACGTAACACAAAACCCGTTGTCGCTCATGTTAATGCACAACAGGCGGCCAAATCACACGATAACATTGCTCAAAACAACATGTAACATAACGGCTGCCGTTGTCTAGCAATCCTGATTGATGCAAAAACAAATTCAAACACACAGCCAATCACAAAGCCCCAATGTATCAAAAAACTTCAAATACACCTATATATACCCAAAAATAACCGTCACACACTGTCTGTTATCGAGTTCTTCAGAGCTTTATATCAGGACCCAGGAGTGGAGGATAGTGATCAGAGAGAGGGAGACAGGAGCGTTCATTGGAGGTAGAAGGAGATATTTGAGTTTAGAGTTTGGAGAGAGGTGCATTTACTATACACATATTACACTTTTGCACATATTACATACACACATACAAACACAAACACATACACATAGTCCTTTTATTTTATAACACCTTACACATTTTACATTTTATTTTGACAGTGTGAATCTGTGAGTGAAAGTGTGTGACAGAGAGTGATTGGATCGAGTGTGTCTGTGAGGGCCTGTGGGAGTGCCTGGGTGTGAGTGGGTGAGTGATGGCCAGGAGAGGAGGACAGGAGAGAGGGATGGGGAGAGTAGTGGAGGAGGAGGAAGGTCAGGAGGGTATCCCTCAGCAGAGCAGGGGTGGGAGAGGGAGATCCGCAGGGCGGAGGGGGACCCGGCCAACAAGAGCAGGCACACAAAGGACAGAACCTACAGTGGGATGAGGGGTAGTTGCTGGGGAGCACCCCACACAGTCAGGGTCAGAGCAGGCAGGACACTCCGACTCAGAATCATCTCATGCCGGAGGTGACAAGGGCAGGATCAGGGACCCCAAATACACAGAGGAGGAGAACATGGCTCTCGTGGAAGCTGTCCTGGAGAGTCAGAGTGTTCTCCACCCAACGGCGAAGGTCCCTGGCCTGTCAGCGAGGAGGAAGGCAGCCTGGAACCAGATATACAGCCGGGTGAACATGGTGGCTACATGCAGGCGGGACGTGGAGTCTGTGAAGAAAAGATGGGACGACTGCCAGAGAGTGGTCAAGAACAAGATGTCTGACATGGCCAAGCAAGCCCGAGGCACCGGAGGTGGCCCATCTGTCCCCATCACCTTTTGCGGCTGGGAGGAGATGGTGCGGCAGACCATGTCCCCGACCCTGATCGAGAGGGTCGTTGGAGGAGCTGACACTGGGGATGAGAGGAGCCTCCACACTACCGGTAAGTGCAACACTACATAACAACATACTACATCAACCAACACAAGCTGCACACACAGTCACACCTCAACACATGCCAATCACTCATCCATACAACTGCACCAACACAGCACCCTGAGGGTTAAAAACAGGACACAACACCAGGATAAATGTCAAGGTCCAACTTGGGCCAAACCTGTCAAAGTCCTGCTTGAACCCTCCTGTCGCTGTGCTCATCACACACAATACACAAACCGTTATGTTCAAAATGTTGTCTGTTAAATATCATCACTGTTCATACACAGTGTCACCCATGTCCCCACAGGGAAGTCAGCACCTAACCCCTCGAGTGCTAGAGGGATCATCAATGCATCGATCAACAATGCTTTGTCAACCCCTCTGGGACTCAAAGGGTTAACCAAACAACAAACAAGTCAATAGGCCAACAATCACATGCTACACAGGGGACATTCACTAAGCGGTGACAAAGAGATGGTGGAGACAAAGTAACCCTCACACACCCTCACTTCACCAATACCAGTGTTAGTCTATGGAGAATATGCAAAAACAAGAATCAAGTTCATAGGGTCCCATTGTGCAGACTCCATGGAAAACACTGGAAATGGGGAAAGGAGATCACTGGAGAAGTCACCATCATGTTCACTTCATCAGTTCAACATCACCGCTTACTGAATCACAAAAAGGGAGGATCAGGTCACACATCACGGTGTCCCAGAGAATAAATGCTTGTATGTGCAACACACAGGCTGACAACTATTCCACAGAATTAAAGGTGTAAAAAGTAGGCCTTTGTGTTGTGGCTGCAATCATTTACTCTAACTTGAAATGACATATCCCACATCTGATCCACAGGGGTGCTGATGCCATGGATGGATGGTACACCAGCCGCTGTTTGCAGGATACACATGGGAAACAAACAGCAACCATTGTACCTTGGTCACCAACAGGCCATGACTGATGGATATCTCGGATTGAGTACGGTTGCCTTACACAGAAGGATGGATGGGCTCGTACAAAGAGCAAAACAGGCCTCAATCAAAGATATCCCTCACTACTGGCTTGATTGTTGCCCTTAGGATTCAAATGTTTCTAAATATGTCCCAACACGATGTGAACACAGAGATCAGTTCACTGGATGTGATTGCCTTACTGGCCAGATATGTGCACCCATCACAAATCAACCTACATTCCTACCATCCAAATACACATACATAGTATATCACACTCTACGTAGATGGGATATACAAGGTATGTTCATGTCCATCATATCAATCCAATGTATTGTTGTATGGGTACACATATATAGCCAGTAAGGCAATCACACCTACTGTCTGCTCTCTGGCTTCACATCTTGGAAGGATATAACTGTATCCATATGAAGGGTACATATCCACATACATATATGACCATTTCTACTTGCGTGTGACTGTAATGGGATAGCAATGGGTAATGTCACCATGATGTAATATCCTTGGCATCGTAAAAAGATTGTCTCGATCTAAGTCCTATCCCTCCAACACTCATGGTTGTTCAGATATTGCTTTATGTGACAGGTGGAGATATCTGTCATTTGACCACACAGAGGCTCTTCAGCAGAGCCAAAGTCGCCACATTTTGAGATAAATACCTCTTTGGAATGGTCCACAGAGTGTGCTTGCAAACTATGCACACTCTGTACACCATTCCAATCAAGTATTGTTCTCTAAATGGGGCGATTTTGGCTCTGCTGAAGAGCCCTCGTGTGGACAAATGACAGATATCTCCACCTGTCACATAGAGCAATATCTGAACAACCATGAGGGTAGGAGGGATAGGACTAACAGCGAACAACATATGTTTTCATAATGTCTACAATCTGACATGAAGGTGGACTTAACCTTTGCCATCCCCCTGGAGGGATAGCCATCTCTACAAGTTGTGAAGACAAATATATGTTGTTGGATTCACCCCCCCCCCCCGAGTTAAACAATGGTATTCCTACTGCTGAAAGTTGTGTTGATTCAAAAGGTATCACAGCTCAGACATGGATATGTCAGGGCAATATCCCACTGGCCTGAAATTGTACAGTGGTGCTGTTACTACACTATCATATGGACAGCTCTGGTACAGGGACCAGATATCTACATGGGAGGGTGTTGCAACAGCCCCACTGTACTATTTCGGGCCACTGTGATATTGCACCTCAAAATGAAACCTTCACCCGTAATAACTCAAACAACACCTTTTAGCAGTGAGAGTACCCTTTTTATCCAGGGGATTAACCCAAGCGCATATATTTTTCTTCACCACATATCAAAGTATAACTGTCTCCAGAAACATATGGCTAAGGTCACTAATGACAACATCTTATTCCTCCACACAGCTTACGGCCCTCAAGCCCAGCAGGAGCCAGTGGAGGAGGCTATGTCACCCCCCCAGTGAGGAGTACACAGAGGAGGGGACCAGCCGGTGGTCATAAACCCACCAGCACCCTCAGCAGCAGAAGAAACAGCAGCACCAGGGACACCGGGCACATCCTCCTCCAGCACTGCACGTCTCAAAGGGATGGAGGCAGAGTGTATGGCCCTTCAGAGGAGACTACTCCGGTCGAGCAGGAGTACAGACAGCAACATCACCAGGAGCAGGAGGCAATCCAGGAGGAACATAGCCCAATTGGAGACCAGAATCCAAGCCCTGGAGTCGGAGGTGGCCAGGGGGAACACACTACTCCACCAGCTCAGGACTGGACTAATTGACATGTTGACACAGTTACTTGTGGAGCTGAGGGAGATCAACCGCAGGGAGAACCTGAAGATGGAGAGGGAGAACTTGCGTTCCACGGAGGGGTCTACTGCAACCACCATCCCCTCCAGTGTTATTCCTGAAGCCACACCTAGGGGGCAGAGGGTTACCAGGTGATCAACAAGGGGCATCCACCTCTGGCACCCAGGCTAAGACCCCCCTCCCAAAAAAGAAAAAATGAAAGGCCCAACCTGTTAAATTTCCCCTCAATAAAGAAACCTTTTTTTTTGGATTCCTGTCTGATCTGATGTGTCTTCAGTTATGGATTGGGTGGCAGGGTTGTCTCCAATGCATTACCATACAATGCAGTGAACACAACCTCTGCCTGGGTGAAATGTTTCTGGGATGCTACAACATGGGTTCACACACACACACCGTTGTACAAATTCAACTGGAAATACATCCCTGGAGCCATATTACACCACCGTGTTATAAGGAGATGTTGTGTGTTGAATTTGAACAACAAAACATACCCCTTAGCACAACAAATGGTACAACATTGAACATTCTCCTACATCATATGTTGTGTTTAAAGGGATAGTAATACTTCGTTTTAACTTTATTTTATTTTGTAGGCATTAAAAAAACATGAAGAATGATATAAGACTTATCTCTGAAACCTTTATGGTTTAAGAGATATTCACAAACAAAGTATCCCCCCCCGTTCAACCAGATCAGAAGGGAGATGCCCAGGTAGACTGCAGAGAGGGACAATCTTCAATTAAGATAATGGAAAAAGCTGAAAAACTTGTCAAGGGGGGAAGGGCTTTCATTGTTTTCATACAAAGAAAATTGTCCCCTTCTGTTATCTGTCCTGTCATACAACCAGACTCACATTTGAGAAGAGATGGCTTACACTAGGAAAAAGGGGCGGGGAGGGGAACTTTGCTTGTGAATATCTCATAAACCATAAAGGTTTGAGAGATAAGACTTATATCATTCTTCATGTTTTTTTAATGCCTACAAAATAAAATAAAGTTAAAACGAAGTATTACTATCCCTTTAACCCTTTGAGTGCCAGAGTGGTAGGCAACGCATTGCCATGAAATGCGTTGGGGACCACTCTGGCACTCAGAGGGTTAATGGGATAACCAAACAAACAGCTATGTGACTTAGCGGGGACATAACAAGCAGGACAGTTAAATGGGACATGCATCAATATTGTCTTGGATTCAAACACTCATTGTGCAACTGACTTACTGGGGAAGCCAATGTTTTTAACCTAGGATTTCAATGTGTAGCACACACATTGATATCCTGGGGTGAGCATTGGGGTCTCCAGTAAGTAGAGTTGTTGTTTCCCTAAGGGTGTAACAGACTTCACCAGTGATAACACATGTCCACTTTGTCTGGTTGTTCGTTGATTTAGCCCATGTACTGAGATATGTCAAAGTGGAGCAAAATCTCAGAACATTGATTATACTGAGCAACACAGATACTATGGACAGGAATTCACGGTGAAAGTATGTCCCCTGTATCACCTCTTTATCACTCCCACAACACATTAGTGTATCACTGCCACCATCATCTGTTTGCATGGATATATCACAGAGTCCACTCGCTGGCAAACAAGTGGTGGACTCCTGTGATGTGGGTAATGCCTTTCCATGTATGGGCGATACTCTATCCTGGGTGTGGTTACGCATTGACAAATGTGTTATCAAATATATCCTTCTACAGACACAGATAGAATGGAGATGGTTCATCTTTATTGTATCTCAAAGTACATTAGAACGTACATGTGTTTTCTGTGTGTATTGTCTATATGCATTGAACACTTGTATGAGAACACTAAATGTACTTTGAAACTAAATCGTACTACTTTAGTAACACTGCTGCCCTGCTCATGTGTTGTCCACAAGGTTTGAGAACTCTGTAGATGAGCATCCTAACTGTACAGGTTATAACACTTGAGAATTTGTGTTTTCTGTGTCTATATGAGAATGTTCCAGTAGAGGTTTGTGTGAACCTCAGGTCAAACATTGCATCACCAACAACATCACCAGAAACAGCAAGGGGTGATCTTCATGAAGGTGTTGTCAAGACATCAATCCAGTCACATGGAAGATCTTCAGTTCAAGGATGGATCATGTTATGGATGACTGTGGGACAAGAGGACAGGATTTGGAGCAGTAGACCTGAACTGATCATCAAGCAACAACAATTTCGACTTTTTAATCCCCTCAATTTTCTCAATTACAGGTGAGTACACAAACCATTGCTTGACAATGTGTTGTGTACTCATCTGTAACCAATTATGTGGAGAACTAAGGACATACGCACCAGCCCTATGGTTATGTGCCCCTGACATGTATCCACACATCAACAAGTGTTCTGAGAGCTCCATGGAAGTAATGACATTGTGCTGCCACTGTGAAAGTGACAGTGGCAGCCCAATGTCATTTGTTCCATGGAACTATTAGGACATATTTGTTGATGTGTGTATTCATGTTGGGGGCACATATGTCTGCACACTCACAGGTCAGCATGGAGTCCCTGGTAATCTGATCTACGTTTCATGACCTCTATGTTGTGTGACAATACCACTGTACATCCACCTCTCTGCTGCTCTTCTCAGCTGTAGCACAGTACAGGTCCCATATTGAGTCCAATTGCCCTTTAACCCCTGATGTGCCAGAGTATTATCCAATGCACAGCATTGGATAATACTCTTTCGCTACTGGGCTAGCATGGTTGCTCAAGCTATGATCATGGCAAATCAAGTTAGTTGCTGTCAATCAAGCCCTGTAAGGTGATGAACATGGGTTATATGTTGTACCTTGTTTCTCCTGGGGGTGTGCGTGATATCCCTGGGGTCTGTATGTCAACGTGGAGAGGGGAATGGAGGATGGTTTTTGAATCCACACACACAATTTGCCACGTCCATGGTATGGTTGATGTTTGGGGCCATGCTGCTGCCAGTGCAGTGCTGTGTAAATGTTCCTGTGGGGTGAGACAGAACATAATGGGCAGTGTGGTTAGTGTCACAGGACTGATGGGGGACTTGTATGGATTGTTTTCATGCCTGTGTTATACTTACAGGTGAAGTGTTCCGTGATGAGTGTGTCTCTGATCTGTGCCCTTCTCAATGTCTCCTCCACATGGCCGATGTCCATGGGCACTTCCTGTATGGGGGGGTCCTGGATGTGATCCAGCAGCCTGGTGTCCACTGAGATGTTGTGCAGTATTGCGCACGCCACAATTATGTTGCACACCTTTGCAGGTGCATACTGCAGTGCTCCCCCGAGTTGTCCAGACATGGAAATCTTGACTTGAGGAGGCCAAAGGTCCGCTCAATGGCATTCCTCGTTCTGGTATGAGCCTGGTTGTACCTTTCCTGGGCATGTGTTTGGGGATTGGCCACAGGGGTCAGTAGCCAGGACTTGCAGCCATAGCCAGCATCACCTGTGTAATGTGAGTGACATGGTGAGACAGGGAGCACATGTTGTGTTAATGATGTTTTGTGTGGTGGAAGTACTAGCTGTGGGTCAGGTGCATGCTGAGCAGCGTTTTGTGTATGCCTGTGTATGTGGTGTGATTTTGTATTGTGAACTCACCCAACAGCCATCCCCCTGTAAAAGTTCCATTTTCTAAATCTCTGTGGACTGAGGAGTTTTGGAGAATGTATGAATCATGTGAGCTGCCAGGATACTTTGCACAGACATTCATAATCCTCATGTTGCTGTCACACACCATCTGCACGTTGATGGAGTGGAAGTTCTTCCTGTTGATGAATAGCTGTGCGTCACATGCTGCGGCCTTAATACGGACATGGGTGCAATCTATAGCACCCATGACCCTGGGCATGCCTCCCCTTGCGTAAAAGGCCTGCTTGACGTGTATCCAGTCCATGTCGGTGGTGGGAAAATGTATATAGGTACTGGCCTTGCTTTTGAGGGCTGGCAGGACCTGGGCCAGCACCCTGGAGAATGTGGCCTGTGACATGCCAGATGCATAACCCTCATTGGACTGGAAGGCCCCACTTGCCATGAAGTGTATGGCACACAGTAGTTTTTGCAGGCCAGTTAAGGCATGGTTGTGGATGTAGATGGGATCCACCTGATCTTTGATGACCTCATACAAGGCAATGATGCTGTCAGGCCTCAACCTGTAGCGATCAATGACCTCATCATCAGTCATTCCAAAGAGGGTGACCCTTGGGTGGTATACCCTGGGCCTTGGTGGTCGTCTATACCTCCTCTGCCTCTGTGGAGCATCCTGTTGCTGCAGCTGTGCATCAGCAGGTAGGTGCTGTCCTCCAGGTGGGGATGGACTCCTGTGTGGCTGCTGAGCCAGAGCCTCCTCACTTGTAACAGGTGAAGGCTGCTGATCAGGTGTGCCTGGTGGTTGCTGATGTTCCCTAGCTCTCTCCCTTGCATGCCTTCTCCGCAGTCTTCGCAACAATATGTAACCCAACATACTGATTGCACTCTCTATCTCTCTCTATCTCTCTTTCTCTCTCTCTCTCTCTCTCTCTCCCTCCCTCCCTGAGTGGAAAACAAGCCACAAGTGAGTGAGTTGTCCCTTTAAGTACTTGATAGGGTGTTGTGTAGATGTGGTGATGAGGTGAGTGCTGATCAATGGAGAGTTGTTTTTGTCCAGGTAAGTGTTTGCAGGTGTGTGTGTGTTATAAGATGTGGTGTGTTGTGCTTGGTATGTGTCTGCCATTTGCAGGTGTGTAGTTGTGGGGTGCAGGTCGCGTGTTGATGTTGCACAGGTGAGCTTGTATTTGCAGGTGTCCGCTTTGTGTGATAACCCCCATTATTCCATGCCATGTTGTGTTGTTTTTTTTGGGGGGGTCCTTGTCCCTGTGGTGTTGCTTGTTGTTGTGTGTGGAGTGATTTGTGTTGTGTGTCCATGTTTTTGTGCTGTTTTGGCATTGCACGGGTTAATTTTTCCAATTATATGCTTGTGCGGTAAGCATTTTGTGTATTTTCCTATATAACGGGTGTTTTGTTTTGCCTGTTATGTGTCTAACGTCAAGTAAAGTGGGTCTTAACTTTTTGCCGTTAGGTGTGTCTTTTTTTCAGCCTTTACCAGTACCACAAGCCTTTGAATGGCTCTGGGGAATGTTTTTCCATGCATCTCAATGCATGTAAGAGTATCGGCCGTAAGGATTCTGAAACTGCCGTTAGCTGTTCTTTATACGGATCTTTGAATTGCTACATGACACTTAACGTACCCGTTAGTGATTTTTTTTTTTACTAACGGCTGCCTTTAAATCTAGCCCTATGATCTTTACTGCGATTGACTGCACCCAAGAGTATTGGACCATTAAAGTAAGTGAAGAAGACCAATACAAACTGGCTTTCACCTTTGGAGGAGTACAATATGCCTGGGTTATATTAATTCAAGTCATGAATTTGTAGTGTTCATGCATAAGGCTATGCCTGATGCTATGGAAAGTGGGACACTCTGCTATGTGAATGATGTCCTGATTAAAAGTACTACCTTCCGGGGGGCGTGGTCGGAAGCCGGACTGGTAGGACGTGTCCCTGCATTGCTCCGTGAGCCTGAGGATAATCTTGGCGAATCTACTTGCTGCATTGCTTTTATTTTGCTTTCAAAAGGTACCACGGTACTCTCCTTGGAAAACAAAGCAGATTGGTACCAATATTGTATAATTCTGGGGAGCTGGGACTTAGCTGCTGTGAGCTGCTGGACGCTGGCCTGGTAGGTCGCGAGTGCAGGCCTGAGAAGTGATGGAGAAGTAGCGAGCTCAGCAGAGGTGAATTATCCTGGCGTGGAAGCCTTTTTATGGGTTCTCAGTTTTTACCTCGATTGCTGCGGGTGTGTCCTCCAATTCAAAACTAATTGAACCAGTGGCGGCTTGCGATGCATAGCAGACACTGTCTCCAGGTATTAGCAAAGGACGTGAGGTGACACATTTGGGAGACCTAACATTACTTATGCTGCACTCGCTGTGGTGGGCTCCTGGCCACTGCTCGATTCTCTCCAAGGCCCCCCTTAGAGCACCTTCCCATTTTTTGTTTTATAACCCAGTTCCTCCTCCCCTCCCCTTAGGCTTATTACACACTGCAGCTGCACACATAATGTGCCATGATGTGTCAATATCAGTCAGTCCTTGAGGATCGTTTGATTCTATGCCATCTTACAATATATAGTATATCTGGCCATCTTCTGGGTGTATCCTGAGTACAGTATTTGCTCTGGTACCTCTGTGTATAGACCATTCTCAGTACCATTCAATGCCTGATCTGGTGCAGTGGGTCTTACTATGAGGATTGTTGAGGATATCACACTAACCAGCACTTACCTGAAACCCTGTTCGTCTCTTTCTCCCATATATGTGATCCCTATCTCTGCCATGTATGGTTAGAACTCTCTGCAACTCCTCTATTATCAATAATTACTCAGCTGTAGCTGAAACTGCATTGCTCCACACTTAACAAAAGGCCCTGTTTGTCTTCTTCCCTTTTACATGTGATCCCCGCCTCTCCCATGTATGATACAAGCTATGTAGGATAAAAGTCACCCGCCAATTACCTACTGCTACACCAGCAATTTATTGGCTTTGTTAAGTGCGATTGGGCCAACAGTGCTCTCCCCTTCTAGCAAATATCTTTAAAGCGGAGAATATCTTCAGTACGGGACTTGGTGCCTATACTCTCAGTCCACAAGCAATTATCTGAGATATATAATGCACTCTATACTCCAACCCCTGTCTGTCTTGCTATCCTGTATATGTATCCGATCCTACCCCATGTATAATTGAAGATATCTAACAACCTGGCTTTACCTCCAACTGGTTCTATTTTCACAGCATGACAATAGATGCTTTTGTTGCTATGTTGTAATTATCTCCTGACGTCCTAGGGTGTCTGACTTCTCACTGCACAGCTTCAATCTATTACGAAAATTGCTAAGTTGCTGCTTTGTCCCTATTGCGTGGAGTTATGGGTAAAAAATCCAAATCAGGTGACATTAAAAACAGGCTCAGTCAGTTTTCCGGAGGCAAATGGAAGAGGGAGAGGTTCAAGCCATTATAGAACAGGCTTCGGCACCGTCTTCACCTTCTCTTTCCTCTGACCTTGAAGAGACCTCTGATTCACATTTTGCAGCGCTAATGGCAATTTCCAACTGTCAAAACGTCTTAACCACTAAAATAGACTCTGTACAGATGGAATTTAATTTTTTGCGAGCTGATCAACAAAGTGTGAAGGAAAGGGTGCTGGATACCCAGAGACGGGTCTCTGCAGTGGAGGACTCTCTCCCCCCTATTAGTGAATCGCTTTGAAACAACAAGTTAAGATGTTACAGAAGAAGGCTGATGATCTTGAAAACAGATTGTGACGCTGTAGTATCCGTATTATTGGATTACAGGAAAATTGTGAGGAACGGAACACTGAGCAATTCCTAGAGGACTGGGTGAGGGAGAAGTTGGGCGCGGAGGGTCTCTCGGGCTCATTTGTGGTAGATAGAGTGCATAGAATCCCCTCAGCATGCCCACCCCTGAGGGCCGCTCCGAGACCCATGAATGCCAAGCTCCTTAATTACAGAGACAGGGATGCAGTTTTAAAAATGTCTCGCCTTAACAGTCCCATCATGCAATGTAATGCTCGTATTTCCATCTACCCAGATTTTTCAATGGAAATTCAATGCCAAAGAATGAAATTCCAGGAGGTGAAGCGCAAACTATGCAATAAATATGTCCAATACTCCATGCTATACCCAGCTAAACTTTGTGTGGCTTACAATGGTACCACGACCTTCCTCACATCTGAGGTTGAGGCTATGAATTGGATAGAGGCTCTGTAAGTGGGAGTTATGTCCGTATTTGGCGGCTCGCACTTCATGGTGCTACTTTGTGTATCATGATACTCCATGGAATCTCAGGAACTGTGTCCCATAGTTGTCACTGTGGGCATTGGGACATGCAGAATGTTATTTGGATGATCCCTTTCTTGAGACTGTATTATGTATCCAGTCAGCTTCTGAGAACTCTGTGATAGCCCTTTAAGAGGAACTATTACGCAACTGCCCATGTGTGAATAATCTCAACGAACAACTGTTAATGTATAAAGGGCTGTGCTATGTGATATGTCTTCTTTAGAGGTGGGGATATGTCTCATAGAAATATGTGTATGTATGTGCATGCTTTAGTTGATCTGACTTTGGGGTATATAAAACTGATTGTGTGGATACAATATGTGAACCCGCTTGATAAATGCACCTGTCATTGTGTGGGGGGAGGTAGCTTCTGCTCCCTAGTCATATGGATGTAACCCTTGATTCTGTATGTCTTTGGACATGCGGTATGACTATACAGAAATATATGGGACGGTGTAGCTGATCCTCCTGGGCCATATGGTGTGAAGGTGTCCCCGGGGGTTGTGGGATATCCCAGTTACATTTAGATCAGCTTTAGGAACGACATGTTCCATTGTCATCCGTATTACCTTTTGTAATGGTACTTTATATTACAATATATCATACTGTTGGTAGGGTATCTAACTTATGACCGGTGAAGGTTGTGAGTTCACATATTTTATTATCACCTCTAAAGGTTTGATTTGATACTAAACTTACTTATTTTAAGTGCGGTTCTTTGGATGGTTGGCTGGCCTCTGTCTCCCCTGCAGCACAGACATATTGGGCCTCTGGCCTGACTTACGATTTTGTGAATACACGATAAGGTGCTCTGCTGCGGAGGAGAGGATGTGGATCATTGCAAATTGCCACCCTGGATACTTGCTTGTTGAGGCGATGGTTTATTTAGGAGGGTTCTTTAGAGGGCAATACTATTATATCTGTAGAAATGTATTTGACATGGGGGATTATGCCGGTCGCGTTGCTGTATCGCCTGATGGTGTCGGGGGATGCAGCGATGCGGTTGGTGTGAGTCGCCACGGACACCCATGGGACTACTTATATGCTTTGTAGCTGTTACATATTTTTCATCATTTCAACTGTTTGAGTTGTGGGGTTCATTATGCTGGGGGCGTCTCGGGTCCGACTTGGGATTTCCCTAGGGGTTCTTGTTAGGGTATGGGTCCTCTTCCGGTTGGGGTTGGTTGGGGACAGGGAGGGGGGTTTAGTTTCTTGTAAGTGGATGGAAAATAGGATGGGAGGATTCTTTAGTGGGGTATATCCCTACTCTCTAGGAGATGGACAGGCATGTTAGAGGTCTAAATGATAGTATTAAACACTCTCTAGTTCTGAACCATGCCAGGAAACACAAGCCAGATATTTTGCTTCTCCAGGAGATCCACCTACAAGGTGGTAAAATTTTGGCTCTTAAGAAACCATGGGTGGGATGACATTATCATGCAGCTTTTTCTACTCATGCAAGGGGAGTCTCTATTCTGGTCATTAAGTCCCTGCAATACGAATTGGTGGATTTGAAATCTGACCCATTGGGTAGATACATTTTTTTGGACTGCTTGGTTTCTGACATCCCGGTGATTTTAATGAATATATACATTCCTCCTCCTTTTGTGCCTGAGGTCCTACAGGAAGCTCTCTTATATGTCTCTGCGAGGCCTGGTCATTGTCTTGTTGTCATGGGGGGACTTTAACATGTTCACTGACATTGTATTGGATAGGATGGGTGCCAGGTCAGGCGACTCTTTAACTTCTAGACTTAAATTTTTAAGTATTATAGAGGATATGAACCTCATTGACGCGTGGAGAACCCTTCACCCGAGTGTTAAGGAATACTCATGTCATTCTGCCACGCATAAATCACTATCACAGAATAGACCATACATTTGTTTATAATCATGCATGACATATGGTTGAAGACTGTTCTTATTTACCTACAGTGGCCTCGGATCATTCTCCAATGCGTCTACGTCTTTGTATGGGTAGAGATTTCTCGACTAATAGCTGGTGACTTCAGCCATATTGGCTATCTATTGATCATATTACTGCAGATCACGGGGTTGCTTTGGAGGAATATTTCTGTCTCAATGAGGGTTCTCCGTCACAGGGAGTGGTCTGGGATGCGGCGAAAGCTTTAGCAAGAGGTGCACTTGTTTAATTGCTGCACACAAAAAACAAACAAGGGATAAAATAGACCATTCGGAGAGGGAAGCTAGTGCGGCAGAAAGAATGTATGTTGACAAAGGTGATGGTATTTCCTATGACTCCTTTTTACTTGCCTCCTCTGCATATAATAGTGCTCTAATGGAGCAGAACGTTGACCCATTTAGATGTAAAACTACGTCTTGGATTACACTCCCACTTAATGTTATTGGTCACTCCAACCTGATCAAAATGGTGTTTCTTCCATGGTTCTTATATATATTTCAGGGTTCCCCCATACCTATCCCTAAGTGACACTTTACTGTAATTGCTAAGATAATTAGGAATTTTCTTTGGTCAGGCAGCCCATCTAGAATTAAGCTATCCACTCTTAAGCGTCCGGTGAGTGAGGGTGGAATAGCCCTTCCTGATTTCTATAAATACTACCTGGCTGCACAGGGACAATATGCACTGGCATATATTCTACCTGACACCCTGCACACCTTCCATAAAATTGATGAGTCTCTACTCTAACCAGGTTATTCTTTGACACATATCCCTATGTTGGGTAAAGATATACTTAGGGATTCCCCTGCCACATCTCGGACGACTTGTGGCGTATGGTCTCTTATACAATCTGCTTCGAATTATGAAGCAAGGGACCCTGATGTTCCCCTCTGGGGGTCAGGGGGATTGGTACAGCTTCAACACTTGGACTTTGGACAACTTTGGTTGACATATGGTATTTCTACGCTTGGTCATTTATATCAAGGTAATGTTCTGAAAACATTTGAGCAGCTGTGTGCAGAATTTGCTGTACCTACTACTTTCTTTTACTCATATTTATGTTTAAGGCATAAAATAAATAAATAAATAATAAATAAAATAAAAGAATTTTCACTGGTTACACTGGCTAAGAGGACACAGCCCCTTCGGCCTGTCTCATTAATATATGCATGGCTAGACAGGATTTCTGTAGGCAAGTATGATGGGCTTAGGTCTAGATGGGAGGTTGATGTGGGTACCCTTGAGGATTATGCGTGGGAAATGGCTTTGAGGAGTCCTGGAGCGGTAGCTGCTACAGCCAGACATCAGCTAATTCAGCTTAAAATTCTGTACAGGTCTTACTATACTCCTGTGCGTCTTTTTAAGATGGGTAGGGTGGATGACGATCGGTGCAGGAGGTGTGGGGGGGAAGGTGCCACTTTCTTGCACCTTCTGTGGGAGTGTCCTCTCGTCTGAGGATTCTGGGAGGACATGCTGCATACTGTGTCGACTGCGGTGCAATGGGATCTATCACTTTCTCAAAAGGTATGTGTATTCTCTATTCTACCTGATCAACTCCACTCAAATTCTCATTCTCATGTACTGATTAGGGAGCTGCTGGTTATGGCACGAAAGGTGGTGGCACAAACATGGATGTCAGAACACCCCCCCCAGGCATGACCACTGGATGGCCCAGGTAGCTAATAATCTCCCTCACTATAAGGGACTCTATTTACATAGAGGTACCTCAAACAAATGTAACCTAATATGGGGTCCATGGACCTCTTATTGCAATGCTAGAACTCTTTACCAATGAGGGCTATGGAATAAATCCTTGTTATTCTCTGTTCCATGGATGGTGTCCCTGGATACTCTGGTTATCTATCTACTTATATAATTATCTGCTAACTGATGCCTACGCTGCTACCTGCTACACTTAATAATAATTACTGAGAGAGAGATTGCCCTTGTATCCCGGGGAGGGAGGGTGGGTGGGAGAGTTGGGTTCTATTAGGGAAATGGTGGGGTTTGTAGTTGGGGGAGGGGAGTTTTGGTTTAGTTTAATTTTTCACTTATAAAATTAAAATGGGACAGCTGTATCTCTGTGTTACGATACCTACTTGTCTGTCTGCAGTGTGTATCTTATCTGACTGCCATGTGCATTATCTATGATTTTGTAATGTTTTATTACTGTCCTCTCAATAAAAACATTTAAAAAAAAAAAAAAAGTACGACCTTCCAAAAGCATATCACACAGATTAAATATGTGTTTAATCAGTTAAATGAAGCAGGTGTTAAGTAGGGAGGTTAAAAGTGAGAAAAATTTCCTGCATGATTTTGGCGAAAACTGGAAGCTTTTTCTCTTTTTTCATGAAAGTTTTCTCCTTTTCGCCAATGCAAAACATTCCTCCTTTTCATCTAATTTAACACATTTTTCACCTATATTTCCTATGGGTACAATATTTCCCATTGAAATATTACTTCAACTTAGGGCTGTAGTGGAGAAATACGTAGGTAAAAGTCAACATATGCCTTGAAAAATGTGTTAGCATGCTGAGTGCCTTTGTCCTTTGTCCACAACACAACTTCGTGCTTAAGTGACACTGGCACATGTTCATGATGAGGTCAAGTAATAAAAAAATAAAGTACAACCTACAATGTGGCAGATGTGGTGGTGGGGGACTGGCATAGTGTGATTGATTTGTGTATGTAAATATGTGTGTGTCAAATCGCTATTCTCTTTCTCAGACTATTGACACACATTACTTATTGGTCATAGCAGTGGTCCCAAGTGTGGTAGATGGTAGCACCCCTTCTTCACATCCCTTCTCCTCCTCATCCTCATGTGTGCTGCTGTTAATATATTTGTCCTGGCTTTCTCTGTCATGTGTGGTTTCTACTACCTGATACTCAAATGGTATGAGATGTTGGTGCATTTTTAATAATGTTAGTCTCCCAACATTGCTGTTTGATTGCCACGTCCTGCTGTCATTGACAATGTAACCAGCTGCACTGAAAACCCGCTCAGACTTAACACTTGCTAGAGGACAACTAAGGGTTTCCACTGCAGTTGGTGTCAATGCTGATCACACACACACCACTTTGTTTGCCAGTAGTCCATGGGGTCATTGTTTCTGCCTAGAAAGTAGCTATCCTGCAAGTATTCATAAACCATCTCATATGCAGTGGGACCACTTCTAGGAGCTACATGGTTTTCCTGTGTGTCAGTTACCAACCCATACTCAGGGAGAAAAGAGATGTGGCCACCACCACCGCCACCACCATCACCAATGTTGGGTTTTTGCCACCCCTGCTGAGATCTATGAATTGCCCTGTGTTCAGAATGGCATATTCTAGTTGATGATATAGGTGCTTCTGCTGGTTGAAATGCTTCACTGCCTTCCTTTTCACTATGCTGTCTAGATGTTTTTTGTGCCTTCACTTTCTCACTCTCATCCACCACAATGCAAGCCTCCACTCTATCAATAAATATATCTTGATATTATTTGACAGAATACGGTTCCTCAGAGGGTTGCTGTTGGTCATCACAACTCCTTGTTGTGACAGACTGCTAATAGTCCTTTGGCAGAAATTTTGTTTTCGAAATGGGGGTCCAATAAAGTGGAAAAATGTATTCCTCATTGCTTTTAATGGACATTATGCAAGCATCTTGTTCAAAGCATGCTAACATATCCTTTACCAGCTGGTGCATGTCTGTGTTGTCATTATGGTAAGATTCATCAGCCAGGCTCCTCATTTTTTCTGCAATAAAAATATCAGTGGTAGAATTTCACTAATTCCTGTCCCAATGTGACTCACCAGCATGGTTGCCTCCTCAAAGGGTTTCAGCAACTCACATACATCGCACATTAGTTGACATTGGCCAGGTGAAAAAGAGGCTGGTAGGGACCTCCATTTTCAGCTGGTGATGGGGCAGGTTGTTACACTCTAGTATGGAATACAGAGCGTTGCGTGCACTGTAGGAGTTACTAAAATGGGCACAGATTTTGCAGGCAATAGTAATCATCTCCCTGAGGGTTTAGGATTCTGCCAGGAATCTGGTCATAACTAAATATAGCAGATGTGCAAAGCAGGGCACATGCACCATATCACCTATTATCAAAGCAGCCATTATGTTGGAACCATTATCAGCAGACACAAAATCAGCTTTTAAGGAATGGGGTACATGCCATTCCTCTATCACCTGCTCTAGCTTACTTAAAACATCTACCTCTTTGTGAGACTGTCTCTCAAAACTCTGCATGCACAAGGTGTCATGCCTATGGTATGGGCTATCCTGCTGCTGCTGCTTTTTAATCACACTGCCAGAACCAGAAGCATGATTACTGTCTGTCACCTGATGCTATAAGCTAGTGCTGCCCACTGTTGGTGGTGGGAGGGAAACCCAGTGAGCACTCACAGTCATATAGTCTGTGCTCTGCCCACTTCTCCACATATCTGTTGTCAGGTGGATTTTCTTGCCATAAGAACTTTTCAACCCTTTGCCTACCACACTAATTAACTGCTTGTACAATTCAGGCATAAATAACTGCAGCTTGGGATATGCCAGCATGCAGCTACATTTATTAGTTTAACATCATGACTAGAGGAGGTGGTGGAGGTAGAAGTAGCATGTGTGGGTAGTCTATGACTCTTCCCATCACCTACATCAAAGCCAGAGTCATCATACTCCTCTGCAGCAGGAGCCATAGATGTTATTTGGAATGAACTAATTGTTTCCAGTAGCACACTCTCTGACACATAAATAACATCACTACTTCTTTTTTCTGTTCCAGAGCCCTTGTATCTTTTTGGAGTGCTTCTGCTGCTACTGATGGCACCTTTGATTTGCTTATAGTGTGTCTCCCAGTCAGGTATATGGTTGTGCTTCAGGTGGGATCTCATAGAGGAGGTGCCTAGGTGTGAGCCTGCTTTCCCCCTGCTCACCTACTTTTTGCACAGACAACAAATAGCAACATGTTCAGCTTTAGTATCCTGAGTGAAGTATCTCCATACTGCGGACTTCATGGACTGAGGGTTTCCTGTGGGGCTGTTACTACTACTACTACTGGGGCTAGATGTTGATGCAATTCTACTGCTACTGCTACTAGGTGTCAAAGGTGCAGCACTTCCAGCAGCAGCAGAGGCACTTGTCATAGCTAAGGATGTTGATGTTGCTGTTGTTGTTGCTCTTGGGTACTCAACACAGGTGTATGTGGCTGAGTGGGAATTGGATAGGGGTGGGAGAAAAGTGTGAAAAATTTCCTGCATGACATTTTGTGAAAACTTGCCAATTTTTCACTTTTCCAGCAAAAAATGTTGCCTTTCCACCTATGCAAAAATTTCCTCCTTTTGCCTATTTTAACAAATTTTTCACCTATTTTTCATATGTATTTCCTATAGGTACTACATTTCCCACTGTAACATTACTTCTTCTGAGGGCTGACGTTTAGAAATAAGTGGCTGAAAGTCAAAGTTGTGAGTCCTACAGCAACACATGGCTTGAAAAACGTGTTAGCATGCAAAATGCATTGGTCCTTTGCCCACAACACTAACTTCCTACTTAAGTGACACTGACATATATTCATGATGATGTCAAGTGGAAAAAAATGAAGTACAACCTACAATGTGGCAGATGTGTATGGTAGTGGTGGTAGGGGACTGGCTTGGTGTGATTGATGTATGTATATATTCCTGTAGCAGTTTTTACCATAATCATATTTGTGTAAAATGTAAGCTATCCTTCTCAGATTACTGATACACATTACTTATTGTTCATAGCAGTGGTCCAAAGTGTGGTAGATGGTAACAACCCTCCTCCTCATCATCATCATCTGTGCTATTTTCTCTGTCATAGCTTTTGGATCTTGAGTGAAGTATCTCCATACTCTGGACGTCATGGCCTGAGGGGTTCCTGAGGTGGTGGTGCTGCTACTACTACTACTGGGGCTAGATGTTGATGCAGTTCTAGTGCCACTACTACCAGGTGTCAAAGGTGCAGTACTTACAGCAGAAGAGGCACTCCTCATATATAACATTGTGGATGTTAACCTGTGTGGCTGTTGCTGGGTACTCAAAACGGGTGTGTGTGGTTGAGTGGGACAATGATGCTGATGATGACTGATAGGGTGACTGTGTGCTTTTTGACATCTGTGCTTTTCCAGAGTCAGACTTTCCAATGGCTTTCTCAGTTTTCAGACAAGCACAGTGCTCCTTAAAAGTGGTGGAAGATTCAGCCTTTGACTTTCTGCTAACCTTATAGACCTGTCATCATCCTCACTCTCAACTGCATCCGTATCTCAACAAGAGAAGGATGCTGGAGTGATATATTCTAGATCTGCATCATCATCAGTCACCATTAGGTCATCCTCAGCAGCATCAGCATCACCTGACAGTTCTTGCCCACTACCCTTATATTCCTCTAAGCTTTTGGTGGTCTCAAACAATTTCTTTTTACTTTTACTGTAACAAAGTTCCCTACTACTTTGAGGATGGGTGTTATGGTGCTTGTTTGTCTTATAATCTGATGCAACAGGCGGTTCAGCTGCTACACCTTCCTCCATTATACTATACTATACCAGCATCAACATTAGAATGCGACCTGTTGTCGACTTCAGTGTGCTTCTTATATGTTCTTTTTTGTACTGGCACTGGTGGTGTTGAGTGTTTTGATTGTCCTTGACAAACTGTATCTCTCCCTTGGAGTAGAGGGATCATCATCACTGAGTGCACACACTGCAGCAAAAATTTCTGCAGTCAGTTTTTGAACTAATACTTTACTCTCACGTCCCTGTACTGCTCCACCCCTCCCCCTTCCCCTTGTGCGTTTGCTGGACATTATGCAACTACACTGTTTTTTTACTGTACGGTACACAACACAACTGATGGACCTGTATGATGCCTTGCCTAAGTCCAGTCAGCTGTCTGTCACTGTCACCTAATATATTTAGTTCTTTATTCTTTCTATGTTTTATTTATTTGTTTAAAAGTGTCCACCCTGTTGTCTTATGTAACTGAAAAACAAAATCAACAACTTCTATCCCCAGAATTCCCCACCCAGCACAGAGACAATAACAGCAAGATCAGCAAGCAAATAGTTCCCTAGCTCCCTGTGTCTTGCCAGTCAGTCACATGGAATTTTGTAGTATTTGTGGTCAACCTCCTTCCTCCCTTCTTCTCCCCAGAGTGCCCCACTGACTCTCCTAACAGAACAAATGTCCTACATAAAAGATTCCCTAAACTAAACTTCAATTCCCCTCTCTGTCTTACCTAGCTCAAAAAACATACTGCTGTCTCCTCTCACAAACACAAAATGGCATGCTGTGAGAGCTTGAGAGCCTTTTATATGGCTGTAGAAAACTTTTGTATGATGGAGAAATATTTTTCTTCCCATTGATTTCAATAGGCGAAAAAGGCGGGAAGAAGTGGAAGAACTGCACTTTTCATGGGAAATTATTCACCAAGTGGACAGTGCCATTATTCGCCAAATTCAGTTTGATGCGAAAATTTTCACCCATCTCTAGAACTGGACTTAGAGGAGGCGATGATGCTGATGATGACTGATATAGTGACTGTGTACTTTTTGCCATCTTTACTTGTCCAGGGTCAGACTTTCCAATGATTTTCTCAGTTTATAAACAGACACAGTGCTCCTTTTCAGTGGTGGAAGATTCAGCCTTTGCCTTTCTGCTAACTTTATGGCCATGTCATCATCTTCTCTCTCACTCTCAACTTCATCTGTATTTGAACAAGAGAAGGATGTTGGAGGGATATATCCTAGATCTGCATCATCATCATCAGTCATCATTAGGTCATCCTCATTATCAGTATCACCTTCCACTTGTTGCCCACTATCCTTATATTCCTCAAAGATTTTAGAGGTCTCAGGCAATAACTTTTTACTTTTACTTTCACAAAGTTCACTACTACTTTCAGGATAGGCATTTTGGTGCTTGTTTGTCTCAATATCTGATGCAGCAGATGGTTCAGCTGCTACACCTTCCTCCATTATACAGTTCCCATCATCAACACTAGAATGCGACTTCAGTGTTCTTTTATGGTTCTTTTATTGTACTTGCACTGGTGGTGCTGGATGTTTTGGTGGCCCTTGACAAACTGTTTCTCTCCCTTGTACGTGAGGGATCATCATAATTTATTACACACCCTGCTGCAGCCATTGCTGCACTTTACTCTCACATCCCTGCACTGCTCCACCTTCCCCCCTGTCCCTGTACCTTGTGCGTTTGATGGGCATTACTCAATTACTGTGTGTGTAGCATAATTTAGTTGTTTTTTTTAAATTCTTTAATTGTATTAATATTATTATTTTATTGTTTAAGTTGTCCACCCTATCTTATTACAGACTGTAAAAAAAAAAAAAGTATATCTGCAAAACAAAATCATCAACTTCTTTCCCCAGCCTTCCCCAGCGAGCAAATTGGTCCCCAGCTGCCTGTGTCTTGCCAGTCACTCACATGGAATTTGGGGTCAACCTCCTTCCTCCCTTCTTCTCCCCATAGTGCCCCCAGACTCTCCTAATACAGAGAACAAATGTCCTACATAAAAGACATTATCCAAGTTCCATGAGCGCCTTCTATGGAGGCTGCTATAGAGGTAGATGACTACCTTGAGAAACTATTGCTTTCCCCTTATAAGGCATTTGAGAAGACTTGTTGTTTATCTTTGCCAGCCGCTTACATTGACTGTTATTCATACCATATAACTGGGACCAAAAGGAAAATGGTAGCAGGTATAGGGATTGCCTGGACAGGTGAGTGCCCTATTATATCCAAAGGATATAGCTTAGGACCTCTTAGTAGCCAAGTGGCAGTCTATAAGTTTGTCCATTTAACTACTGAGCATAACATAAAGGAATTTTTTATCATAACTGATTCTAATTCTGTTTGCCATAGCTTCGTTGACTACCTCCCACGCTGGAAAAGAAGCCGTATGCCCTGATCCAATAAACTAGTGAAAAATGGTAAATTGTTTTACAAGACTGACAATCTCGTGAAGTAAAATGGCCGTGCCATATATTGCAAAAAGACCAAGGGTCATTCCAAAGTCCTAGGCCTTGAAAAACAGGGAAATTACTTAGCCGATTCTTTGGCTAAAAAAGACACCATTAAAGGGAAAGCCTTAGACATTTCACACCTTCTGTTACCAGGCAAGAGGCCTGTAACAAAGCAGATAACCAAGTAGTACAGTGGATTCAAGACTCACCTAGTGTGGACTTGATTACAAGTCATACACACTTCTACAGAGGTAGTCATTTCCCCAATGAAGTGATAAGCAAACTCTTGAAAATATTGGATGTTAAGTGAATGTTACATATCACTTACCGTCCTGTCTCAAGTAGTGGGGTGGAGCGATATAATCATATCCATTGTTAACATTCTTCAGAAGTTTGTTAAATAATCAGGTAAGGCCTGGGAACTTAAACTACCCTTAGTCCTCATGGCTATTCATGCGCATAGCAGCCATGAAAAGGTCACCATTTGAGTTGACAGGAAAGAAGATCCTACTCCCAACACTTGCTGTACCGTATGTCCAATCAAAATCTACTTAATGCCACCAGAACACACCAATACATAGACAACCTACACAAACATTTACAAAATGCATTTGTGTTTGCCCAGAAAAATCTGGAGAAAACAGCGGTAAGTACTAAGACTTACTATGATCTGGACACTATCAAAAGGGAGAATTTGATAAATTATCATGTTTATCTATACAATTTTACTAAATACCAGGAAAAAGAGAAGAAATTCTTACCCTCATGGAGAGGACCACATATCATTACTGATAAACTATCTAAAGTTGCCTATAAGGTTTCTATCCCTACAAATGGTGAGACTTTGGGAAAGGGTGTTCATATTAACCAACTGCATGCTTGTCACCCTAAATCTCAGTTACAGGTCATAGAGGGAGAAGCTGAAGAAGAATAAGGAACCTCATTTAAGCATTGGACACATAAGTATTTACTGACTGTTCCAATATTATTTGAAATTGTCATAGGTGGTTCTATTTTCTTCCTATATGTTTCTATGAAACATGTTTCTCTTGTTTCCCTGTCTGTTGTGTGTATGGTCCCAACTAACACCTCTTCACCAAGTGAATTGCTGCACAATGATTCTCAGAAAATGTTGTTATGCAAATTTTATTTTTCTCCTAAGAAGGTTTTTGTTGTCAGCATAAAGCTGATAATTAATTCCTCTGTGTAAGGGGGGAAGAGCAGATATGGAGAGTGTTTAATTTTCCTAGCTCAGTTTAAAGCTAGTGAGTGCCACAAGTGGACTAGTGAGGAATAAGCAATTAATCCTAGTATTGCCAGAGTTACAAGGATGTAGGTTGAGACTGTAATGCAGGTATGCAAAATTGTTTCAAATGTAAGAACACTCAGTCATTTCTTTTAGACCACAAGAGTTCTCAAAAGAATGAGGTCAGTTGACTAATCAATTTACATGGATGTCTAGACTACGGCCAAGATGTGGATCATCCTTCATCTGTGACAGGAGTTCTGGGCAGAGCCAATCATAGTTCAAGAGCTATTGTCAAAAACCATTGGACGAGAGATGCCAGGGTTCATCATCACAGAGAAGAAACTCGGATCCCAGAGGATTCTTGTTAGCATGCATCAAAAAATCGCCATGAAGAAGAAATGTTATATGTCTCACCTCCAGCCTCCAGGGCTGGAAATCTGATATGATATGCATGCCAAATGATCTCAGTCCAAGACTAAGGAGATCCTTTAGTAGGCCAAGCAACTAGGGGTGCACCGAAATGAAAATTGTGTACCAAAACTGAAACTGAAACGTCAGGATGCACTTGGCCGAAAACCAAAACCGAAAATGACTTTTTTTTAGTTTATAGGCCTAACAAAAGAAACAAAAACTATAGTAGAGCAAGTGCAATGGCACAGTCAAAGTGAAAGTCCCATGAGCTGAAG
The DNA here is from genome assembly GCA_037306005.1 of Rhinophrynus dorsalis. Lineage (NCBI taxonomy): Eukaryota > Metazoa > Chordata > Amphibia > Anura > Rhinophrynidae > Rhinophrynus > Rhinophrynus dorsalis. The sequence continues at coordinate 155,051,596 of CM074721.1, forward strand.
GTTACCAATACTGCTTGCTAATCAGGTCTACAAGTCCCAGGCTGCATTGCTTTGATATAACTTTAAAATTTACAATATAGCATAACACTGTATGGATTAAAATATCAAACTAAATATGCAGTGTTCCGCAAAATAAATGGCCTGCAATCTATGAAAAGTTCTCTGGACAAAGTTTTGTCAGAGCCTCGTTATGTTAAGTCAGGGTCCTCACTTCTGTGGCATGCTCCCAGAACGTTTTAGTTATATAGAGATGGTTTTGCTCATTATGTTCAGTCGGTGCCCTCACTTCTGCAGCATTCTCTCAGAATGTGTTAGTTCTCCACTTTAAAAGTTGCTATCCTCACTTTACTATAAGTCCCATCATCCTTACCTTGCCTGGTGCAGAACATAGCTTTGTTTGAGTGCTAAAGAGAGTTGTGAATGAGCGCTGCCTCACTCTCACTCTCCCCGCCCTGTATTCTGCTTGCAAAGCAGGGTAGGAAGCGGGGCAGCGCTCATTCACAACTCTGTTTAGCACTCAAACAAAGCTATGTTCGACACCAGGCAAGGTAAGGATGATGGGACTTGTAGTAAAATGAAAATAGCAACTTTTAAAGTGGAGAACTAACACGTTCTGAGAGCATGCTACAGAAGTGAGGGCACTGACTGACCATAACGAGCAAAACCATCAATATGTAACTATAACTTTCTGGGAGCATACCGCAGAATTGTGGACACTGACAACATAATGAGCAAAACCATTTCTATGTAACTAACACGTTCTGGGAGCATACCACAGAAGTGAGGACACTGACTTAACATAACAAGGCTCTGGCAGTTCAGGGAGCAATGAGAGAGCTTCCCCTGTTTTGGCGCCCCGTTTCGGCCATTTTTTTATTTTGGCTTTTTGCCGAAAATGCCATTTTCGACCGAAACGTTTCAGCTGCCAAAATTTCGGTGCCCCCCTACAAGCAACTGTTCATATTAGATACTATGGGCTAGATTTAAAGGCAGCCGTTAAACCAGCCGCTAAGTGAAAAAGGCACATCGCTCGCAAATAATACAGGAGTTACGGCAGATTCAATAGGTACTCTACAAGAATAGCTATCGAGCGTAGGCACACAAAAAACACGTAACACAAAAGCCGTTGTCGCTCATGTTAATGCACAACGGGCGGCCAAATCACACGATAACTGCGCTCAAAACAACATGTACTATAACGGCTGCCGTTGTCAAGCAACCATGATTGATGCCAAAACAAATTCAAACACACAGCCAATCACAAAGCTCCAATGTATCAAATAACTTCAAATACACCTATATATACCCAAAAATAACCGTCACACACTGTCTGTTATCGAGTTCTTCAGAGCTAGATATCAGGACCCAGGAGCGGAGGATAGCGATCAGAGAGAGGGAGAAAGGAGCATTCATTGGAGGAAGAAGGAGATTTTTGAGTTTGGAGTTTGGAGAGAGGTGCACTTACTAGACACATATTACACTTTTGCACATATTACATACACACATACAAACACAAACACATACACATACATACTCATAGTCCTTTTTTTTTCATAATACCTTACACATTTTACTTTTTATTTTGACAGTGTGAATCTGGGAGTGAAAGTGTGTGACAGAGAGTGACTGGATCGAGTGTGTCTGTGAGGGCCTGTGGGAGTGCCTGGGTGTGACTGGGTGAATGATGGCAAGGAGAGGAGGACAGGAGAGAGGGATGGGGAGAGTAGTGGAGGAGGAGGAAGCTCAGGAGGGGATCCCTCAGCAGAGCAGGGGTGGGAGAGGGAGATCCGCAGGGCGGAGGGGGACCCGGCCCACAAGAGCAGGAACACGCAGGACAGGGACAGAACCTGCAGTGGGACGAGGGGTAGTTGCTGGGGAGCACCCCACACAGTCAGGGTCAGACCAGGCAGGGCACTCCGGCTCTGAGTCATCCCATGCCGGAGGTGACGAGGCCAGGATCAGAGACACAAAGTATACAGAGGAGGAGAACACGGCTCTTGTGGAAGCTGTCCTGGAGAGGCAGAGTGTTCTCCACCCGACAGCGAAGGTCCCTGGCCTGTCAGCGAGGAGGAAGGCAGCCTGGAACCAGATCTGCAGCCGGGTCAACGCGGTGGCTTCATGCAGGCGGGACGTGGGGTCCATCAAAAAGCGATGGGGCGACTGCCGGAGGGTGGTCAAGAACAAGCTCTCAGAACTCGCCAAGCACGCCCGAGGCACTGGAGGTGGCCCACCTGTCCCTATCACCTTCTGCGGCTGGGAGGAGATGGTGCGCCAGAATATGTCCCCAACCCTGATCAAGGGGGTTGTTGGAGGAGCTGACACTGGGGATGAGAGGAGCCTCCACACTACCTGTAAGTGCAACAGAACAACACACTACAGCAACCAACACCAGCTGCACACACAGTCACACCTCAACACATGCCCATCATTCATGCACACAACTGCACCAACACAGCACCCTGAGGGTTAAAAACAGGACACAGCACAAGGACAAATATCAAGGTCCAACTTGGAACAAACCTGTCCAAGTCCTACTTCAACCCTCCTGTCACTGTGCTCATCACACACAATGCACAAACCATGTTGTTCAAAATGTCGACTGTCATAGATCATCACTGTTCACACACAATGTCACCCATGTCCCCACTGGGATGTCAGCACTTAACCCCTTGAGTGCTAGAGGGATCATCAATGCATCGATCAACAATGCTTTGGCAACCCCTCTGGGACTCAAAGGGTTAACCAGACAACAATCAAGTCAATAGGCCAACGATCACATGCTACACAGGGGACATTCACTAAGCGGTGACAAACAGATGGTGGAGAGAAATTCACCCTTACACATCCTAATTTCACCAATACCAGTGTTAGCCTATGGAGAATATGCAATAACATGAATCAAGTTGCTAAGGTCCCATCGTATACACTCCATAGAAAACACTGGAAATGGGGAAATGAGATCACTGGAGAAGTCAGCATCATGTACACTTCATCATGTCGACAACACCGCTTACTGAATCACAAAAAGGATGGAGCAGGTCACACATCACAGTGTCACTGACAATAACTGTTTGTATGTGCAACACACAGGCCTCAAACAATACCCCAGAATTAAAGGGGGAAAAAGTAGGCCTTGGTGTTGTGTCTGCAATCATTTACTCTAACTTCAAATGACATATCTCACATCTGATTCCCACATGGATCCTCAGGGGTACTGATGCCATGGATGGATGGTACACCAGACACTGTTTGCAGGATACACATGGGAACCAAATATCACCCATTGTACCTTGGTCACCAACAGGCCATGAATGATAGATATCTCGGATTGAGTACGGTTGCCTCACTCAGAAGGATGGATGGGCTCATACTCAAAGAAAAACAGGCCTCAATCAGAGATATCCCTCACTACTGGCGTGATTGTTGCCCTTCAGGATTCAACTGGAACACACGACATGGACAGGATCCTGTCCAGTTCATCAATCTCTGATTGCCAGGGTGGTATCCCATGCCCTACAATGCAATGCATAGGATATGATCCTGACAACCAGAGAGTCACCTGTCAAGTAATGAAAAATTGTGAATTGGACAGGATCAGCTAAGAAGATAGGGTTGAATAACACTTGATTCCCACTGCACATCTGTTCAAAAAAGATATGCACACAAAGGAAAATGGTCAGATATGTACCTTTCAAATGGCTCAAAATATGTCCCAACACGATGTGAACCCAGAGATCATCTCACTGCCTGTGATTGCCCTACTGGCCAGATATGTGCATCCATCAGAAACTAACTTACATTGATACCATCCAAATACACATACCTAGTATATCCCACTCTACGTAGATGGGATATACGAGGTATGTTCATATCCATCATATCAATCCAATGTATAATTTGATGGGTGCACATATATAGCCAGTAAGGCAATCACACCTACTGAAATGATCTCTGGCTTCATATCTGGAAAGGATATATTCATATCCATATGAAAGGTACACATCCACATGCATATATGACCATTTCTCCTTGTATGTAACTGTAATGGCATAGCAATTGTTAATTTCACCAACATGTGGATCCATGTTAGTCCTATCCCTCCAACCCTCATGGTTAGACAGATATCGCTCTATTTGACAGCTGGAGATTTCAGTCATTAGACCACACGGAGGCTCTTCAGCTGAGCCTAAATTGCCCCATTCAGAGATGGATACATCTTTGAGATGGTCAACAAAGTGTGCCAGGTTTGCAAGCACACTCTGTTCACCATTCCAATGAAGTTTACATCTCTGAATGGGGCAATTTAGGCTCTGCTGAAGAGCCTCCGTGTGGTGAAATGACTGTCAAACATGTCAAAATGACTGTCAAATAGAGCAATATCTGTCTAACCATGTGGGTTGGAGGGATAGGACTAACATCGATCCACATCTATCTCTTACAATGCCTACAATATTACATCATGGTGAAATTAACCATTGCTATTCCGTTAAAGGGATAGTAATACCTAACATGTGAAAAGAAAAATATATTGCAGGGTTCATCCCCCGAGCAAAACAAGGGTATTCCCACTGCTGAAAGGTGCTTCATTCAAAATGTAGCACAGCTCATAGTTGACTACTCCAGGGGCAATATCACAGTGGCCTGGAACTCTACAAAGGCGATGTTGCTAGACCATCCTATGGACAGCTTACGTCCAGACGCAATAAATTCTCATAGGATAATGTAGCAACAGTGCCAATGTAGAACTTCAGGCCACTGGGATATAGCACCAAAGCAATTCTATTCTGAGCTGGGAGACTTTTTGAACAAAAACCCCCTCCAGCAGTGGGAGTACCCTTGTTTCACTCAGGGTGATAAACCACAAAACATATATTTCCCTTTCTGCATTTCATGTATTAGTATCCCATTAATCCCATCATGGCTACGTTTACTAATCACACAATCTCAATTCTCCACACAGCTTATGGGCCTCCATCGCAGCAGGAGCCCGTGGAGGAGCCGACCACACCACCCAGTGAGGAGTATACAGAGGAGGGGACTAGCCACTGGGAACCGTCTACAACTACCACACCTCCTCCCCAACTGGCTGCATCACCACTGCCTGCCTCTCAACTGCCTGCCTCTCAACTGGCTGCCCCTCAACTGGCTGCACCTCAACTGCCTGCCTCTCAACTGGCTGCCTCTCAACTGCCTGCCTCTCAACTGGCTGCCTCTCAACTGCCTGACTCTCAACTGGCTGCCCCTCAACTGCCTGCCTCTCAACTGGCTGCCCCTCAACTGCCTGCCTCTCAACTGCCTGCCTCTCAACTGGCTGCCCCTCAACTGCCTGCCCCACCACAGGATGCTCCACAAATGTACAGCGGCTGGATTCAGGGGGAGAGATGGATGCATCCCACTACCACCGGGAGCTATTACCCTCCAGCAGCAGCACCACCACCACCAGGGAGGCAATGGCTGCCCGGGAATGTGTCCACTAGCCAATATGGGCCATATTCCACCGAGATGGATCTACCCTCCTGGATGGCTCCCCAGCATGGCCCCAGGTATGATCCCAGGTGGGGGCCAAGCACCTACCACTGGCCAAGGTATGACCCTTGGCCACTTGACTACCAACACCTGGGCCTGATTGGGGAGCCCCAGCGCCCTCAGCCAAGGGACTTGTTCACCCCACCACCTCAACCAGCACAGACATCTGTGGGCAGCAGTGGGTCCCTTGATGTGGTGGGCACCCACACACCGTCTGTGCAAGCCACTCCACCAACACAAACAGCAGTAGCAGCCACAGCACACCCAGTACCAGCAGAGGAGACAGCAGAGGCTGGGGAGATAGAGGCTGAGGAGACAGCTGAACCTGTTGAAGCAGAGGCTGAGGAGACAGCTGAACCTGGGGAAACAGAGGCTGAGGAGACAGCTGAAGCTGGGGAAACAGAGGCTGAGGAGACAGCGGAAGCTGGGGAAACAGCACATGTGTCACCGGCCACTCCCATCTCCAGCAGTCAACGCACCACAGATCTGGAGGCTGAGTGCATGGCCCTTCAAAGAGGACAGCTCTGGGCAACCCGCCACCAACGACAACCTCACGTGGAACCGGAGGGAATCCCGAACAGGTTGGAGACCAGAATCCAAGCTCTGGAGTCAGAGGTTGCCAGGGGGAACACACAACTCCACCAGATCCATACGGGGATGATGGACATGTTTGCACAGGTGCTCGTGGAGTTGCGAGAGATTAACCGCAGGGAGAACCTGAGGATGGAGAGGGAGAACCTGCGTTCCACAGAGGGGTCCACTGCACCCACCACCCCTTCCAGTGTTACCCCAGAAGCCACACCTAGGGGACAGAGGATGACAAGGCAATCAGCCAGGGCATCCACCTCTGGCACCAAGTCTAAGGCCCCCCCCCCAAAAAAAAAAAGAAATGAAAGGCCCAACCTGTCATCTGTCCCCTCAATAAATGAAAATTGCGCTTTTGAATCCTGTCTGATCTGCTGTGTATTCACTTATAGATTGGGTGGCAGGGTTGTCTCCAATGCATTGCCAAACAATGCAGTGAACTCAACTCCTGCCTGGGGGAAATGTTTGTGTGATGTTACAACATGGGTTCACACACACCCACACCGTTGTCCAATTTCACCTGGCAACCCATCCCAGTAGCCATATAACACGACAGTGTTACATGGCCATGATGTGTGTCAGATTTGATCAGAACATACCCCTTAGCACAACAACTGGTGCAACACTGAACATTCGTCTGCATCAATTGTTGTGTTTGAGGGGAAAACCAAACAAACAGCTATGCAACTTAGCAGGGAAATAACAAGCATGACAGATGGAACATGCATCAATATGGTCTTTAAATCAAAATTCTTTTGTGTAGCTGACATACTGGGGAACACAATGTACACCCTAGGATCTCAATGTGTGTGTTACACATTGTGATCCTAGGGTGAGCATTGTGTTCTCCAGCAAGTCAGTTGCACAACAGGAGTTTGAATCACAGCCTAACTTACTGCATAACCCAATGATCTTCCTAAGATTTCATTGTGTAGCACACACATTGGAACCTTAGGCTGAGCATTGGCTAATGTATTAAAGGGATAGTAAACCTTGAAAATAAGTTCATTCTATATTGTAGCCCTTAAAAAAACATGTAAAATGATATAAGTCTTATCTCCCAAACCATATATGTTTGGTAGATAAGACTTATATCATTTTTCATGTTTTTTTAAAGGGCTACAATGTGAAATAAACTTATTTTCAAGGTTTACTATCCCTTTAAGTTGTGTTGTTGTTTAACTAAGGTTGTAACACACTTCACCAGTGATAACACTTGTCCACATGGTTGTTTTTTTTGCTGTAGCCCATGTACTGAGATATGACAACCTACAGCAATCTCAGGACATTGATTATATTGAGCAACACACAAACCGTGGACATCACATCACAGTGGAAGTGTGTCCCCTGTATCACCAGCTAATCACTCACAAACACTTCAGTGTATCACTGCCATCATGTCATTGCATGTATACATCACAAAGTCCACTCATGGTCAGGCAACTAGTGGACTCCTGTGATGTAAATCATGCCTTCCTTTGTATGAGGGATACTCTAGCCTTGGGTACGGTTCCACATTGACAGGTGTTTGATCCAACATTCATTCATACAGACACGGATTGAGTAGTGATGATTCTTGTGTATTTAGCCAATATGCATTAAACACTTGTATGAGCACAAAAAGGTACATCTGAACTAAATAGGAATACATTAGAATTGCTAGTGAACTGCTCATGTGTTGTCCACATAGTTTGGCATCTGTGTATGAGCAGTCTTACTGTACAGGTCTGGTACCTGGATGTTAGTACACACATTAATTTGTGTCCATATGAATGTTCCAGTAGAGGTTGCTGTGAACATCAGGTCAAACATTGCATCACCAACACAATCACTTGAAACACCAAGGGGTGAGCTTCATGGAAGTGTTGTCCAGACTTCAGTCCAGTCATATGGAAACTCCTCTGTTCAAGGATGGATTGTGCTATGGATGCCTGTGGGACAAGAGGACAGGATTTGGAACATCACCCTCAAAGTGATCGTCATGCAACAGCTACAACATCATGATCCTCTTAATCTTTCCCGTTACATAAGTCTACACAAACCACTGCTTTGTAATGTGTTGTGTACTGGTCTATGAACCATCATGGGGGGAACTAAGGGGATGTTAACCATTCTTAGGGATATTTGCCCCTGACATGGTTACACACATCAACAAATATGTCCTAATTGCTTCCTGACAACAATATATTTGGGCTGCCACTGTCAGAGACAGGCCAAATATGTTTGGTTCATGGAGATAGTAGGACATATTTGTTAATGTGTTTATTTCTTTCTGGGGCACATATCACTGCACACACACACACACAGGGCAGCATGGTGTCCATGGAGATGATCCACATTTCATGAACTCCATGTTGTGTAACACACTATTACTGTCAATCCACCCCTCTGCTGCTTTCTTTGACTGTAGCAAGCTACTGGTCCCATGTCCCCACTAATGCTCCCTGAACCCCTTATATGACAGAGTGCTATCCGATGCATTGGCTTGGATGAGACTCCCTCGCTACAGGGGTACCATGGTTGCTATGGGTCTGATCCTAGCAGAACACTTTAGTTGGTGCCTAGGGAGCTGTGGGATATGCTGAACAAGGTTAAAGTGTTGTACCTTGGTTTCAAGGGGGGCATGCATGATATCCTTGAGGTAGCAGTATCAACATGGACGACAGGTTGTCAGATGTATTCAGAATCTCTAGGCCCAATCTGACTGGTCCACGGAATAGTTGATGCTGGTGGTCCATACTGCAGCCAGTGTCAGGGCTGTGTCACTGATCCTGTGGGGTGAAACAGAACATGTGTGTTGTGGTGGGTGTGTATGCATGGATTGTGTGCATACATGTATTATACTCACAGCAGAAGTGATCCCTGATCAATCTGTCCCTTGTCTGCATCCCTGTTGGGGTTTCCTCACACTCAATGATATCCACAGGGTCTTCAGGTCTGGGTGGGGGATGGACATCGTCGATGAGTCTGGTGTCCACCGCGATATTATGTAGGATGGCACATGCCACGATGATGTCGCAGACCTTGCCTGGTGCATACTGCAATGCTCCCCCCTGATTGGTCCAGACATCGGAATCGGGACTTGAGGAGGCCGAAGGTCCGCTCAATGGCATTCCGTGTTCTGGCATGAGCCTGGTTATATCGTTCCTGGGCATCGTTTTGGGGATTGGCGACCGGGGTGAGGAGCCATGGCTTGCATCCATAGCCAGCATCACCTGTGGAAAGTGAGTGACATGGTGTGACAAGGAGCACATATTGTGTGAATAATGTTTTCTGTGGTGAACGTACTAGCACATGTGTATGTGGTGTCATTTGGTGCTGTGAACTCACCCAGAAGCCATCCACCTGTATAGGTCCCATTTTCAAAATCCCTCTGCACAGATGAATTTCTGAGTATATATGAATCGTGACAGCTCCCGGGAAATTTCGCACAGACATTCATGATGGCCAGGTTGCTGTCACACACCATCTGCACATTCATGGAGTGGAAGTTTTTGCGGTTCAGGAACATATGTCCCTGACGTGCTGGTGCTTTGATACGGACATGGGTGCAATCTATTGCACCCATGACCCTGGGCATGCCTCCCCTTGCATAGAAGCCCTGCTTCAGATGTGTCCACTCCATATCGGTGATGGGGAAATGTATGTAGGTACTGGCCTTGGCTTTGAGGGCTGGCAAGACCTGGGCCAGCACCCTGGAGAATGTGGCCTGGGACATGCCAGATGCGTAACCCTCTGTCGACTGAAAGGCGCCACTTGCCATGAAGTGTATGGCACACAGGAGTTTTTGAAGGCCAGTTAGAGCATGGTTATGGGTGCATACGGGATCCACCTGCTCCTTGATGACCTCATACAGGGCTATGACGCTGTGTGGCCTCAACCTGTAGTGATCAATAACCTCGTCATCGGTCATTCCAAAGAGAGTGACCCTTGGGAGGTATACCCTGGGCCTTGGTGGTCGTCTATGCATCCTGGGCTGCTGCAGGGGTCCCTGTGGCAGCTGGGGAGCATCCTGTTGCTGCAGCTGTGCATCTGCAGGCAGGTGTCCTCCGGGTGGGGATGGGCTCCTGTGTGGCTGCTGAGCCAGAGCCTCCTCACTTGCAACAGGTGGAGCCTGTTGATGAGGCGTGCTTGGAGGTTGCTGATGTTCCCCAGCTCTCTCCCTTGCACGCCTTCTCCGCAGCCTTTGCAACAATATGTAACCCAACATACTGTTTGCTCTCTCTATCTGTCTCTATCTCTCTCTCTCTCTCTCTCTCTCTCTATCTCTCTCTCCCTCCCTGAGTGGAAAACAAGCCACAAGTGAGTGTGTTGAGTGAGTACTTGCTAGGGCGTTGTGTAGGTGTGGTGATGAGGTGAGTGCTGACCAATGGTGAGTTGTTTTTGTCCAGGTAAGTGTTAGCAGGTGTGTGTGTGTTATAAGATGTGGTGTGTTGTGCTTGTTCTGTGTGTGCCATTTGCGGATGTGCATTTGTGGGGTGCAGGTCGCGTGTTGATGTTGCCCAGGTGAGCTTGTATTTGCAGGTGTCCGCTTTGTGTGATAAACCCCATTGTTCCATGCCATGCTGTGTTGTTGTTTTTTTGTGTGTCGTTGTCCCTGTGGTGTTGCTTGTTGTTGTATGTGTAGTGATTTGTGTTGTGTGTGCATGTTTTTGTGTTGTTTTGGCATTGCACGGGTTAATTTTCCCATTTACATGGTTGTGCGGTAAGCATTTTGTGTGTTTTCCTATGTAACGGGTGTTTTGTTTTGGCCGTTAAGTGTCTAACGTGTGAGAAAAGTGGGTCTTAACTTTTAGCCGCAAGCCTTTGAATAGCTCTGGGGTATGTTGTTCCATGCGTCTGAATGCACGTAAGTGTATCGGCCGTAAGGATTCTGCAACTGCCGTTAGCTGTTCTTTAGACGGATCTTTGAATTGCAACATGACACTTAACGCACCCGTTAGTGATTTTTTTTACTAACGGCTGCCTTTAAATCGAGCCCTATGTCTCTTACCCATCAACTAATTTGGTATATTGACTTTCTGATTGAAGCTGTTGTTTCAGCTGTTGATCAGAACAATAAAGACTTCAGTTTACAGAAACAATCAAGATGATGCAATGACGATAAATCTTACCACTTCAGGGACAACCCCATTATAGGTGTAAAAATATAACAGTTTTAGTGATAATATTTCAGAATATTTCAGAACTCTTGCCATGGACTGGACAGCAAATGGTTAAAATGTTCTTTAGAAACCATTTTGTCTGCTGGATATATTCTCATAAACCTGTGTATTATAAGAGACAATGGGCTCATTACTTGGGGTTGGGGGCTGACATAATCAAGATGACATTTATGTTGATTGATATGTTTTTCCTCATACAGCTCATTTTCTCTTAGACACTCTCCTAAACTTAGCTGTTAGGGAGAGGTAATCGTACCTGGAACATTATCCCTTTTCTTATATGAAAATCTGAGGAAGGGATTAAGTTGCCAATTTAGAATGCTTTGCTTCTCCACAAATGATCGGTTGTCTTGACATGAAACACATGGCTTGTATAAGCATATAGGCAAGTTTTTGGTCTTTGAGCACCATCTCCTGGTACAAAAGACTGTTGCTACTAGGGTTTTAGTTCAAGATTATGACCAAACAGAGAGTTTCTGTAAATTTAGTCTGACCTCATATTCTAATACTCTAGAGAAAGATGGGTTGTGATATTATGATAAGAGATTTTTTGGTATAAAGGAAAAAGCTCTCTTTGTATTGACTTTACTGAAGTAACCAACTTATGCCAGAGCTTACGAAACCTGAAGCCACCATACTCTGATCTGAACTGGTAACTATAAGTTTTCTTTATAATTAATTCTGAATACCTCTGAAAATTATTGCCACTTGTATATTTGGGGATAATAATTTCTTATAATTATTCTTAGTTGGAATTGGCAATCCATAAATCAATTATTATAACAAGTAATGTTTGCTTTCATTTGTTCTTAGGAACCAGACAGGATTAATTACCTGATTTGTTCAGATAAGTGTGGGATAGATTGATAACAATTTAGATCAATAAAAGTTATACATTAGTTAGCTCTTATTATTAACACCTACAGAGCCAAATGTCTTTGTGTTCCTACTATGATTGATCTGGTGAATTGTATTATTATTATTTTTTTTTTCAAAAGTTTTTATTGGAAAGTAAGGTAGAACAGTATAATGATGTTAATACACAGATCGTTGAGGTACAAGCAAGGAAGGTTATACAATGGATACTAGATACAAAATAGCAACAATCATAGAGCTGAGCAATGTCACGAACATTTCAGGAAAATGTAGCAAATTGGAAAACGTCTTTTATCTCGTTATGTGATCCACTTAAGGAGAAATCTAGCGTATCGTTGAGAGAGAGGCAGTAGGGGAAGAAGAAACAGAAAAAAGAGGGAAAAGTGGGGGGAAAAAAGGAGAGATGGGGAAACATTGGGAATAATCCATTAAATCAGGACTGAATGTAGAGCAAGGCAAGCTGCAGGTTAAGGGACTGCATTTTTTTTTTTTTTAAAACGAACAGCATTATGAGTGCACTATTTAAAGCTAGGATAGAACCTTATGCCAGAGATCCTAGGGGGAAAGGCTCACTGAAGGGACCAATGGAGTGAAAGCTGCAGTGGCATGAAGCAAGGAATCCCAAATCTTAAAGAAGGACACCATGGTCCCTGATTTCAAGTGGGCAAGGTTCTCACACAGCAGTATATCGTGGACTTTGGAGTGCCACATATGAACTGATTGGGGTGCTGTGCTCCTCCAGCAAAGCGGAATGCACATCCGAGCTGCACTGAGCAAGTGGGTCAGCAACGCTCTCATGTCCTTAGATCGGACCACGGAGCGAAGTCCTATGGATAGCAATAGAAGGGAAGGGCCCAAGGGCAAGTCCAAGGAGACAGCATGATTAATTTCAGAAATAACAGTTCTCCAGTAGGTCCGAAGGACTGGGCACGACCACAAAATATGTAGCATATGACCCTCCCAGCTCCATATCTTCAGCAAGCGCCTGCAATATTCGGGTAGTAGGAATGAATCACCTCTGGAGTTCTGTACCAGTGTAAGAGTATCTTATAATTCAATTTGACTGTTAGCAAATTACGAGAAGAGTGTAAGGACCTCTTCACAGTCTGAGTCCAGGACTCCTCCGGAATAGGGCCACCTAGCTCATCTTCCCACTTAAGGCGAGAGGCAGAAAATGAGAAATTTGACTCCCCTAGCAATGAGTAGAGTTTAGAAATCAGATGAGAGGGAAGAGCGGAAACTGATACATCAGGTTGGCAAAGCTGTTCAAATGGGGTAAGATTTCTAAAAGAAAACCTAATTCTGGCCGGTTTGTATTTCCATGAGAATCACGTGAATAGGCTTTGAAGTGACTTAAGGTAAGATTTAGAAATAGAAATGGGAACAGCCTGCAATAGGTAAAGGTCAAATACAAAGAGAAAGTTATCCACAACAGCACCAATTCCACCCTTATAAATGGGGCCCGTAGGTGTACAGAAGTCAGGGGAAAGGGGAAAAGGGAAATATTATAATAAAATATATAATCTTTATTAAACTCTTTAAAATGACAAATAAAAGATTTATTAAAAAAACAAAAAGCGATACTGATATGTGTGATTGTTTATGAATTACAACAGCAGCAAACATACTGCTTAATTGGTAAACAGGCAAGCCGCCATTAGCCACGTGTATGTTGGAAAAATGCCAAATGTTTGATCGCTCTGCTTCAAGAGATAATATTTTATTATAATATTTCCTTTTTCCCCTTTCCCCTGACTTCTATATACCTACGGGCCCCATTTATAAGGGTGGAATTGGTGCTGTTGTAGATAACTTTCTCTTTGTATTTGAACTTGATTTATATTTTTATCCTAGCACACTTCCTATGGATAGTACTAATACCTTATAACACTTACTTAATTGGTGGTGCTCCGTTTGATTTGCTATGCAATAGGTAAAGGACCTTGGGTAAGAATATGGACTTCAATACATTTATCCGCCCAAACCATGAGAGATAGAGAGTTCAAATGTTTAAGGTCCGAGGACAGCTTGGAAAGGAGATTGCTCGAAACAGGGAGGACACAGAGGAAGTGAGGCCAATACCTAGGTAGGGGATAGAGGGATCCGCCCATCGAAAGGGTGCCATCCGGGACAAATAGGATACCTTATGATATTGGACAGTAAGGTTGAGAATTTCTGACTTCTGTAAGTTGGCCTTAAAGTTACTGGCCAAGCCAAATAAGTTCAACTCCAATAGGATAGCCGGCAATGAAGTAGAGGGGTCAGAAAGTAAAAAAATAAGGTCTTCAGCGAAGAGTGCGAGTTTATGTTCCCTGTCAGCCATCGGAATACCATGCACATGGGGCGCGGAACGTATTTTGTTAGAAAGTGATTCCATGACCATGATAAAAATGAGTGGAGAAAGGGGGCAACCTTAACGCATACCATTGCGTAGGGAAAAAGAAGATGATAGTGTCCCATTAACATATGAGTGTAAAGCGTTGCGTAATCTGTGTGCGCTATATAAAAATAAAGAATTATTATATTATTATTATTGTATCCGCGCGGAAGGGTTGCTATAGAGAGCCTGTACAAATTCAATAAACCTAACCCCCAAACCAAAGCTACATAGCACAGGTGTAATAAAACCCCAATTCACCCTGTTGAATGCTTTCTCCGTGTCCACAGAAAGGAAAAGAGACGAGTCCGACAGGTTGTGGGCATGGTCAATCAAAATGATGAGGCGGATAGTATTGTCCCTAGCCTTCCTCCCAGGGACAAACCCAACCTGATCCAGAGCAATCAAGCTTGCAAGGTGGGGACGTAGCCTGTTGGCAAGGACTTTGGCATAAATCTTCAAGTCTAGGTTTAGGAGGGATTTAGGACAGTAGCTGGAGCAAAGAGACAAGTCTTTCCCCACTTTAGGTAGGACAGAGATATGAGCTTCAGAGAAAAAGAGTGGGATAGAATGGAATCAGGTAGGGAATTAAAGGCTCGGGTGAGAGAGGGGACAAGTAGGTCTGCAAATACACTGTAAAAACGGACAGGGAAGCCGTCTGGTCCCGGTCACTTCCCCTTTGACATCTGCTTTATCACTAAATAGACCTCTGTTTCTGTAATATCCATATCTAGCTTGGTAGCTTGGGCAGGGGACAGCGAGGGAAGGTGAGAGTCACTCACATATTGAGCTTGAACATCTTTGAGGTTAGGGATAGGTGGGTTGGGTAGGTTATATAAGCCCTCATAGTACTCCCTGAAGGAGTCCGCACACACAGGTAAATCTTGTACCAAGCCACCAGAGGCAGATTTGATGGAGTGTATCCACACAGAAGGAGTAGTTGGAGAGAGAAGTGTGGAAAGCCACTTGCCACATTTGTTGCCATGTTCATAATTAAAGTGCTTCATCCTCGCAAAAGATTTAGAAACAAAAGCGTATAGAAGGGATCTGGCCTGTTCCCGCTGGGGAAGAAGCTCCTGCACTACTGAGTCTGAACCGGAGGTCTGGTGTTTCCACTCTAGTTCCGAGATCTTCGCAAGAAGCAGATCCAATTCCTGCCGTGCTTTTTTTTTCAGATCGGAGTGCAGGCTAATGCATTCTCCCCTAACAATGCACTTAAATGCTTCCCAGAGCGTGTGAGGGGAGACAGAAGGGTTGGTGTTGAGGCGAAAGTATTCGGTTATCGCCCGTTGAAGGTGAGAAACAGAGGTACTATCCAACAGGAGGGAGTCATCCATCCTCCAGCTACCTGACGGAGAGAGACGCAGAGGCAAGGAGATCTCTACCTCTACAGGAGCATGGTCAGACCATGTGATTAGGTGAGTTGTGGCAGAGGAGATGTAGTGAAGAGAAGAGTGGGGCGTTAGAAAGAAGTCTATATGGGAATAGTTAGAATGGGGGGCTGAAAATAAAGTATAGGAGAGAGATGCCCCATTTAAGAGACACATCTAGAAGTGAGTAACAAGACAATAGGGAGTGTAATCGAATTAAGTGCGTTGCCGGAAGGGAAGAAGAGCCCAACGAGCAATCCAAGGAGGGATTATCACAGTGCCTGTGATTCTGCCTGAGCGACATTCTTACTTCCGGGTTTACCTTGGCTGCTTCTTATTGTTTTATTGGCCCTCCTGTCACTATACCTGTGCCCTTTCATGGTGTTCCTGACCAGACGTTTGTTGCTGTGTTCCTGTTCTGTGTATGATCCGGTTTCATCTGACCTTGTCCTGTCTTCACTGCCCGATTTGTTTATGACCCGGCTTGCCTGACTACGATCCCCTAACCGATTCTATTTCTAATGCTCGCTGTGTACTGATCCAGGCTTTCGCTGACTACCGCTCTCTGTGTCCCGATCCAGGCTTTGGCTGACTACTGCTCTCTGTGTACCGATCTAGGCTTTGGCTGACTACCACGCTTTGTGTACTGATCCAGGCTGCAGCTGACTCTGCTCTCCGTGTACTATTCAGGCCTTGGCTTACCTCAGCTCTCTGGGTACCGTCTCTGTATTGGTTACTCGCCCAGCATTAGCTTGACCGCTAGTGCGTCTGTTGCTCCGGTCTCGTGTCAGAGTGCCATTACTTTACGGTTGCTGGTTTACTATACAGCCTGTACCTTAGCGGTCACTTGTGGTTGCCCCACCTGTCAGCCTGCACCTATCTGTTGCCTCCATTTGCACTACTATACAGCCTATACCTTAGCGGTCACTTGTGGTTGCACCACCTGTCAGCCTGCACCTATCTGTTGCCTCCGGTTGCGCTACTATATAGCCTGTGCCTCACTGCTGCCTCCGTTTGCACTACTATACAGCCTTGCCTTAACGATCACTTGCGGTTGCACAACCTGTCAGCCTGCACCTATCTGTTGCCTCCGGTTGCACTTCTATACTACCTGTGCTGTACAGCTATCTCCTGTTGCCTATAGTTTCTGGTACCGGTCCGTTGCCTCCAGTTGCGCTGCTGTACTGCTCGCACTTACTATTGACTCCGGTTGCGCTATACTCAGTCTGATATTACTACTGCCTCCTGTTGCGCTGTTGATCTGTGCCTCACGGTTACCTCCGGTTGCGCTACCTTGCAGTCTGCGCCTATTCCGGTTGCCTCCGGGCATAACTGCCGAGTGGTATTTGAGCCGTAACGTGGGCTGCCTTTACCTGGTTGCAGGCAAGGCCAGTAGAGCCTACTCTCTCACTATTCCATTGGGGATTTCTGCCCTGCAGTACTTACCTCATCTAGGTCTCCTCCTGACCAGTACTGCTGAGGTTCTGTTCCAGTTCCTGTTCCAGTCCTCATTCTGCATTACTGTATTTTGTACTCACCTGTTCCTATTGTACCCTGACCTGTGTCAGATCCAAAAGAGCTGTCCTCTGTTTGGGTCAGGACCTGTGAAGGGCATTTCTGTTCTTTATTTATTGTTTAATAAAGTTTGTTTTGCCTTAACCAAATTGTCCGAGCGTTCAATAAAACCATGACAGGGATTCAGAACCAAATTAAAATCCCCACCCAATAGCAAAAAACCCTCCTGGAATGCATGGAGAGAGGCTAAGACTATGTCAAGAAACAGGAGCTGAGAGGAGTTGGGAGCATAGATGGTGGCAAAAGTGCAGATAAGAGAACAATCCTGCCCTTCACGAATAGAAACCTGTCCTCGGGATCCCTCAGAGTATCCAAGGGTTCGAAATGAAAAGATTTATGCAGCAAGATGGCAACCCCACAATGCTTAGTAGGAGCAGAGCTATGGAATTGGAGTGGGTACATGAGACTTGAAAGAGAGGGTAATTCAGAGGCAGCATAGTGAGTCTCCTGTACGAAACAAACCTTTCCACCCAGCCTAGAATATTTGCGGCATAACAGAGACCTCTTTTGTGGGGTATTTAGCCCTTTGGCATTAATAGAAATGGCCTTAAAAACATACAACATAGGTAGGGTTCATGGGACGCTACAGAAAGGATGCAGCTCAATGCAATATATAGCCAAGGTGAGAGCATCAAAACCCCACAGTAGGTCTAAAGTCCACATAGGAGAAATAGCATCCCATAGAGTAAGTATGGAAATATCCCAATGAATAGGAGAGGAAAGAATAGCTGAAAAGCGAAAGAAGGACGAAGCCCAGAAGGGGAAAAAAAGAGTATAATAAGGGGTAAAACAGAGCAGACCAGACAGACCCGGCCTGTAGTGTAGAGAAGGCATAAAACCAAAACATGAAAACTGCACTACTTATCAGGCTAATAAAGACAGAGGACATCGATTGGCAGTCAGGAGTGGGTAAATTACACTGGGTGATGGACAGAGCCCATGGTAATTAATGCAATCTGGAAAGACAGGCCCAGCATAATAGAGTAGGGAGAAAAGCAGTGAGAGAGGCAAGTAAGAGGGCAGATCAAAAGTGAGGAGAGGAAGAAGACAAAGTACCCAACATGGCAGCAAGATAAGGAGAGTACTGGGTTCGAATTGTGTAAGAAAGGCAGAAGAAGGTGCAAGAAGCAACCAAACATGGAGAATAATCCAAAATTTGAAATAGTAATATGGAAACAATGCAAAGGCACCAGTAATTATATACACAGATATCATTGGAACTAACGAAAGTGTACACGAGGTGCGGCACGGGACTCCCACTATGTAAGGTTCCAGAACAGCTCCCAGGACACCAGGGTGGCAGGTTCCGCACCCCCCAGGCGACAGCCGACCAAAATAGATACGGCAGTCACCCACAGAGCTGCAGGAGAGACCCCCAATAAAGTAGCACCATAGGAACGTTAAAAATAAAAGAAAACAGGGTGTAGACAAAGGGGGTGAGGGAAACATTATTACATAAAAAAAAAAGGTAAGCATTGGTATAAACCCTAGTGTATTAAGATTGATAAATACATTACAGTAAGCAGGCCCTAATCGGGGAGACCCATCAAGGGATCATGGCAGCTTCAGGGTTACTCGAGATAGTCTTAACCCGTTTACTTTGGACAGGGATCCATCTGTCCCGTTGTGGTAGAAAGCCGCGTCTAGGCAGGGCCCGCCCCGAGGGGTCACTCAAGTCCGGCACTGGGGAGAAGTCTAACAGTTTGCAAAAATCCTGTACCTCCGCAGTCCTCTTGATGGAATACATACGGCAGTCCAATGTGGCAATCAGGGCAAAAGGAAACCCCCCAGTGGTAAGGATTGTTTCGGTTGCAGAGTTCATCTGTAAAGGGCTTTAGTTGTCTACGTTGCTGCAAAGTGCATGGGGATAAGTCCTGGAACAAGGTAACCTGGACATCTCCAAACAGCAATGGGCCAGAGGCTCTAGCAAGTGTCATAATGCGGTCCTTCTGTTCATAGGAGTGTAGGCAGCAAACCACATCCCTAGTGAGGTCATCGAGTTGACTACGGGGTCTCAGAGCATGATGGGCCTGCTCAAGCTTGAATGAATCGCCATGAACCTCCATAAGTTTGCCAAATATGTCTTGTAGTACTCGAGAAATTGAGGTGGGGGGCACCGTTTCAGGCAACCCCGAACACGAATATTAGACCTCCGACTCAAGATCATCCAGTTGAGACTTGAGAAAGTCAATAGACTCTTCTTGATAATCCAAACGGCGTTGGACATTGTCCTGCACACCAAGGATTGAATCCTGCTTGTCTTCCAGATCCTTCACCCTCATGCCCAAATTATGAAGATCGGATCTGAGATCTGCAATGTCCATCTTTATGGAGTCCCAGGCAGAAAACATTAAGCACTCCATATCGCCCATCGTAGGTAGGTCAGACCAGGAGGTGGAGGGTGACAACATAATAGGGCTCTCTGGGCCCACCACCGAGTCCATGGTGTGTGGCTTCGCAGGAGTAATTAGAGTGTCCACACCTTTTTGATTGCGCTTCGGGTGTCGTTCAAAAAATGTCCTGATGGGAAGGGATTTCTTCCTCCTGTTAGGCATGAAGGAGGGCAGAGGGCGATTTGAGGGAGCTGGTTGGCAGGGACCGTCTTTTGGCTATGAGAAAGCTACCAGGAGACAAAATCGAAGATAGGGCTCTGGAGCACTAGTATCGTACATCTGCCATCTTCGGCGTCCAGACATACCCCCTGGGGAATTTTATTATTAACCCTTACTTTGCTATCTGGAAAGTTTTTTCATCTGTTTCTATCTTGGTATGTGTTACATAAGGATTCTTTGCTTCAAGTTTGTTGCATGATGGTAGTGTGGCACAGAAATTTGTACTGGTGAGATTAGTCACATGTTACTGTGCTTATAGAACAAAGAAACACCTGCCAGTTTTCTTTTACAATCCATAGTCTGTGGTTAACCCTTACAATGCTCTATTGTGTAGCAAACATGATATTGTCATTATAATCTTAACCCTTTCAGTGCCGGAGGCTCGGGCCATTTCCTGTACCCTGCAGGCCAGACACATTTTCAGCATTTTTGCTATCCTTCTGTTTACGCTTGATTTCCTCTTGGGATTTTTAGTTAAATATGGAAAACTATATATTGTTTTTTTCAGAACGAATTGAGCTTTCTCATGGTACCTTACATGAACAGAATTTTGCATCGTGCAAAAATCTATGATGTCATAATGACAAAAAAAAGTGAAAATTTACTAATTTTGCTAAAATCACATACTATGTATCAAAAACATTTACCTTGATTGAAAAAGTTTCAATTATTTGAAAAAGCCCTGAGTCCCCCGAGTAAAAAAATACAAAATTTGTATAGTTTTACCTACGTCCATGGCTAGCGTAGAGCCCTAATCACCAGCAGCGCAAAATGACATTTTCAACTTTATAAACTAAAATGCGCATTCTAGGGTTTTTGTGGTAAAACTGCCCTAAAACAGTGGAATAACTATATAAAACTATATATTTCTGAAAAGTAGACAACCTGCCGCATCTAATGAGGGGTAACTTACCTTCTTGCCCCAAGCCTGTTGTGCACAAATGCTTCCAGAAGGTGGCACTATAGGAAAAAAATGGCATTTTCTTACGTTTCTGCCCCTTCATCTGTATGGAAATCTGTGAAAACCATGGAATTTCCAACTGTATTCATTAGCTAGTGCTCTTAGGAGAAAAATGACACCTCATTGGTATGAGTTCCCCTACCTTAGTGGGCGCTACAAGTACCAAACTACACCTATTGCAACCACTAATTTTTCTAACATTTTCTCAAACATTACTTGTCTGTACAAAAATGGTTATAACAACTAGAGAAGTGAAGAAAGGTTACACAAACCATACCATTTTGGAAAGAAGACAACCTGTCGCATCTAATGAGGGGTGAATTGCCTTCTTACCCCAAGCCTGTTGTGCCCAAATGCTTCCAGAAGGTGGCACTTTAGGAAAAAAATGGCATTTTCTTACATTTCTGCCCCTTCAAATGTACTGAAATCTGTAAAAACCATGGAATTTCCAGCAGTATCCATTAGCTAGTGCTCTTAGGAAAAAAATGACACCCCATTGGCATGAGTTGACCTACCTCAGGGGGCGCTAGAAGTGCAAAACGACATCTACTACAACTTCTAAGTTTTCTAACATTTTCTCAAACATTACTTGTCTATACAAAAATGGTTATAACAACTAAAGAAGTGAAGAAAGGGTACACAAACCATACCATTTTGGAAAGAAGACAACCTACCGCATCTAATGAGGGGTGACTTGCCTTCTTACCCCAAGTCTGGTGTGCACAAATGCCTCCAGAAGGGGGCACTAATGAAAAAAAAAGGCATTTTCTTACATTTTTGCCCCTTCAAATGTACTGAAATCTGTGAAAACCATTGATTTTTCAAATGTATTCTTTAGCTATGGCTCTTAGGAGAAAAGTGACACCTCATTCGTATGAGTACACATACCTTAGGGGGCGCTACAAGTACAAAACTACACCAACCTCTAATTTTTCTAACATTTTCTCAAACATTACTTCTCTATACAAAAATGGTTATAAGAACTAGAGAAGTGAAGAAAGGGTACACAAACGATACCATTTTGGAAAGAAGACAACCTGCCGCATCTAGTGAGGGGTGACTTGCCTTCTTACCCCAAGCCTGGAGTGCACAAATGCCTCCAGAAGGTGGTGCTAATGAAAAAAAAGGCATTTTCTTACATTTCTGCCCCTTCAAATGTATTGAAATCTGTAAAAACCATGGAATTTACAACTGTATCCATTAGCTATTGCTCTTAGGAGAAAAATGACACCCCATTGGTATGAACTGACCTACCTTAGGGGGCGCTACAAGTACAAAACTACTACTGCTACAACCTCCTGATTTCTCTAACATTTTCTCAAACATTCTTGCGTGTATGAAAATGGTTATAACAGCTATAGAAGTGAAGAAAATGTAGCGAAACCATACCATTTTGGAAAGAAGATAACCTGCCGCATCTAATGAGGGGTCACTTGCCTTTCTACCCCTAAGTTAGTGTGCACAACTATTTCCAGAATGTGGTGCTACAGAAAAAAAAAAAAAAACTTTTTTTTTTTTTTTTTTTACAAATCAGTCACTTCAAAGATACGAAAATGGTTCAACACCATGGGATTTCCTAGGAGGACCTCCTGCCAGCCTACGATAAATGGTACCCCACTGCTGTGGGATGACATACCATATTGGGTGCCAGGAGTGTAGCTCCCAGTTGAACAAGGATGGGGAAGCAAACAGCGTATGTATGATTCTATGGCTATCAGTGGTCAGTCAGTGTACGTGAGGACCTGTGACTGCCAGTGAAACCAGGTGGGGGGAGGGACGAGGGGTCAGGCAGTGTATGTGGGTATATCTACCACTGGGCAGAGCGCAAGTATGGCAGTGGTGGTGGGGGAGGTAAGGTAGTACATATGGGGGATCTGTGACTACCACTGTGCACTGTAAGTCCCCCACATACACTGTTTGATTTCCAGCCTGAATCCAGTGCGTATTGGCACTTGGGTCTACCAGTAGGCAGTGGAACCAGGCTGGGGGGGTCAAACTGTGGGAATGGGACTGCCAGTAGGCTGTGTAACTGGGCTGGTGGGTAGGGTACGGGGGGGGATTGAGTCATTTTGTGTGCATGCCACAGGGATGTCCGATGCATTGCAATGCAATGCAATTGACCCCCTGTCGCACACAGAGGGTTCTTTTAAAAAAAAAAAAAAAATTCTTCTTTATTCATAGCTTGTTGGGTGGCCTTAGGGCCCCCCAACAAGCTTTGAATGTAAAGCAATAGTAAAAAAAAAAAGTCCTGTGTGTGCCACAGGAGGGGGTCTAAAATGAACCCCCTCCCCTGTGGCACACAGAGGGTTAATTTTTTTTGTCTGTTTTTTATAGACCTCATTGGGGGGCTTCAGGACCCTTCCTTATGTCCCCCAATGAGGTCTTAGTAAAAAGAAATATGGGCTAAAAGAATTGACCCTGTGAGTGTCACAGGGTTCTCCAGCACATTGCAAAGCAATGTTCTGGGGACCACTGCGGCACTCACAGAGTTAATTTTTTTTAATTTTTTTTAAATTATTATCAGACCTTGTGGGGGGACATCAGGAATTCTCCTGATGTCCCCCCAACAATCTCTGATTATAAAATACTAAAAAATATTCCTATGTCTGCCACAGGAGGGGGGCTCTGCAATGAACCCCCTCCCCTGTGGCACACACAGGGTTAATTTTTTTTTTTTCTATTTTTTATAGACCTCATTGGGGGGCTTCAGGACCCTTCCTTATGTCCCCCAATGAGGTCTTAGTAAAAAAA
The DNA here is from genome assembly GCA_037306005.1 of Rhinophrynus dorsalis. Taxonomy (NCBI): domain Eukaryota; kingdom Metazoa; phylum Chordata; class Amphibia; order Anura; family Rhinophrynidae; genus Rhinophrynus; species Rhinophrynus dorsalis. Next base: position 155,075,394 of record CM074721.1, read on the forward strand.
AATATGGGCTAAGAGAATTGACCCTGTGAGTGTCACAGGGTTCTCCAGCACATTGCAAAGCAATGTGCTGGGGACCACTGTGGCACTCACAGAGTTAATTTTTTTTAATTTTTTTTTTAATTATTATCAGACATTGTGGGGGGACATCAGAAATTCTCCTGATGTCCCCCCAACAATCTCTGATTATAAAATACTAAAAAATATTCCTATGTCTGCCACAGGAGGGGGGCTCTGCAATGAACCCCCTCCCCTGTGGCACACACAGGGTTCATTTTTTTTTTTTTTTCTATTTTTTATAGACCTCATTGGGGGGCTTCAGGACCCTTCCTTATGTCCCCCAATGAGGTCTTAGTAAAAAAAAATATGGGCTAAGAGAATTGACCCTGTGAGTGTCACAGGGTTCTCCAGCACATTGCAAAGCAATGTGCTGGGGACCACTGTGGCACTCACAGAGTTAATTTTTTTAAATTTTTTTTTAATTATTATCAGACATTGTGGGGGGACATCAGGAATTCTCCTGATGTCCCCCCAACAATCTCTGATTATAAAATACTAAAAAATATTCCTATGTCTGCCACAGGAGGGGGGCTCTGCAATGAACCCCCTCCCCTGTGGCACACACAGGGTTAATTTTTTTTTTTTTCTATTTTTTATAGACCTCATTGGGGGGCTTCAGGACCCTTCCTGAAGCCCCCCAATGAGGTCTCTGCAAAAAAAATACGGGCTGCAACAATTGACCCTGTGAGTGCCACAGGGATCCCCAGTGCATTGCAAAGCAATGCACTTGGGAACCCTGCAGCACTCACAGGGTTAATTTTTTTATTTATTTATTTATTTATTTTTTTTTTTTATTTTCAGACCTCGCTGGGGCACATCAGGACCCCTCCTGATGTGCACCCAGTTATTGATCTCCCAGCCGATTGGGCTGGGAGCTCAATATGGCGACAGAAGGAGAGCAAAGGCTCTCCTTCTGTTCACTCCTACCTCCGGTAGGAGTGATCTCCATCGGGGAAAGCCTTGTAACGTCATCGGTGACTATGTCACCGATGACGTTGGGAGGCTTCCCCCGGTCCCGCCCACTCCTACCCGGAAGTTCGGGTAGGAGAGACGGAAGAGGAGAAGCTGCGCTTCTGCTGCGCTTCTCCTCTTCCTTTATTGATCTCCCAGCGCGATCGGCTGGGAGATCAATAACAGGGGAGACATGAGGAGTGATCCTCATGTCCCCCCACGATTGCCCACCTTTTTTTTTTTTAAAATGCGGTCACTGCATGCCGGTTATACCGGCTCATGCAGTGACCGCATTTTAGTGGGTACATTGTACGAGCTTGGCACAGCGGGTACAGCTGTCCAAACTCGTACAATGTACCCACTTGGCACTCAAAGGGTTAATAGTATATGTTGCATTTAATTTATAAGTATTGTATTTGTTTGCTAATCATATATTATTTCATATATTATTTTATTGTTATGATTACATTGTGATAATTATAATCTGTTATTGGTAAAAAGGTATACACAATCCAGAAGGTATGCAATTTTGAAAACGGTAGTTAAATAGTTAAAATTTGGTCCTACAGATAAGTTTCTAAATCTGGAAATATTTTACATGTGGTAAAAGGATCTGTTATGAGACATATGGCTATATTGGGCCCATCTCACATGACAAAATCACTTCCACTTAAATTAGCATAGTTAATACAGGTTTTTTTTTTATGCATCCATCATTAATTGTAAGGAACAATTAACCCTTGCTATGTTGCTGTGTTAAAATATTGCTATTGTATACCTCTAGATATATCTATGTAAGGTTTAACCCTATCTATGCTGGGTATGTTACTTTGTGATCTTATCTATTAGTTTACTGTATGTCAACTTTAGTGATGAGCGAGCATGCTCGGCCGAAGCTCGGTTCGGCTCGAGCATCGTTCTGCTCAGCACATGGCGGTACTCGTACGAGTACCGCATGTGCTCGCCCGCCATGTTCGGGTCTCCTCCCCGCACTTTTCGCAGCTGCTGCGCAGCCAATAAACGTGCGGGCAGGCTCTGACATCAGTGTAATGCCAGCAGCCATGTTGGCTGCTGGCATTACACTGATTGGCTGGCCAGAACCCGTGATCGGGTGCTGTATAGCACCCAACGCGCGAGTTCGGCTCATTCTTAGCCAGGGAGAGATGCGCTTAGGCAGGGAAAGTCACTGTAGGGAGAATAAAATTGTTGAAACTCTTTCAAGACCCAAAAGTCCTTTTTAGGACTGTTGTGTGTGGGGGCAGCATTTAATTTTTTTTGGGGGTGGCAGAATTTCATTTTTTTGTGGGGTGGGACATGTTCTAAGGTGACATTGTACTAGGTGCACAGGGACAAATATTTCACAGTGCAGTGACAAGCTGACATATTCTGTTAGGTGCACAGGGCCAATGATTTTACAACGCAGCGACAAAAAGGGCCATTTTAAACGTGTGCCTAGCCATAGATTATTGTCACATTCTGTTTAGTGTGCAAATTCACAAATTAACGTCACATATTCCGTTCACTGTGCCTAGCCGCAGATTAGCGGCACATTCTGTTTTGTGTGCCTAGCCACAGATTAGCGTCACATTCTGTTTCGTGTGCCTAGCCGCAGATTAGCGTCACATATTGTTTAGTGTGCCTAGCCGCAGATTAACGTCACATATTGTTTAGTGTGCCTAGCCGCAGATTAGCGTCACATATTGTTTAGTGTGCCTAGCCGCAGATTAGCGTCACATTCTGTTTCGTGTGCCTAGCCGCAGATTACCGGCATATATTCCGTTTAATATGAAGAAGGCGGGTAAAAAGGGACAGGGAAGTGGACGTGATCCTGATAGTTCAGGGCGCGGGTCAGGACGCGTAGAAACTGTGCCTGGTGCCAGAGCACAAGACAGAAAGACATCCACCATACCTAGCTTCATGTTTCAGTTTACAGGGCGTCGCAGGACATCACTCTCGAGGTCAGACCACTGCGAACAGGTGGTCGGTTGGATTTCAGCTGATACTGCTTCCAGTCGGTTAAGCACCACCCTGTCTTCCACCAAGTCCACTCTCACTAGCCAAGAGTCTGGTCAACATAATCCTCACCCTGATCATCCTTCCTCCCACCATAGAGGGTCTGGCCAAAGAAGTGATCCCACACTGGGATATAGTGAGGAGCTCGTCTCATCACCAATCCTTGATTTGAACCTCTCTCCAAGCACGCTTGCAGAGGAACATGAGATCTTGTGCCCTGATTCACAACCTCTAGAGGGTACCCAATCACAAGAAGATGACAGAGGGGAACGGCATTTAAGGTCAAAGGAAGTGGATGATGATGATGAGACACAGTTGCCATCAAATCAACCACAATTACTGTCTCAAGACCTTGATGAGGAGGATGATACACAGTTGTCAATGACTGAGGATGTGGTGGGATCAAGAAATGAGGAGGATGATCAGAGTGAGGAAGTGGAGGAGGACTTGGTGGACGATGAGGTCACTGACCCCACCTGGGAAGGTGGAAAGCCGAGCGATGACAGCAGTCCTGAGGGTGAGCCATCTGCAGCACCGCAACAGGCTGGAAGAGGCAGTGGTGTGGCTAAAGAAAAAAGGCGGACCGCACCAAACCGGCCAACAAATGTTCCACGGAGCACCCCCTTGCGTAAATCTCCCTTGCCAAGGGCTAGGTGTTCCGCGGTATGGCGTTTTTTTAAGGAAAGTGCGGACGACAAAAGAATTGTAGTTTGCAACCTGTGCCACACCAGAATGAGCCGAGGCATGAACACTAGCAACCTCACCACCACCAGCATGATCCGACACATGGCATCCAAGCACCATAATAAGTGGGAGGAATGCCCGGATCGCCAATCTGTGTCTGCAGGCCACACCACTGCCTCCTCTTCCCCTGTTTTCGGTGCCGGCCAATCGCCTGTCGAAGGCGCAGGCCCGCATACCTCCCGCCCTGCACCTGTACCATCTGAAGCACCATCAGCGACCACATCCACTTCCCTGTCCCAGCGCAGCGTCCAAATGTCGTTACCCCAGGCATTTGAGCGCAAGCGAAAATACCCAGCCACCCACCCACAGGCCATAGCACTAACCTCACACCTTTCCAAATTACTGGCCATCGAAATGCTGCCATTTAGGCTTGTGGACACTGAGTCCTTCCGCAGCCTGATGGCAGCAGCTGTCCCTCGGTACGCAGTCCCCAGCCGCCACTACTTTTCCCGGTGTGCCGTCCCCGCCTTACACCACCATGTGTCCCTTAACATCACCCGTGCCCTGACCAACGCAGTTACTGGGAAGGTCCACTTAACGACTGACACATGGACAAGTGCTTGTGGCCAGGGACGCTACATTTCCCTGACGGCACACTGGGTGAATGTCGTGGAGGCTGGGAGCGACTCGGACCATGGGATGGCACAGGTGCTACCCACGCCGAGGATTGCGGGCCCTACCTCCATCAGGGTTTCCGCCAGCACCTACTTTATTGGCTCCTCCTCCTCCTCCTCCTCCTCCGTTTCCACCTCCGAATTCTCTGTGCGCAGCGCCACTCACCCATCAGCCGGTAGCTGGAAGCAGTGTAGCACTGCAGTGGGGAAGCGTCAACAGGCCGTGCTGAAGCTGATCTGCCTTGGGGACAAACAGCACACGGCCTCAGAGCTGTTGCAGGGGATTAGTCACCAGACCGAGCAGTGGCTCTCGCCACTCAACCTGCAACCAGGCATGGTTGTGTGTGATAATGGGCGTAACTTGGTGGCGGCTTTGGAGCTCGGCAAGCTCACACACGTACCATGCCTAGCGCATGTATTTAATTTAGTGGTTCAGCGATTTCTAAAAACCTACCCCAATTTGCATGATCTCTTGACGAAGGTGCGCCGCGTGTGTGCACATTTCCGTAAGTCATCTACAGCTTCAGCCGGCCTGTTGACGCTGCAGCAGCGCTTACAATTGCCAGCTCACCGGCTGCTGTGTGACGTGAGCACGCGCTGGAACTCCACCTTCCACATGTTGGCCCGGCTTTGTGAGCAGCAGAGGGCAGTAGTGGAGTACCAGCTGTTACACGGTCGTCGCCTCTCCGTTCAACTTCCTCTAATCAGAAGTGAGGAGTGGGAATGGATGTCAGACCTCTGTGAGGTTTTACGCAATTTTGAGGAATCGACACAGATGGTGAGCGGCGATAACGCTATTATCAGTGTAACCATCCCACTTCTGTGTCTACTGAAACGCTCGCTGCTCACAATTAAAACCGACGCTTTGCATGTGGAAGAGGTGGAAATGGGGGAGGAAGAGCTTACACAAGGTGATAGCCAGAGCACCCTCACTTCATCTTCTCAGCGACAATTGGAGGAGGCGGAGGAGGAGGAGGAGGAGGAGGAGGAGGAGGAAGACACGGTTGCCTCCGCTACAGAGGGTAGCCATGGAACTTTATTTCCATCTCTTCAGCGTGGATGGGCAGAAGAGGAGGAAGAGGATGAGGAGATTGAGAGTCATCCTCCTGGTGAGGACAGCGAAATCTTGCCTGTTGGTACTCTGGCACACATGGCTGACTTTATGTTAGGCTGCCTTTCCCGTGACCCATGCGTTATACGCATTTTAGACAACACGGATTACTGGGTGTTCACCCTTCTGGACCCCCGCTACAAAGAGAATTTCTCATCTCTCATTCCTCCGGTGGAGAGGACAAGCAAAATGGTGCAATACCAGAAGGTTCTTGTTGAAAAATTGCTCCAAAATTTTCCATCTGACAACGCTGGCGGCAGAGTACGTGCTACCTTGGCCAACCGAGAAGGGGAGAAAAGGGGAGCACACAGCAGTTCCGACAAAGGCAGGGCAGCACTCTCCAAGGCGTGGGACACCTTCATGACACCCCGCCAGCACCCTCACCCTGATGCGCGGCCTAGTGTCACAAGGAGGGAAAAGTTTTGGAATATGGTGAAGGAGTACGTAGCAGACCGTGTCAGTGTCCTCACTGATCCCTCTGTGCCTTACAACTACTGGGTGTCCAAGCTGGACACGTGGTATGAACTGGCACTCTACGCCTTGGAGGTGCTGGCCTGCCCTGCCGCCAGCGTTCTGTCTGAGCGGGTATTTAGTGCTGCTGGTGGCATCAAAACAGATAAGCGTATCCGCCTTTCCACCGAAAATGCTGATAGGTTGACACTTATAAAAATGAACAAGGCCTGGATTTCCCCTGACTTCTCCACTCCACTGGAGGAAAGCCCCGGGTGAACATAAAGTCACTTTAGATATGTTATTTACAATGATGGGAATACTCTGTATTCCCATTCACCCCTTCCACCCAAAAAACGGGTATATGGTTGACTCTTAATCTTCTCATCCTCCTCCTCCTCTTCCATATGCCCTGTGATATAATTTTTATATATGGCCAGCTCACCAGCGGGCCCTGTGATATAATTTTTATATAGGGGCAGCTCACCAGCGGGCCCTGTTTGACAATTTTTGTATAGGTCAGCTCACCAGCGGGCCTTCTCATATAATGTTTTATTGGGTCAGCTCTCTAGCGGGCCCTCTCATATAATGTTTTATAGCGTCAGCTCACTAGCGGGCCTTCGCATATAATGTTTAGGATGGTCAGCTCCGCAGCAGACCCTCACCCATAATGTTTTAGATGGTCGGCTCAGCAGCAGACCCTCATTCCTAATGTTTTAGATGGTCAGCTTAGCGGCATGCCCTCGCCCCTAATGTTTTAGAGGGTCACCAGCAGGCCATTAATCCTAATTTTTCAAGGGTGTGTATGATGCCCTCCTTTATGTGTAATAAAGGGTGTATTGGAGTGACATTTCAGTCTAATTTTTGGCAGCCCTTTCACTTAGTGCATAGGCTTTATGAGTGTTGGACCACTACCTGAACTATTGTACCACAATGTGAATGAGGCCCTCCATTTTGTGATATACAGGTTGTATCGGAGTGCCTCAGGTCCTCCCATTGAATTAAATAGGGCTGGGGTGTTCGACAGAGCAGAAGGTAGTTCTTGGCTTCATCCACTAAGTCACTTCATCACTTTTACTCAATGGATCAGACCCCACTGTTCCGACTATAAATTTTGGACTTAACAAGGGCAAACGGACATGTTGTAAAACCTGTGGTAGCTGCGGCCTCCGTTCCTGAATGCTGCACCTTACCCGGGCCATAACCACGTTGAACACCTGCTTTACGCTGCGCACGTTTCCCTCTTAATCATGGCCCCAGTTCCGAAAAATCGATGAAATTTTTTGCAGAATTTGCAGATGATATACAAGTAAATATACAGCAAATACTGTTTGGTAACAATTTTTCGCCTAAAATAGTTTTTATCTTCCTTTTTGTGTGTTTTACGGTCAGTCTGTAAAAATGGCGTACTACGGTCGAAACATCGTTCCCAGCAGCGACGTTGGAGTCCAAGATGCATCCAGACATCCTCCCTATGCTGTCCCTGAACCATTTCTGTGGTGTTTCCATCATTTTCTGCCCTTTTCCTATGGACCAGGCACCCTCCCCTCATCAGAGCAGGGGGTGCCTGGTGTAATGCTCGAGTCCTCCCATTGACTTCAATGGGGCTCGGGTGCTCGGCCGAGCACTCGAGCCTCCGGGGGCGCTCGGCCAGAGCACCCGAACACCCGAGCATCGGGGTGCTCGATCATCACTAGTCAACTTCTATAGATATATCTTTGTATATAACTTGGTCATAGTAGAAGATATATCATTGAGTCATCTTGTGTTCACTTATATTCCTATCACACTGATTATCATTATATATATATATATATATATTTTTTTTTTTTTTTTTAATTTATAAAAAATGTATATATATTACATACATAGTTACATACATAGTAGTTTAGGTTGAAAAAAAGACTTGTGTCCATCAAGTCCAACCCTTTTCCTGTTTACCATGGTTGATCCAAAAGAAGGCAAAAAAAACCTCAATACAGCAATTTCAAATTCTGCTTTGAATGAGGGGAAAAACATTCCTTCTTGATTCTAAATTGCAGTCAGATTTTTCCTTGGATCAACAAGCACTAAATAAATATTAACATACATAGCCCTCTATCGGGTTTAAAGGCATCTAATGCATTCAATAGCACCACCTCCTCAGACAGTGAATTCCATACCTTTACTGTCTTTACCTTAAATAATCCCTTCTGCTGTTGTAGAAAAGTCTCATTTCCTCAAGTCTAAGCGGGTGACCCCTTGTCCTTTGTACTGTTCTGTTAATGAACAGGTCTTTGGACAGCCCTTTGTATGGGCCCTGATTTTTATATAATGTTATTGTATCCCCTCTAAGACGCCGTTTACTGTGTACTTATTTAACTTCTCGAGCCTTTCTTCATAACTAAAACTTTCCATTCCCCTTATTAGGTTCATAGCCCTCATCTGCACTTTCTCTAGTTCCATAATGTCCTTTTTCAGAAAAGGCACCCAGAACTGAACAGCATATTCAAGGTGTCTTACCATGGACCTGTAAAGAGGCAGAATAATATCTTCCTCCCAAGAGTCAATACCCCTTTTAATACATGCCAATATCTTATTGGCCTTTGCAGCCACCAGCTGGCACTGCGTGCTACTGCTAAGTCTATTGTCTACCATTACTCCCACATCCTTTTCAACCCAAAATGCACAACTTTACACTTTATAGTGAATCTCATTTGCCACTTGCTACCCAGTGGTCCTTAAGTGACATGCACGGCAGGTCCTTAAGGGGTTAAAGATATCATGAATCATGAGATCCAAATTGAGAACAGAAGCAACTGCATATAATAGTAGCATTCCATCGCCAAACAGAAACAGCTTTCTGTCTACCAGTATAGACTAACAGTCAAAACTAATCATTGTACCTGTGCACCTCAATGTCAGATATGATATTGTGAGGTAGTGAAGGCGGCTGTGAATATGCTACATAAGAGATATAAATACGGAGTCCATTATATCTCAATATATATGTCTCATAATCCGATACCTCAAAAACAGCTTACATCTGTTAGACTAGCATAAGATCAAATGTTATTTTAAAGCAATTTCTCTTGTGATTTGACAAATAAGAACAGCTTTAACACCTCAATCTCAATACGACATTGTAAGGTGACGGATACGGCTATAACCATGCTACATAAGAGATATAGGTATGGAACTCATAGGTACGGAACATAGGTATGAGTTCCATACCTATGTCTCTTATGTAGTATGGTAATAGCCGCATTGGTCACCTTACAATGTCGTATTGAGATTGAGGTGTTAAAGCTGTTCTTATATATATCAAAAACGAATGCTCCAAAAAACAGCAAAGATCTATCAAACTAGCATGTATAGGATCAAATGCAAAATGTTACAAAACATAAGCCTGACCCGTGGATGAATATTTTAAGTTTGAAGCCTCTTAGTTCTGATAACTAGGGGTGGGCAAAAAGCAGAAAAAATTTCCTGCATGACTTTTCGCAAAAACTTGCAGATTTTCCGCTTTTTTCACAAATGTTTTCTCCTTTTCACCTATGCAAAATTTTACCTCCTTTTCACCTATTTTAACAAATGTTTTGTATATTTTAACAAATTATCATCTATATTTCCTATAGGTGCTACATTTCCCACTGCAATATTACTTCTTCTGAGGGCTGTAGTTTAGAAATAAGTGTCTGAAAGTCAAATTTGTGAGTCCTACAGCAACATATGCCTTGAAAAATGTGTTATCATGCATAGAGCATTTGTCCTTTGCCCACAACACTAACTTCCTTCTTAAGTGACACTGCCACATATTCATGATGGAAAAGAAACAAACAGAGGGTGCCCAATAGTGCCTATTATCTCAATGATAAAAGTGTTGACTGGATATCAAAACATACTCACAAGAGTGGTGGTTGAAGAGGGTCTTATACCCCACAACAACAATGGAAGCTTGCAGAGATATTTTCCCTGTAACAGGTAACAGGAAACCCCACGACTGCTGCTCTTATCTTTCCAAAATATTTATTAAAACATCTTTTTGATGTAGCAAACAATACAAGATTAATTAAAATTATTAAAAAACAAAGACTTGCTATACTACTGAAAGATGTATCATAGTCCAGCTGACTACTTCATCAGAAATAGCAAATCACAAAGCCATATAGTATATTTAGTATAGTATATTTTGATATCCAGTTAACACTTTTATCATTGAGATAATAGGCACTATTGGGCACCCACTGTTTCTTTTCCATAGCTTAAAACTTCTGCTAAGTTAAATTGAGGAGCTGCCAGGGTGGAATAAGAAGCTCAAAAGGACAACCAAACCACTGTGAGGATGGTTACAATATCTCATGAGTGTAGAATTCAACTGTAACATAGTTAAGTTGCGCAATACCTTTGTGAGTACAATTTTAAAGGTGACAGGTTGGTGAAAAAATCACATTGAAACAATATTGCCCCAGATGCACCTTCTTTTTGTTTTTTTCTTCTACATATTCATTATGATGATGTCAGGTAATAACAAAAATAAAGTACAACCTCCAATGTGGCAGATGTATATTGTAGTAGTGGTGGTGAGGGACTGGCTGGTACGGTGTGATTTGTGTAGCTTTTACTGTTGTCATGTTTGCATTAAATTGATATCCTCTTTCTCAGATTATTGACACACATTACTTGTATCTCATAGCAGTGGTCCCAAGTGGGGTAGATGATGGAAACCCTTCTTCACATCCCTCCCCCACCTTCTCATCTGTGCTGCTGTTAATATATTTTTCCTGGCTTTGTCTGTCATGTGTGTTGTCTGCTACCTGATACTCAGATGGTATGAGATTTTGGTTTATTTTTAAGAATGTTAGTCTCCCAACATTACTGCTTGATAGCCATGTTCTGCAGTCATTGATGTAACCAGCTGCACTGAAAACCCTCTCAGGCTCAAAGCTTGCTGGAGGACAACTGAGAGTTTCCACTGCAGTACGTGTCAATGCTGGCCACTCACACTGCTTTGTTTGCCAGTAGTTCATGGGGTCATTGTTTTTTGCCTAAGACTTAGCTATCCTGCAAGTATGCAGAAACCATCTCACATGCAGTGGGACTACTTCTAAGAGCTACACATTGTTCTTGTGTGTCAGTTACCAAGCCATACTCAGGGAATCCCAAAGAGATGTGCCACCAACACCACCACCACCACCACCACCACCACCACTACCCATGTTGGGTTTTTGCTGCTCCTGCTGAGACCCATGAATTGCCTTGTGTTCTGAATGGAATATTCTGGTTGATGATGTAGCTGCTTCTGCTGGTTGAAATGCTTTTGCTGCCTTCCTTTTCACTATACTGTCTAGATGTTTGTTTTGCCTTCACTTTCTCCCTCTCATCCACTACAATGCAACTCTCCACTCAATCAATAAGCATGTCTCAATATTCTTTGACAGAATCTGATTCCTCAGAGAGTTGCTGCTGATCATCATGACTCCTTCTTGTGACAAACTGCTGATGGCCCTTTGGCAGAAATTCTGAAATGTTGTGCTTGAAGTGGGGGTCCAGCAAAGTGGCAAAAATGTTCCCTCCAAAGTCTTCCAGTTTTGCATGGCGTACTTGCTAATGCCCTTATTCTGCTCGTACAAACACTCTAGCATGTACATTGTGGAATTCCACCTTGGAGCAACCTCCATTTTCAGCTGGTGATGTGACAGGCTGTTGTGCTCTTATATGGAATATAGAACGTTGAGTGCTCTGCATGAACAACTAAAATGTGCACCAACTTTGCGGGCAATAGTAATAATCTCTTTGAGGATTTTGGATTCTGCAGGAATCTGATCACAACTAAATTTAGCACATGGACAAAGCAGGGCACATGCACCATACCACCAAACACTAATATTGAGTACAAATGGCACCCCTATTTTCTAGATACCCCTCAAGCACAAAACAATAAAAAGAGGGACTAGTTGCTGCTTTCCTAATATTCTGCCAATGATCAGAATAAAGAACAAAAAAAGGAAACCCAAAATGTAGAAAAGCGCAAGTACCTCTGAATAAAATACAACATATATTAAATGCAATTTAAAAACACAAAGATATAAACCTAATAATAAAGAGTCTCCTCTACATTAACAACTGTCCATTGAGTGCTATGGGTACCATATAGCACTTGGAGAAATGATGACTCCGGATAGATGGTATATGAACAAATGTCCAAACAGATAAACAGGATGGCATTAGGAATTATATAGGGCTCGTGATACATCTCACTTGCCCAAATTAACAGTACCTTGGTGATGTTGTTATCCGTTTATCAGCAGGCTAAATCGTAGATGACAATAGACTGGGTCTGGATCGTTACTACTTCTCTCCCATCTTTCTTATACTGTAAACGACATAAGTAGTGTAACAATTAATGTAATAGGTAATTGGATGTATCTTCCCTTGTGAATCAGTAAATTGTTTAGTGTTATGAGTGATGAATTGGCATGTAATACATCTCTCTGAACCATATCTGAAGACTCCTCTATGAAGGAGGAAATTGCTGGCATCTTTTACCTCTTTTTTATTAACACTGTTTTTTTAGTTTCTTCTTAGAAAAAATATTTTTTAAGTTTTTATTTTTTGTATGTATTATTTAGTTTTTTTCAGTCAGATATGGTTCTGAGAGCAGTATAGACCAATGTCTATTCATTACCCTATATATTTCTCTATGTGCATTATTGTAAGTGGTCACAAATTTCACTGTATTACTAGCACAATTTTCTTTTTTCCTTTTCGTATTAAGGTTTATCAAGCTACTTCTATCCATAGTTGGTAAGTATCCTCAACCAGTTTTATAGAGTAATCTCTACTAATTAACTTTTTGGTAAGCTCCACAGACTGAGTAGCAAAGTCATTATCCAAGCTACCGTTGTGCCTCAGTCTGTGGAGCTGTCCCTTTGGAATTCCTCTTTTTCAATTTTGGTGATGACAACTGTCATAATGTAGATAATTGTTTTGACTCGTGGGTTTGAAATGCGTCTTAGAAATAACCCTATTATCTAAATGTGATAAACTGAGATCCATAAATTGGAGGTCTTCCTGACCTAAAGTTATATGTAAATGTCAGACCTTTATCGTTCTGAATAAGTCCTATAATAAACCTTTCAAACTCTAGATTGTCACCCTGCCAGACAAACAGCAAATAGTCAATAAAGCACCCGCAGTATACCAGCTTTCCCAATGGCCTATGAATAGGTTTGCATAGCTGGGGACGAAGCTGGCCACCATTGCAACTCCCCTGATTTGCAAAAAATACGAATCATCATGTCAAAAATAATTATTATATAAAACAAAAGCAATGCTGTCTATAATAAATTGTCTCTGTATGTCTGGCAGGGTGTCATCACAAACCAAAAAATAAGAGACCGCTTCAATACCCTGCAGGTGTGAAATATTGGTATAGAGGGAAGAGATGTCGACCGTCGCCCAAATGTAGTCCTCCCTCCATTCAAGAAGATCCATAACTTGAAGAAAATGCTATGTGTCTTTAATATAAAACACCAAAGAAACAACATGTTTTTGGAGGAAGAAATCTACATATTGGGAGAGGCTCTATGTCACTCCCTCCATACATGCAATAATGGCCCTACCGGCTGGGTGTGTGAGGCTTTTTTGTATTTTGGGCACTGCATAAAAATAAGGTACCCTAGTATTTTTGACCAATAGAAATTACTTTTCCTCCTTTGTCAGAATCCCTGCAGTATATACTATATGAATAAAATTAGATAATAAAGTAGAAAAATGATCAGTTGGATCCTTTTCTAGTTTTTTTTATATGTATTGCTGTTAGATAGTAGCCTCAACACTTCATTATGATAATCCTCAAATTTTAAAATGACTCTTGCCCCCCCCTTGTCCGCCTCTGTGATATAAATTTGTTTATGTTGAAGCTGTTTCAAAGCTTTATATTGTTGTTTTGTTACATTGTATTCACACTGGTTTTTTATTTTTATAATATTTATCACACATTTATTGTAGATCTCTTAGTGCAAGGTCATAAAAGCTATCAATATAAATCCCTATATCATATTGAGGGTAAAATATAGATTTTGGTTTGAATTTTGTATGCAACATATTGGATTGTTGTATAGAGTCCATAACAGGAACACCATTAGTGGCCTCTCCTTCACACATAAGGTCATCAAGATCATGAGCTAGTTCTATATCTATGTCTGACAATTGTAGATGTTTCCTAAAATATCTTTTGCACCATACCACCTATTCTCAAAGCAGTGATTATGTTGGAGCCGTTATCAGCAGCTTTTAAGGAGCAGGATACAAGCTAGAGTTGTGCACGGCAAAAAGATTTGGTAAAATTCGATTTCAGACTAATTTTTTTTTTTTTTTATTCGGAGGATCCAAATTTTGGACTGGACCTGTTCGACTCGGATGAAAATTGGCAATAGTCCGAATTATTCGGCCAAATTTAAAATACTTTACAATATACAACAAAAATGTAAATAAAAAAATAAAAATAAATAGAACCATTTGCAGGGTCTAAATGAAGACAGTGGAACAGGATAAGGTAGAGCCTTAGCCTTACGGTACTGTAGATGAAGCATGGATGTAGCTATTCGAAGGAAGATGGAAGACTGAGGATGACTGGTGCAGGGTGGACTCAGGATGACAGCAACACTGTAGATGTAACCAGCAGCAAACTGCAGAACACTGGAGCTGCCAGGACTCAGTAGATAGATATACGACTTTTGCTACAATAGAATTAGACTACAAAACTGAGGATGACTGGTGCAGAGCGGACTCAGGATGACAGCAACACTGTAGATGTGCTCAGCAGCGCACACCCACAAATCTGCCATCCCGGAGAGCCTTTATCATGTTAGCATTAGAAACAATGCAGATGTAGCCAGCAGCAAACTGCAGAAAACTGGAGCTTGCAGGACGCAGTAGATAAATATACGACTTTTGTTACAATAGACTACAGAACTGAGGGTGACAGGTGCAGGGCGGACTGACAGCAACATTGTAGATGTAGCCAGCAGCAAACTGCAGAACACTGGAGCAAGCAGGACTCAGTAGATAGATATACAACTTTTGTTAGAATAGACTACAAAACTGTGGATGACTGGTGCAGGGTGGACTCATGATGACACTACTAGATGTAGCGAGCAGCAAACTACAGAACACCGGTGCAGGGCTCAGTAGATAGATACAGCAGACATTTTTTTAGAAGAGATGAAAAACAATAGCGCAAGACTGAACAACCTGTATAGTGGGACAACAATGTAGACTTTAATTCCTCCCCCTGAGTTACACCAAGTCAGCGGGTGTCCTTTGCCCAGCCATGGTTCTAGAGCTGGGTAAGCTGGAGCACTCAGTGTATTATGGTACTATCGATGAAGTCCTTTTTCTTTTCAATCTGCATTGAACCTAAGAGCAGGGTAACCCAGCTTTGGCAGGTTGACTTTTAAAAAAGTAATTTGCTCCATGAGCTGTAGGGCCGAGTGAGAGTGCTGGGGGCTAAGTATACTTCCAGTTACAAAAAATACGCTCTCACTCTGGACAGTGGTTGGGGGGGCAAGAAAGCAACTCCTGGGCTACCAGAGATAAAGTAGGCCACACAGCCCTCTTGTTATCCCAGAAACTCAAGGTATCTGTACTTGGGGGCAAAGAAGGTTCCGCAAGGTAAGCCTTAACCTCAAACTCAGCACTTATTCTATTTATGGGGACCTCTCTCTTTTGTCCGAAGCATAATTTGTCATTTCCTCAGCATAAAAAGCAGCAGCTGCTCCACTGGAACAAGATGAAGTGCTACTGGCACTGCTACTGATTGGGCCTGGAAGACCACCACACTCCTCCAGCTCATCTGTGGAATCTCCTCCCACCTCCTGTGACTGCAATCTGTTTTTTATTTGCCTCTCATGCACCCTAGCTATCAATTGTTCCCTCTAGGTAGTTAGGGAATTGGAACTAAGTGCCATCTTGCCTTTGATTCGAGGATCTCAAATTGTGGCAATTATTAACTTGGGACAATTGTCCATGTGCTTTTCCATGCCCCGAGTCAGTTCTTTTTCAGCCTCATTAGAAGGGCAGCAACATCGGGAGTTATATTACCCTCAGCACCAGGCAAGCGTAACCTATGGGAAAGGAAATTGTCAATTTTTAACGAGAGGTGTGTGAAGAGGGGAATGACTTTGGCCAGGCTAGCATTCTCTTTGCTTAAAATTTCCATCAAAGCATGGAAAGGCGTGAGGGTTGTCACTACCTGTTCCATCAGGGACCAGTCAGCCCTGCCCAATGTTATGTTACTGTCAATGAAATGGTGACATGACATTGCGTGAATTGCCTTTTTCTGTTCCAGGATATGCTCTAGCATATCTAAGGTGGAGTTCCACCTGGTCCTAACATCTTGCTTCAGGCGGCACTCTGGGACGTCTGCCTTTTTCTGTTCCACCCTGAGGAGCTGGCTATCCTTGACGCTATGATGGAAGTGGCCAGCAATTTGTCAGCATGACTCCACAAGTGCTGACAACCTTCCAGTGTTACTGCCATCCTCGAAAGCAGCTTTCACTACCAGATGTAGGACATGCGCTGAGCAGTGCACACCCACATATCTGCCATCCCAGAGAACCTTTGTCATGTTAGCTGCACCGTCAGTAAACACAAACCCCCTAGTGTGTCTGTGTGCCTGCCTACTCCCCTAGCCACTACGCCACCATGGAGGAAGAAAGAGTGGTGCCCCTGCTTAGCTACTGCACCTGAACTTCTTGTCAATAAAGATGTGTCTTGCAACATATTGGGTTGCCACCAATGCACCATCAATGACATGGAGTGTAGTGATAAAGTGCACTGACTGGCCACCAGCCTTTCCTAGCATGTCCTTCAAAAACCCAACACACGACTGGTACATTGAGGGCACTATAGTTCTACTGAATGGGGTGCAGGATGCAATTTTATATTGGGGTGCGACAGCCTTCATAAGTTGCTGGAAGGGCTCCCTGTCCACCAAATTAAAAGTAGCAACCCCAACAGCTATGAGCTGTGGAATGAGGCATGCGATTTTTCTTTACTGCTGTCTGCACATCCCCTTTGAATGAAACCCACCAAAATCTTCCAGTGTGGCCTGTATTGATTTTGGGATGGGCTGTGACTGTTTTCTCTTACTAGGACCAGATGTGGCATGATCTCACTTCCCTTTCTCGTGTCTACTGGCGGTGATTGTGACACTGGTATATGTAGTAGTGCCACTTTTTGCACTTATCAACACTGACTTGTGGTAGTTGTTCAGGTGTTGCAAAGGTGAGCAAACACAGAGGTCAGCTGATTCAGCTTGATCCAGCAAAGGGAAGGCAGGAGTAATGGATAGCAGAGCACTGGATTAGCTCAGACAGTAGAATCGAGCAGCAGAGTAGAGCAGCTCATCCAAACCTTGACAGTACCCCACCTCAATGATTCCCCTCCCCCACAGGGCAGGACCAGGCTTATGGTGAAAGCGTGCATGGAAAGCCCGGAGAAGGGTGGGGTCATGCACATCTGTGGCTGGAATCCACGAGTGCTCTTCAGGACTGTACCCCTTCCAATGGACCAAATATTGAAGCATCCCTCGGAACCTATGAGAGTCGACTATGGAGCAGACCTTGAACTCCTCATGGCCATCAACGGGCACCGAATGGGGTTGAGGAGTGACCGTAGTGAAACAATTGCATGCCAGGGGTTTCAGTAGTGAGATATGGAAAATATTGTGTATCCGCTATCACGGTGCCTGTGATCTTTTTCTGTCACTCTTGCTTGTGGTGCACTCCAATTGGCTGGGCTTTGGCACCTGTCAGGTGCCCTTTTGTGGTGTTCCTGAGCCAGTGTTGCTGTTGCTGTGTTCCAGTGTTCCTGAATCCTGTGTACCGATTTGGCCTGTTTTGACTACTCTCCTAAGTTCCTGCTCCATGATCTGACCCGGCTTGGCTGACGTTCCTGCTTGTGACTGATCTGGCTTGTCTGAGAATCCTGCTCCATGATCTGACCCGGCCCGGCTGACGTTCCTGCTTGTGACTTGATCTGGCTTGTCTGCGAACCCTGCTCCGTGATCTGATCCGACCCGGCTGACTTCCTGCTCCGTGACTTGAACCGGCTTGCTACTGACCCTGCCATCGTTCCTGCTTCCTGCTGCTTGGTGTCGCCGAGGTGACATTCTGACTTCCGCTGTGCTTGTGGCAGGGCTGATCGTGATTGCCTCCATTAACACTTGCAGAGCCGTGTCTCCATTTGCTGAGTCTCCATTAACACTTGCAGAGCTGTGCTTCCGTTTGCTGAGTCTCCCTTAACACTTGCAGAGCGATGCCTACGTTTGTTGAGCCTCCGGTTGTACTTGCAGAGCTGTGTGTCCATTCCTTGAGCTTCCATTTACACATGCAGAGCGGTTGTCTCCATTATCTGAGCCTGCTTTAACACTTGCAGAGCTGTTGCTGATATCCACTACATCTGCTGAGCCGGTCTCGTTTAGAGCCTTGTTTAGGCGACGGCTCATCTTGTCATCTTGCAGTGTAGTTGGTCGCTATTGGCTCTAGCTCGTTCAATGTTAACTCTCCGTTACACGCCCGGTGGGGCTATTGGCTCATGCTCTTGCGGTGCAGTTTGTCTCCATTACTACGCCTGTGGGGGCTATTGGCTCAAGCTCTTGCAGTACCATTAGTCTCCGTTACTACGCCCGTGGGGGCTATTGGCTCAAGCTCTTGCAGTACAGTTTGTCTCCGGTACTACGCCGTGGGGGCTATTGGCTCAAGCTATTGCAGTACAGTTGGTCTCCGTTACTACGCCCGTGGGGGCTATTGGCTTAAGCTCTTGCAGTGTAATCTATCTCCATTACTACGCCCGTGGGGGCTATTGGCTCAAACTACTCTGCAGTATTCTGGCCTCAGTTCCTGTTCTGCCTAAGCAGCTATCTATGCTTTATGGACTTAAGGTGTTGTATCATCTAACACCACTTGCTGCCTCATTACCACTTTGTGTGTGCCAAACACCACAACAGAGACTGATTGATTACTTGTACTTAACCATTGAGTACCCTTACTATTCTGTGCCTGTCCTGTGACAGTATATGTATAGTTCTTCCATCTGTATACTGGGCCTGAGAAGGCATCTGTAAGCCTATATCTCACTATTATTCTGTGTTGCCTATAGAGGGTGATCTTTCTTATTTATTTTTTAATAAAACTGTGTTTTATTCTAACCTGCTGGTCTGAGTGTCTTGAAAAACCATTACAATATGCATATTCGGAGGGAGGTCTAGGGCATAGGCCACAGGGTTCACCTGTCATAGAACGCAGAAAGGCCCCACAAACCGGGGAGCCAGTTTCTGAGAGGGCACTCGGAGATGGAGATTTCTGGAGGACAACCAGACCCTCTCCCCGACCTGGTAGGAGAGAGCGGGTAGGCATTTACAATTAGCCTGGAGCTGGGATTGTTACTATTGTCGCAGTGACTCTTGGACCTGCACCCATGTGGAACAGATTCACAGGAGATGATCCTCCAATGCCGGAATCCCCTGGGGAGAGAACGAATATTGAATCATGGAGGGTTGATACCCATAATTCACCATGAAGGGGGAGAGGTGGGTAGAAGCCGAGATAGCACTGTTATGAGCAAACTCCACCTAAGGTAGCAGGTCCGACCAATTATTCTGATGGTCTGATATGTAGCACAGCAGGAATTGCTCCAAGGCCTGATTAGCCATTTCCGTTGTCCCATTCGATTGCAGGTGATAGGCAGAGGAGAAGGAGAGTTAGATACCTAGTTGCACACAGAAGGCCCTCCAGAATCTCGAGACAAACTGGCTACCCCGGCCGGAAACTATGACTTTGGGAACCCCGTGTAGTGACAGATCACCTTGACAAAAATTGTAGAAAACTCTTTAGTGGATGGGAGTTTTTTGAAAGCTATGCAGTGCATCATTTTAGAAAATCTGTTAACAGCCATGAGGATAACTGTGTTACCATTAGACAAAGGGAGGTCGACTATGAAGTCCATGGCAAGGTGTGACCATGGTTTCTCCTCATTAGGTATGGGTTGGAAAAAGCCCACTGGAAGGTGACAGGGTGATTTGGTCTGCACACAGACTGGACAGGAAGCGACAAAGGCAGCAATATCTCTGTTAATTTCTGGCCACCAGAAAAGATGGGAAACTGACCAGAGAAGCTGGTTCTTACCAGGATGCCCTGCTGACTTCGTATTGCTATATGTGGAAGGTACCTTGGTACAGAGGTTACTAAGTACAAAACAGCACACAGAAGGAGTCTCAGCAGATGCATCTACTTGGGCAGCCCATATTCTTTCCCTGAGGGAAAAGAGTAATAGAACTAAGAGGGCTGTCCTCTTTAGCGACTTAAAACTGTCTGGATAGGGCATCAGCCCAGACATTCTTGGTACCTGCCAGGTACGAGATCACATAATTAAAACGGGACAGAAATGAAGTCCATCTGGCCTGTCTTAGAGTCAAGCGCTTAGCTTCAGACAGATATGTGTGGCTTTTATGATCAGTGAGGATCAGGATTGCCACTGAGGTTCCCTCGAGCAAATGCCTCCATTCTTTGAGAGCGAGTATTATAGCCAACAACTCGCAGTAACCGATTTCAAAGTTGCACTCTGCAGGGCTTAGATTTTTCAAGAAATACCCACATGGGTGCAACTGGCTCTCAAGAGTAGGATGTTGAGACAGGAGGGTGCCTACTCCTGTCTCAGATGCATCAACCTCAAGGATGAATGGAAGCTTGGGTTTCGGGTGTGCCAAAATGAGTACTGCTGCAAAGGCGACTTTTAATGCCTCAAATGCTTTGATGCCCTAAAGGGTTTTAGAATTGAGAAACAATTGTGGATACATTTCCTGTAGCAATTAGCGAACTCAAGGAAATGTTGCAGGGAGCTGAGACCTATGGGTCACGGCCACTCGAGAACAGCCGAGACTTTCTCAGGGTCCATAGTGAAACCAAGATTATGTAGCACAAAAAGGTGACCTTTTTTTTTTTTTTGCAACCATGGATAACCCAGGATCACAGGATAGTGAGGTAAGTGGATCACCTGGAATTACATGAGGGAGAGCCCCTACAGCCATAGACAAAGGAATGATTTTGTGGGGGACCTGAGGTGGCTGTAGGGGTCTACCATCAATCACCTCAATGGCAAGTGGAGTAGTACGGACCTGCAATGGAATGGAGTACTTCTGGGTGAAGGAACTGTCACTAAAGAGGCCCGCTGCACTGGAGTCAATAAGTGCCTCTGTAGAAATGGAAAACTCACCCCAGGAGAGCCCAACGGAGACTAGAGGTTTATCCTTCTGGATAGCCGGGGATGCTGAGACGCCACCTAAGGTCTGTCCCCTATAGGACCTTAGGTGCGGGCGTTTCCCGGACGTGTGGAGCAAGTTCTCAGCATATGCCCTGCCTTACCGCAGTAAAGACACAGGCCCTCCCTCCTCCTAAAGGCCGATTCAGCAACCAAAAGGCAAGTGAACCCAAGATGCATGGGCTCCACATCGCCTGAGTTCTCGAGCAGGAATGGGTAAAAATTTTCACTTCAAACTGAAATCAGAGAATAATGGCACTTTTCGCTTGGCGAAAAATTTCCTGCGAAAAGTGACATTTTTTCGCTTTTTTCCACCCATTGAAATCAATGGGAAGAAAAAGATTTCTACACCACACAAAAGTTTTCTACAGCCATATAAAAGGCTGTCAGGCTCTCACAGCAACCATTCTCTGTGAGAGGAGAGAGCAGCATGTTTTTTAGCTAAAGGAGATAGGCAAATAAAGGGGAATTGAAGCTTAGTTTAGGACGTCATTTAGGTAGGACATTTGTTTTCTGTATTAGGGGAGTCTGGGGGCACTCTAAGGGATAAGAAGGGAGGAAGGAGGTTGTCCCCCAAAAACCTATTTGCTTGCTGATCTTGCTGTTATTGTCCCTGTGCTGGGTGGGGAAGTCTGGGGAAAGACATTGTTGATTTTCTTTTTCAGTTGTAATTGTTTTTGGACAAATTGTTATAAGACAAGTTAAAAAAATAAAATAAATAAAAAAAAATAAAAAACGAAATATCTTAGGTGACAGTGACAGACAGCTGACTGGGCTTAGGCAAGGCATCATACAGCTCCATCAGTTGTGTTGTGCACTGTACAGTAAAAAAACACAGTGTAGTTACAGAATGTCCAGCAAACGTACAAGGGGAAGGGGGAGGGGTGGAGCAGTGTAGGGATGTGAGTAAAGTAGTAGTACAAAAACCTACTGCAACAATGATTATTGCAGCATGTGCAATCAATGATGATGATCCATTTACTCCAAGGGAGGATGCAGTTTGTCAAGGTCCCAGCAAAACTAGGTCCATCATCACCAGTGCCAGTAGAAATATAGAACTATATAAGAAGAACACTGAAGATGACAACAAGTCACATTCAAGTGTTGATGATGCTGGCAACAGCATAATAGAGGAAGGAGTAGCAGCTGAACCGCCTGCTGCATCAGACAGTGAGACACCAAGACACCTGTCCTCAAAGTAGTAGTGAATTTTGTAAAAGTAAAAAGAAATTGTTTGAGACCTCCAAAAGCTTAGAAGAATATAAGGGTAGTAGTGGGCAGGAACTGTCATGTGATGCTGATGCTGCTGAGGATGACCTAATGATGACTGATGATGATGCAGATCTAGAATATATCCCTCAAGCATTTTTCTCTTGTTCAGATACAGATGAAGTTGAGAGTGAGGATGATGACAGGGCTATAAGATTAGCAGAAAGTCAAAGGCTGTCTCTTCCACCACTTTTAAGGAGCACTGTGCCTGTCTATAAACTGTTTGAGAAAGTCATTGGAAAGTCTGACCCAGGACAAGTACAGATGTCAAAAAGCACACAGTCACACTATCAGTCATCCTCAGCATCATTGCCTCTTCAAAGTCCAAGTCCCACTCAGCCACACACACCTGTTTTGAGTATCCAGAGACACAGGTTTGATAGATATGACGAGTACCTCTGGTGCTGCTGCTATAAGTGCTGCATCTTTGATACCTAGTAGTAGTGGCAGTAGAATTACATCAACATCCAGCTCCAGTAGTTGTAATAATAGCAGAAACCACACATGACAGACAAAGCCAGAACAAATATATTAACAGCAGCAGAGATGAGGAGGTAGAGGACGGATGGGAAGAAGGGTTGCCACCATCTACCCCACTTGGGACCACTGCTATGACCGATAAGTAATGTGTGTCAACAATCTGAGAAGGAGGATAGAGTATGACAATGGTAAAAATACATATACAAATCACACCATGCCAGTCCCCCACCACCACCATTACAATACATATCTGCTTCATTGTAGGTGGTACTTTACTTTTTTTTATTACTTGATATCATCCTGAATATGTGCCAGTGTCACTTAAGCAAGAAAGTGTTGTGGGAAAAGGACAAATGCATTCTGCATGCTAACACATTTTTCAAGCCATATTTTGCTGTAGGACTCACAACTTTGACTTTCAGCCACTTATTTCTAAACTTCAGCCCTCAGAAGAAGTAATGTTACAGTGGGATATGTAGTACCTATAGGAAATATAGGCAAAAACTGTGTTAAAATAGGCAGAAAATGTGTTAAAATAGGTGAAAAGGAGGACATTTTTGCATAGGCTGAAAGACAAAATTTTTTTGCAGGAAAAGCGAAAAATCGACACGTTTTCGCAAATTTTTTCACAGGACATTTTTCACACTTTTCACCCACCCCTAGTCTCAAGACTAGGAGGCACGGGTGGGAACGAAAAGCTCAGGGCTAAACGGATGGGATGCCTCTGCAGGCGCTGCCTAAAGGAAGGTCTCTCATGGATACGAGAGTCAATCAATATGCAATATGAGACCAATTCCTCTAAATCACTGGGGAGGTCCAGGACTGTAATCTCATCTTTAATTGTATCCGAAAGTCCATTAAAGAAAGCTGCCACAAAGCCTCATTATTCCAACCAATATTGGCTGCCAGGTGGAGCCAGATGCGCAGTACAGAGCAACAATGCCTGGAGAGCTAACGCACAGAGCGATGGGATAGGACAGGCTGGCTGTAACTAAGTATTTACAAATACTGTCCCTGTCACGTCTCTCTGCCTCCCTCTATCTTACACACTTCTGCGGTGGAGAGGGACAGAGAGACATCTTGCTCATACTGTCCAATGTGCAGCCAGGTAATATTTATAGAAGTCAGGGAGGGCTATTCCATCCTTGCTCACTGGGCTCTTAAGAATGGATAACTTAATTCTAGATGGGCCGCCTGACCAGAGAAAATACTGAATTATCTTATCAATTATAGTGAAGTATCGCTTAGGGACAAATATGGGGGAACCCTGAAATACATATAGAAACCAATGAAGAAACACCATTTTGATCAGGTTGGAGCGTCCAATAACATTTAGTGGGAGTGTAAGCCAAGATGTAGTCTTGCACTTAAATTGTTCAATTAACGGCTCTAGATTGTCCTTCAGATAACCGCCTGTGGAAGCAGTCACCATAAGCCTGAGATACTTCACCGATTCTTTGTATTTGAAAGGAGCAGATAATATAGGACCCGCATTCTCAATTGGGTCCACAGGTAATATGGAAGATTTGGCCCAATTTATTCGTAGTCCTGAATAATTACCATAAGTGTTTACCAAAATCCAGGACACTTGGTAGAGATTTGGGGGACTCTCGCAAAAACAACAATATATCATTGGCATATAATGCCAATTTCTCCTCCCTACTGCCCACCCAAAACCCCTCTACTGTCGGGTCACTCCGGATCAACACGGCCAATGGCTCAATAGCCAATGCAAACAAACCCGGCAACAGTGGACATCCCTGTCGTGTGACTCTTTCAAGTGCAAAAGACCCAGA
Organism: Rhinophrynus dorsalis; assembly: GCA_037306005.1. Lineage (NCBI taxonomy): Eukaryota > Metazoa > Chordata > Amphibia > Anura > Rhinophrynidae > Rhinophrynus > Rhinophrynus dorsalis. Next base: position 155,100,182 of record CM074721.1, read on the forward strand.
CTGGATGGATCCAGTCAAGATTATATGCAGATGGGTCCGTGGAAGTTGTACCCATCTCAGAAATGTTGGCCCAAATCCAAACTCACGCAGTGTACACCAAAGATACTCCCACTCCACAGAGTCGAACACCTTCGATGCATCCAGTGAGACCACTACCCTGTGACCAACATTGTCGTGTTTCGTGTGCAAATGAGAGAATAATCTCCTAAGGTTATGAAACATTGATTTTCTGGGAATAAATCCCAACTGATCCGGGTGAATTAGGTCTGAGATCACTGCATTAAGTCTGATTACCAGCACCTTGGCCAAAATTTTAGCATCTGATGTAAGCAAAGAGATATGCCGATACGAGGCACACTTGGTCAAGTCTTTACCCGGCTTAGGGAGCACTACTATTGTTGCTTCAGTAAGGGATTGCGGCAGCCTACCCACATCCAAAGCTTCATACAAAGTGTTAAGCAAGTGTGGGGCCAATACGTCGGCCTACCACTTGTACCATTCTTCTGGCAACCCATCTCCCCCAGGGGAATTGCGCATGGGAAGAGAGTCAATGGTCGCCATAACCTCACCCAGCAAAATGGGAGAATCCAACATCCACCTCTGGTCCACAGACAAGGATGGAAGAGGTATTCCCGCTAGATATTCCTCCACCTGTCGATAGGTAGAGTTGGTTTGTGTTGTATGTAACGTAGAATAAAAGTCTGCAAACACAGCGTTAACGTCCATTTCATCATGCACAAGATTCCCAATATTATCATATATAGTCGTTATGCAGCGTCTACCCTCTCTGACTACTACCAAGTTTTCCAGCTCTATCTCCTTTCTCAAACAATTTTTGTTTCTGGAACATCATAAAATTTACATTCTGTTCCTTTAGTGCAGTATTATAAGCAGATGAAGCAAGTAAAAAAGAGTCATATGAAAGTCACTTTTGTCAACATATATTCTTTCTGCTGTGCTAGCTTGCCTCTCTAAACAGCCTATTTTATCTCTTGTTGGTTTTTTGTGTGCAGCAATTAATGAAACAAGTGAACCCCTTGCCACAGCCTTCGCCACTTCCCAGACCATTCCCCGTGTCGCAGAGCCCTCATTAAAAGAGAAATATTCCGCCAGAACAATCCCATGAGTTGCAGCAATGTGATCAATAGATAGCCAATATGGCTGGAGTCACCAGCTATTAGTCGAGAAGTCTCTACCCACACAGAGGCGTATGCACATTGGAGAGTGATCCAAGGCCCCTCTAGGTAAATAAGAACAGTCTTCAACCATATGCCATGCATGATTGGAAACAAAAGTATGATCAATTCTAGACAATGATTTATGAGTATTCCCTAGTACCAGGGTGAAGGGTTCTCCACACGCCAGTGAGGTTTATATCCTCTAGAACACTTAGAAATTTAAGTCTAGAAGTCAAGGAGTCGCCTAACCTGGCATCCATTCTATCCAATTCAATATCAGTGAACATATTAAAGTCCCTCATGACAACAAGACAATGACCAGGCCTCACAGACACATATAAGAGAGCTTCCTGTAGGACCTCAGGCACAAAAGGTGGAGGAATGTAGATGTTCATTATAATAACCGGGATGACAGAAACCAAGCAATCCAAAAAGATATATCTACCCAATGGGTCAGACCTCAAATCCACCAATTCGTATTGCAGGGATTTACTAACCAGAATAGAGTCCCCCCTTGCATGAGTAGAGAAGGTTGCATGATAGTGTTGCCCTACCCATGACTGCTTTGCAATGCATTCCGCACCACTCTGGCACTCAAAGAGTTAAGAGCCAAAACTTTACCACCATGTAGGTGGGTATCCTGGAGAAGCAAAATATCTGGCTTGTGTTTCCTCGCATGATTCAAAACTAGAGATCGTTTAATGCTGTCATTTAGACCCCTGACATTCCAGGAGGTGATAGTGATCAATTTACTAGCCATAGCCATTACAATAAATGCATGCAGCTCGCCCATCTCCCAGAGAGCAAGGATATACCACACTACTAACTCTTCCCATCCTATTACCCAACCTCTTACAAAAAACTAAACCCCCTCCTTGTCCCCATCCAAACCCAACCGGAAGAGGACCCATACCCTAACAGGAACCCCTAGGGAAATCCCAAGCCAGACCCGGGACGCCCCCTCATAATGAACCGCACAACTTAAACAGCTGAAATTATAAAAAATAAGTAACAGCTACAAAACATACAAGTAGTCCCATGGGTGTCTATGGTGACCCATACCAACCACATTTCCGCACCACCTGATACCATCAGGAGATACAGTAACGCAGCCGGCGCAATCATCCACATCATATGCCCCAAGCAACCCAGACCCTCGACAAGTGATGATCCAGGATGGCAGTTTGCGATGACAACACATTCTCTCCCCCAAGGCACACCACCCCACTGTCCATTTACAATATCCTAAATCAGGCCAAAGGCCTCAATATAGCAATGCGGCAGGGGAGACAGAGGCCGGCCATCTATCCCAAAAAACTGTATCCAGCACAAGCAATTGTAGTATCAAAACCCACATCCTTCGCCAATCATAAAGAAGTCACCCTACTATCCATATAATATACTGTATTGTAAAATACCATTATATAAGGTAATACAGGTGACAATGGAACATATGGCCCCATAAGTCGTTCCAAGTGCAGTTGAAATATCTTGTAGCCCCCAGGGCCATCCCCACTCCCCATGACCCATGAGGGTTTGCTACACCCTCATATAAAGTTTTGTATGGTCACGCTGCATGTCGAAAGACATACATAATTAAGGGTCACATCCATACATCCAGAAAGCAAAAGCTACCTCTCCCCATATATTGACAGGTGTGCATTTGAGTGGGTTCACATATTGTATCCTCACACTCATTATTATAGACTCCCATATCGGATCAACTAAAGTAAACCTGAAGAGGGTCTAAACATATATTCAGGGGTATGTCTCAGCGCCCTTTTTCCCATAGTACGCCCATAAGTACGCATATCACTATAAGACACATCCCCACCCCTAGAGATCATATAGTACATAGCATAGCCCTCTATACCTTGACAGATATGCATTAAGATTATTCACAAATTGTATCAACATAAAGATTTTCACACACACCCGCTTTAACTCAACAAATACATATATGCTTAGGATATAAATGCTTGTCTTGAAGCATGTACATAACCCCCACATTGATAAATTCAATTGTATCTCACAAGTTGTCTTTCCCTGGCCCCAGAGACCCCTGCAGAGTGTGTAGTTGCAGGGAGGTAGTAGCCATCAGAGGTCCAGACAGCACCAGGCAGAGGAGGTGGCCTTGTAACAAGTATCTCCATCAAGATGCAACGTGCATTAAGACACACTAGTAGCGCCAATGACATATTTAAGTGAATAACAGTACCATAGGAGTAGATACACAGCAAAACATCCTCACAAGAGGCAAGCTCTGGACAAAGCGGAGATCCCGTGCATCATTATTAGTTTCTCCATAAGTGGACTATGTCAGTGCAGCAAGGCATAAGTATCAGTGAGCACCACTGTAGGGTGCTTGCAATCAATATGGAGGAGACACCATTAAGATCATCATTTCCCACTCTACAAAGCCTCAATCCATCGCATAGCCTCAATCTCAGATGTGAAGAACGAAGTAATTCCATTGTGTATTATGCAGAGTTTAGCTGGATATAGCATGGCATATTGGATGCCTTTGTTGCGCAACTTGCGCTTGACCTCCTGGAACTTCAATCTCTGACACTGCACCTCCATCGAGAAATCTGGATAAATGGAGATATGGACATTTCCGTGCATAATAGGACTGTTAAGATGAGCTAGTCGAAAATCGCACCTCTATCCCTGTAGTTGAGCAATTTAGCAATTATGGGTTTCCAAGTGGCCCCTGGCGGGGCGTGTGCTGAGGGAATTTGATGGGCTCTCTTGACCACAAATGAGCTGAAAAGGCCTTCCTCCCCAATTCCTCCTTCACCCAGCTCTCTACAAACCACTCCAGTTACAGTCTTCACAGTTCTCAGGCAGTCCAACAATGTGGATATTACATCGGTGAGATCTATTTTCAAGGTCATCAGATTTTTTCTGTAGGGCCTTAACCTGGTTCTTTAGGGTTACAAGGGACTCATTAATAGGAGGGATAGAATCTTCAACTTCAGATACCCTTTTCTGCGTGTCTGACACTTTTTTTCTCATGTTTTGTTGATCAGCACACAGCAGGTTCAGTTCCATTTGTACAGAATCAATTTTAGTGGTCAAGACATTTTGATAATTGGAAATAGCCACCATTAATTCTGTAAAGTGTGAGTCAGAAATCTCTTCAAGGGTAGAGGAATGAGAAGGTGAAAGAGAAGGTGAAGATGTAGCTGAAGGTTGCTCCTTTATGGCCTGAACCTCGCCCTCCTCTGTTTGCCTCCTGGCAAAATGACTGAGCTTATTTTTATAATCACCTGCTTTAGACCTCTTCCCCATGGTGCATATGCAAAAAGGTGATGCTACATTGGAGAGTAACACAGGAGGATCCGAGGCTTCACAGCAGGAAATGAGACACCCTGGGACATCAGAAGAATTCTACTACATATTTGACAGAGGTAAGGAAGTAGAAATTACAAGATAGATACTAGGCCAGCGTGCAGGTGAGAGATAAATGATATCTGAAGTGTGAGGAACTCCACCATGCCCCAGTGACAGAGCGTTGTAACAGAAAAGAGGCAGCAATCTGTTTCAAATATACATGGGAGAGGTGGGGTCACATAAATAGGAGAAAAAGACAAACAGGGTAGTAAAATCATGATGGTCAGCGTGTACCAGGCAGTTCCCCTCAATGCAGGGGCAGAGGTATCAGGACAGATCCTTATAGATGGTCACCACTCCAAACCTGACCGCCCAGAGAGAATCCCAGGTGGAGCACTGATCCAGGACTCCGCACAGAGGGTCAACTAGAGAGGTTTGTGTAATAGGTGTTCAAGGGGGAAACATGAACCCCCAAAGTATGTTGAAGAGTATTTACGCCCCCTCAGTGCAGGGATTTGTATTCAGTTGGTAAGAACGATGGTTGGCAGTGACAGTGTTGTGAGAGTGGCCCGTGCAATACCCCCAGGCCCTACATCCAGTACATTAAAAGCCTCATGGGAGGGAGGGGGACTGGGAGCAGAAAACAACAAATGGGATGATGCTCTATGGAAAGGGGGACAGAATCAGATCCAGGGCATAGGATGGCACACAGTATGAGGAAGCTGAGGCAGTAGAGGGCTTACTGGGAGTAATAAAATCCGCAGTAATAAGGGTGTGGAAGACAGTCACTCTCCTCCAGCATAATATCCCAGTGGTGTCACTCAAAGAATATGCCGCAGAGCCAGCAGTGCAGAGGCTTATTGGAAGGGAAGGGAACTGGGAATGAAAAACAATAAATGGGACGGAGCTCTAGAGGGAAGGGGAGGTGGCCCAGAACCAAAAAGTGATCAATTCACCAGTGTGAGTTTGGTAGAGCATAAAGTCCATTGCATGTTCTCCAGATCCCCATCCAGCTACCTCATCCACCGCGCTGTAGATCCCTCACAGGACTGCCAGGGCAATATAACCCCTCCTTGGGGAAGCGGCTCAGCTAGACGCAGAGTGGCTATCCGAATCCCAGATGGGACCAGCACAGCTCACCACCTTCGATAATAGTGTACTCCGACGCAAGGCCGCTGCTGCGGCCCAGCAGGCCCACACAGATACCAGCCAAGATTCTTGGCATCCGGGACCAAAACCTCCAGCGATGGTTATATACACTCGTGCCCCACACTCCAGAGATGCATCCAGTATAAGGTATAACAGGATCCAAATCCACTGGGTGCTTAGATGGTGACCGATTGAGCTCAGTCTCACGGAGATCAGTAGGGATGTGTCCATGTGGTCTGGCTACAGGCCACGCCCCCTCAGTCTCACGGCGTTCAGCAGGGATGCGCCCTAATAAATCATTTACAGGAAAAGTTTGCCCAAGTATATACCCCCAAAAACACATAAGTATAGATGAATACCTTATGAAATATAAAGGCAGGTTAGGGTTCAAGCAATACATCCCCTCCAAGCGATCCAAATTCGGCATTAAATTTTATAAGTTGTGAGAAAGTGCCACAGGCTATACCCAGGCTTTTTGAATTTATGAGGGCAAGGACAGCCAACTTGACCCTCCTCGTTGCCCTGAATCTCTGGGAACAAATGGGAAAATAGTTTGGGATCTAATTTACCCCTTATTAAATAAAGGATATAATTTATATGTTGACAACTACTACACCATCCCCTTTTATTTAAGTCACTTTTTTATTTTGACACCGTGGCCTGTGGCACTGTCAGGGGCAATTGCAGGGAGATGCCCAAAGAACTTGCAGAAAAAAAACTAAAATCCGGGACATCCTCAGATTTGTGCCAACAAGAGCTGCTGGCAGTTAAGTTCAAGGACAGAAAAGATGTTTACATGTTTTCCACCATGCATGAGGACAAAACTATGGCAGTCTCTCTTCGTGGCAGAAGGGGGATACTAAGAAAGCCAGTCTGCATCACAGACTACAACAAGCACATGGGGGAGTTGATCTGTGTGATCAACTCATGCAGCTGTACCTCACCATGCAAAAGTGTAGGGCATGGTACAAAAAGGTTGCCGTTTACATGATGCAGACTGCAGTATACAATTCTTTTTTGATTTCCAAAATGGCAAACCCCACTCTAAAACTTAGTTTTCTGCAGTATCAGCTCCATCTTATTTCCCAATTTTTGTTTCAAGGGGCAACAGAAGTAATTCCACCAAAACCCAGAGTAGTACATTTTATTTATCAAATCCCCCCAAAAGAAAAAAAAACACAAAAGAGCTCTAGGGTTTGCTACAGCAAGGGAAACCCCCACTTACTGTCCTGATTGCCCTTCCAAACCTGGCCTCTACATGGGTGACTGTTTCAAGAAATACCATGAAGGCATAATGCAGTAGTGCTGTAAAGTTTATTATATGATTTGGCCACTTTTCCCATCTGAAATATCCTGTTTTTTTATTTTTCAAAACACATCCCTCCTTAGATCTAACACTATCAAAATATAATGGGAAGCAAAGCACCCTAAGTTTTTTTCATCTCTGATAATGGAAACACACATGTTCCCTACTGGGCCCAGTAGTTCCCCGAAACTCTGACAAACCTATGCATATGGGGCATTGCCGTACTCAAACAATGTAACTCACCACTAATGCAAAGCAATTAAAAATTCTGCAAATATCAGCTGAATGAAATCCAGAGCAACACTAAAATGTGTGTGAAAAAATGGTGTTTCTTTGCCTTATTGCAATGTTTGGGAGGGATTACTGATAGAGTGGCAACGAAAACATTGAAAAAGTGAAAAATAGAATGAAAGCCAGGGTTGTCTATTCTTCTACAACATATACTTTTGGGGGTAAAATTCATTGCAGCATTGCCAAACAGTTTGAAATGAGACAAGGCACCAGCTGTAAAAATGGCATGTTCCAGCTGGGCCCAGTATTTCCCCCAAACCCCGACAAACCTATGCATATGGGGCATTGCCATACTCATAAGAAGGTGCCAAATACTAATCAATGCAGTTTATAAAATCTTCACCTATCCTGTGCTTGAAATTCACATCAACATTGAAGTCTAAGTGTGAAAATGAAGTTTTTTGTTTTTTTTTAACTTATGTCAAGTTTTACTAGGATTGGTGGTAAAATGGCTGTGTAAAAAATTTGAAAACACACCTAAAATGAAAGCCTGGGGTGTCTACTTCTGAAAAATATAAACATTTGGGGGAAAGCTTAAAGTGCAGCACTGTTACACAGCCCCAAATGAGAAATGGTACCAGTGACACAAGCTGTGAAAATTCAGAGAGTGAACCTGGAAATGTGCATGCTCCGATTTGGGCCCCGTAGCTCCCCCAAACCTTGACAAACCTATGCATATGTGGTATTGCCGTACTCAGAAGATGGAGCTGAACACTAAACAATGCATTTTTAAAAATCTTCTCCTATCAGGTGCTTGAAATTCACATCAACATTGAAACCGAAGTGTGAAAAATGCATTTTTTTTTTCTCTTACATCAAGTTTTATGAGGGATTGCTGGTAAAATGGCTGTGTAAAAAATTTGAAAACACACCTAAAATGAAAGCCTGGGGTGCCTACTTTCCAAAAATATACACTTTTGGGGGGAAATCTTACAGTGGAGTAGACTTGTGTAAATTGATTAGGAGACATTCGAATTTTGTCAAAAATGGGGTCATTCAAAGACATTCGGACAATCCGACACTCAAGGGTCATTCAACAAAAATGATACGACTCCGAGCAGCCCTGGACCGAAAGTCGTCGAAACTTTTGGAAGTTTCGGCAATCGACAAATTTCCGAAAGTTTCGACGACTTTCGACCAGGACTGTTTGGAGTCAGATCTTTTTTGTACTACCTGCTCGCGCTCGACTACTTTCCCTCTATAAATTTCACTCCATGTCTCTAGTCCAATTCCATTCTCCGTTTCATGCATTACTTCCCTCTTTTGTCTGTATTCCAATAGCCTTCTTTGTTTTATGATGGGGTTTGGCCTAATGACACAGTCACCCAGGCAGACAGCCTGCCTTTCCACATTGCGTTGTTAGGGCTCAGAGAGAGAAGAAGAGATTATAGAGTGTCCAGTTGTTGTGTAGGCAGGCAGGTAACATTAGGATAGGCATAGTCAGGCAGCCAGCATTGGTGCCAGTTATTGCCACTGCAAGGAGGAGTCATCTTTGGTCCTGTGCAAAATATACAAATTTTTTTGGGATTTCTTCGAATAATTTTCAGTGTCACATCAACCAGTCTGACAGTTGCATAGACAGGCAGGGTGCCTTTTCGCCACCGCAAGGGAGAGTCATCTGTGTTCCTTAAAAAAAAAAAAAAAAGTACAAGTGATTTGTTTGAATAATTTTCAGTGTCACACTGCCAGTGTCACAGTTGTATAGGCAGGCAGGGTGCCTTTTAGCCACCGCAAGGGTGAGTCACCTGTGTTGGTTTTATTAAAAATATACAAAATACAAGTGATTTGTTTGAATAATCCTCAGCGTTACACTGCCAGTGTCTCAGTTGTATAGGCAGGCAGTGTGCCTTTTAGCCACCGCAAGGGAGAGTCACCTGTGTTGGTTTTATTAAAAATATACAAAATACAAGTGATTTGTTTGAATAATCCTCAGCGTTACACTGCCAGTGTCTCAGTTGTATAGGCAGACAGGGTGCCTTTTAGCCACCACAAGGGAGAGTCACCTTTGTTGGTTTTATTAAAAATATACAAAATACAAGTGATTTGTCTGAATACTCTTCAGCGTCACACTGCCAGTGTCACAGTTGTATAGGCAGGCAGGGTGTCTTTTAGCCACTGCAAGGGAGAGTCCCTGTGTTTGTTTTATTAAAAATATTCATAATACAAGTTATTTGTTTGAATAATTTTCAGTGTCACACTGCCAGTGTCACAGTTGTATAGGCAGGCAGGGTGCCTTTTAGCCACCGCAAGGGTGAGTCACCTGTGTTGGTTTTATTAAAAATATACAAAATACAAGTGATTTGTTTGAATACTCTTCAGCATCACACTGCCAGTGTCACAGTTGTATAGGCAGTCAGGGTGCCTTTTAGCCACCGCAAGGGAGAGTCACCTGTGTTTGTTCTATTAAAATTATTCATAATACAAGTTATTTGTTTGAATAATTTTCAGAGTCGCAGGTTTTAAAGTTGTAAAACTATAATCATTCTCTACCTACATATCAGTAATGGATTAGAGTCCTAGTGAACAACCTGATGTTCCTCGTCCTGTACCAGATGCAGTGACCCAGCAACCACCAACACCACCACAGTGCAGTTGTTCTCAAGCAGAGCTAGCAGCAGGAGGTGGGGAAAGAACAGTACTTTGAGTAGTACTAGTCAGACTCAGCAGCAGCAGTCCAAACCAAAAACTAGAAAGAAGAAGGGAACTGCAGGTTGTTCTACCTCTACTAGCAGTGTAGAGAGGTCCAGTTCCTCCTCTAAGACCACAAAGCGGCCATCACCCATCTCTCATCAGCAGTTTGGTGATGATCCCCCCAGAACCACCTGCACAATGACTATTGCCACTGCCAGTTCCGTCACCACCTCTGCTACAGCCAGGTCTATAAACCTGGGGACACCTAGCGAGTTGAACATGAACACTACTGGTAGGAAACTGCGAGCAGTATCAACACAGGAGTTTTACAGCGAACATCTGTATAAGCAGCCCAAACTTGAATTATTGGCGTATTTTGAGAACATTTCCCTGCCACCACTGTCACTGACACTGAGAGCATATCGTCCCAAAAAAGGTTATTGAGGGAGATAATTTACCAATTCAGGGTAGCCACCAGGCAGAAGAGGGAATTCATCAGCTCTCCCCAAAATCTGCTGCTGATTATTTTTCTTCCTGTCCAAACCTACAAGAGGTGGAAGAAGAATATGAGGGACCTAGGCCTACTAAGCTTGATTTTTCCCCTGACCTTGATTATTCTCCTGAGCTTCATTTTTTCACTGCTGCCCATAGTACTCCTCCTGTTTCTCCAGCTACAATTCTGTCTTCTATTGATGAAAACTCACCACCTGCCTCTCCAGTTCCAAATGAGTCTCCCAGGCAGGTAGTAGCTGCTAGTGTCTCTGCACCCAGTGTTACTCCATTCTCCTCCAGTCCCAGTCCTGACATCCCTGATGCCATCTTTAGGTCTACTAGTACCCCTGTAAAGGTATGTAGAAAAAAAAGCATAGTGAGGTTGCTCCAGCAAGTGAAGATGAAGAAAGTGTCACCTCAGTTTCTTCACCATCTTCCAACGTCATCCATCGCTCAAAAGCGTGGGACCATTTTGTGACACTTGGCGATGGCCGGCTAGCGAAATGTAAATTGTGTGGCAGGGAAATCAGCCGTGGGAGGGTGTTGGGTCATCTATCCACCTCTGAGATGAACCAACAACTGAACCACTACCACAAGTCAGTGTTGATGAGTGCAGAACGTGGTGTCACTACTACATTTACCAGTGTAACACTCACCACCAGTAGGCAGGAGAAAGGGCAGGGAGATCATGCCACATCTGGTCCTAGTAAAAGCAGCAGACAGTCACAGCCCATCCCAAAGTCAATACAGGCCACAATGGAAGATTTTGGTGGGTTTCATTCCAAGGGTTTGTGCAGACAATAGTCCAGGAAAATTACACGTCTCATTGCATAGCTCGTAGCCATTGAGGGTGCAACTTTCAATTTGGTGGCCCTTACATCAACTTATGGAGGCTGTTGCACCCCGATATAAAATTCCATCCCGCACCACATTTAGTAGAACTATAGTGCCCTCACTGTACCAGTAGTGTGTTGGACTTTTGAACTGCTAGGAAAGGCTGCTGGACAGTCAGTGCACTTTACCATTGACTTATGGAGTGCTCCAAGTGGCCAGCATAGCTTTCTGTCATTGACAGCACATTGGTGGCAGCCCAATGTGTTGCAAGACACACTGATAGCAACAACAAGTTCAGGTGCAGTAGCCAAGCAGGCAGAGCATCGCTCTTTCCTCCTCCATGCTGAGGTAATGGATCAGCAGCACACTTCAGATAACATTCCCAAAGCACTGCAGAAAATGGTGGCAAAATGGCAAGGGGAGCAGGCAGGCACAAATGGTGTTTGTGGTTACTGATGGTGCAGCTAACAAGATCATGGCTCTCTGGGATGGCAGATTTGTGGGTGTGCGCTGCTCAGCTCATATTCTGCATCTAGTAGTGAAGGCTGCTCTTGAGGATGTCAGTAACACTGGAAGGTTGTCAGCACTTCTGGAGTTGTGCCGAAAAATTTCTGTCAACTTCCATAGGAGCGTCAAAGATAGCCAGCTACTCAGGGAGGAACAGAAAAAGGCAGACCTCCCAGAGCACCACCTAAAACAAGATGTTAGGATACATAGTTTAATCCCTTGAATACCAGAGGGTTACACAACACATTGCAAAGCAATGTGTTGCATATCTCTCTGGGGCTCAGTAGGGTTAAAGTATTAGTGTATGTATTAGTGTATGTATTAGTGTGCTGGATATTCATGCATTGTACTTATACTTTTCTGGGGGGGGGTTTACAGCAAGAGGAAAGAAGACAGAAGAGAAGAAAGACGAGAAGATAGAAGAGAAGAAAGAAGGACAGAAGAGGACCGGTATACTGAGGACTCTGCGGGACATCAGGATTAATGGTAAGTGTTACTTATAATGTGATTTTTTTTTTTTTACTTAGTTGGGTTAACCCTATGAGTGCCAGCAGGGTGAATATACCCCACTGGCACTCATGGGGTTAATTCTACTAACATTTGACATTGTTTTTGAGTGCTTTGATGTATTGATGTGGGGCTTAGGGTCCCATATGAATACACCGACTGGGGTCTTAGGGTTTTTTAACTTTATTTTCCTTTCTGTTTTAGCGTCAGCTGTTTGAAGATGCGATATGGGACTTAAGTCAGTATAAAAGTAGGTCTTAACTTTCCTGCAATAACTTGAGTCACTTATCGGATCTTCATAGCTAACGCAGACAATTGAATTGCAATTTATGGTGTTTTCATTAGTTCCTATGGATGAAAATACCTCTTAACTTTAACACCCCAAAAATGCCGTTGTCAGAAAACACAGCCGTCTCCAACATTTTAATCGAGCCCTGTCAGTCTACACATCTCCCTTTCACTCCTTTACTTTCATTCCCTCTGTCTGCCTCCTTCCCTCTCTGTCCATCCGCCTCCTTCCCTTTCTGTCCCTCTGCCACTCTCCTCCTCTGTCAGCTTGCCTTCATGCAAATCTGTGTCTGTCTACTTCCCTTTTCCAATCTCTAGGGGAAACAGACAAGGGTTGGAGACACACACAGAAGAGTGGGTCAGCAGTGGGGTTATGCACCAAGGTGTTTTGAATTGGTGATGAGGTGTAAGGAATTTCTCCAGCGTGCTAAACTCTCCAATTCCTGGATTATCCCATGGAGCCAGTGCACTAAGGACTTATAGGTTGGTTAAATCTCAGTTCACTGGCTAGATGGAAGACACACTTGAAGGGTCATCTCCACTTCATCACCTCCTCATAACACTTTGGTGTATCTCCCCCCATTTGTATCTGAAATAAATGGAAAACAACAATGCTGAAGTTGAAAAATTTAATAACAAGTATAAATAATAATAATAATAATAAACTTAAAAATTTTTTTTTTTGTGAAAAATCCCCCTCTGTAGGGAATGGGGTCAGTGGGGGGGGCCTCCTTCCTCCTCTTGTGCGAGGCCCCCATCTGGGTAGGTGGCACCTACCACCACGTGCAGCAGGCAGGGCATCAGATGATGCCAGACTGCTGTCTGATGAGAAGCTGCTAGGGGCGGGGGCTGGCACTGGGTGCACGATATGTGCTGTCAGGAGGCCCAGCATCAGTCTGTTCTGCTCCACCATTTGATGGAGCAGAGCCTCTTGACGGCACATGTCGGTTCTCAGCTGACGCCGTAAGCCCCTGATGTAAGGATGTCCAGGGCCTCTGCGAACTCCTGGCTGGAAGGGGACTGCTGCTGTTGTTGTTCATCAGATGCAGCTGTGGGTGAAGAAGTAATGCAAAGCAGTGAGCACCTCTCTGGCACACAGATGTTTGATGCATTTAGCAGGGTGATTCTCAGCAATGGTCCTGTTGTCTAGGATGCACAATCATTTCCTCTAACCACACCAACAGTGCATGTTGTCAGGATGTGCTCACTTAAACACATTGCTGAGAATCACCACATAGCCTAAATAGGCTACATATTGAATACATCTAAAACGTTGTTCATTTTTTATTTTTAAGTTTTATTTGTTTTAAGTTTAATTTTGAAAATCTGTCCCCTACCTACTTCCTTATAGACTGCAGTTACCTGCTCTGTAACTGCAGTCCGTCACTCTGCCTCTGCTCTCCACCCTCCTCCATTGATGGCGGCTTCTGTCTGCAAGCTGGAGCTGTCTCATTGGCAGAGATCGATATCTAGCCTATGAGAGTGCTCCAGCTTCCAGATGAAGCCTCCGTCATCGGAGGAGGGTGGAGAGCAGACGCAGAGCAGTCTATGTGGAAGTAGGAAAATGTACCTTTATTTTACTTAAAAAAAAATTAATAACGTTTTACAAGTATTCGATCTGTAGCCTAACTATTTGGGCTATATTATAAATAGGTGACACAGCCACTTTAATTTGAGGGGACGCAGCAAACATGTAGCATTGTTGCGGCCAGAGAACAGGATTGACCACCCCTGCTATGAATAAACTGACAGGTTAAGTTTGCCCTTTAGCCTTGATTGGGCGCAGGTGGATCATCACTGTCATTGTGATTGATCCACCAATTAGTGCTAGCCTGCACACGGGAACTGTAGGTGTGTGCTATGGCCTGGAGCCAAGCATACGTGTGTAACAAGATCATGGCATGAACAAAAATCATGCCATGATACTGTCACAGGTATGTGTGACAAGGACACATATCACTACACGGAATTTGGGGTCTTTGTAAGGGAGATGGTTCCTCATCTTCCTCACCAGATATAGCCCACGATGACCCTGAGGAGATACAGGACATTTTCACAAGGGTGAGATAATTGTATGGAGCCTTAACCCATTTCAGTGCCAGAGGAGTGCACAACAATTTTGAGACTGCATTGGGTACCCCTCTGCCATTGAAATTGTTACAACAACCAGAAACACAAAACTCAGAACCCTTTCCACAAACATAAACCAACAACACACAACAAAAGGCATATTAAACATTGAACAGATGTACATGTTTTTGCTGGAGGACTTTGCATTGCATCTGACGTCACTCGGTGACCTCCATATTGCCCTCAGTCTCCACATTACCCCCCCAATCTCCACATTGCCCTCATTCTCCACATTGCCCCCCAGTCTCCACATTGTCACCCAGTCTCCATATTGCCCTCAGTCTCCACATTGCCCATCAGTCTCTGCATTGCCCCTCCAATCTCCACATTGCCACAATCTCCACATTGCCCCCCCGTGTTCATTTCCTACCTACCTTGTGGTCCAGGGGTGTGGCATGAGACGACTGTGTCTCCTTCTGCACAGACCTTTTTACTGCTGTTGCTCCCGTATGGTCTTCTCTTCAGTAATGCAGAGTGCAGGGAGATTATGTCATCATCCAGCGTTCAACATTACTAAAGATCAGATGAGGGAGCTCAGCTGCTACAGATCTGTGCCAAAGAAGGCACAGACCTCCAAATGTTGCGGGGCTGTTCAAATCTCCCAGACATTGTCCTGTCACCTTGTGGCCACCGCCAGCACACCTGCAATCAAGAAGCAACCCGCCGCCGCAAGGTGACAGGACCGTGGCCGCGGATTGCTTCTTGATTTTGAAGCAGCCCCAGGGAAGCCCAGTGCAGACGGCCTACCAGGAATTTTCCCGGTATCCTGGTAGGCCAGTCTGGCCCTGCTTTGGAGTGCCAGAAGGGTGAGCAAAGCATAGCTTAGCAATGTGCTGCTGCTCACTCCTGTGGCAATGCAATAGTTATATAAACTAGATATGGCTAAAGCAAGCTGGGGTTGCTAATACACATATGGAACAATTTAACATGACTAAAAACACATTTTCACATGAGGGAGACATCTTAAAAACAACTTACCAGCAGCTACCTCTCTCTCCACACTGGCAGGAGCAGTGGCAGTGACCGGCTCCAAATAGAGGGTGATGACTTCTTCTTCCCCCTCCCTGCCAAAGCTAGGTACTACATCAGTTTCATCTGTAATGAGAAGAGAACACCACGTTACAGTACACACACACACACACACACGCATGGACATTGCGTAACATAGTACTAAATTACATTACACACACGCATGGACATTGCATAACAAACTGTACTACATTACATTACACACACATGGACATTGTATAACAAATGGTACTAAATTACATTACACACACATGGACATTGCATAACAAAGTATTACATTACAGTACACACACACACATGGACATTGCATAACAAAGTACTACATTACAGTACACACACGTGGACATTGCATAACAAAGTACATTACATTAAAGACACATACATGGACATTGCATAACAAAGTAGTACATTACAGTACACACACGTGGACCTTGCATTACGAAGGATTAAGTTACACAGAGTAGATATGTGTGCTTTGCAGTGTTTTACCATACACTGCACACCTATCTACTCAGTGGTAGGTATTTAACCCTTTGAGTGCCAGAGGGTTACACCACACATGCAATGCATTGCGTACCCCTCTGGCACTCAAAGGGTTAACAACATTACATGAACACATTCATCCGAATACAATTACTTACCAGAAAACACACCAGCCTGGTCTGACTCCTCAGCTGTGGAGAATTCTGGTGCTGGAGTACCCAATACTGAGGCATGCAGGGAGGGGGCATCACTGCCACTGCTCCTGGAGGAACTGGTGCAAATCACAGGACAAGAGGAAGAGTCACTCCCTCCAGCTATGGAGAATGGGCACGTACATCAACAGGAACAGGAGCGGGCACCTGGACAGGGAAGACAGGTGGTGTAGGGGCAGGGGAAGATGCAGGAGCACGGTAATCTTCAGCATCTGAGGATTCCACTGGTCCTGCTACAGGGGTGGTGGGAGCTGGTCCAGCATGTGATGGACAAGCAGCAGCCTAATCACCACCTGAAGCAGGAGCAGCTTCTGCCTCAGATGCTGCAATGAGGCCATTCAGGACCTGTTCAAAATGATGGAATAGAACAGGTCTACTGGAGGCCCCAGATGACCTCACTACCTCCATCCTCACCCTTTTCCGCAGCACCTGCCTTCTAATGTCGTATACCCGCTTCCTGCACTTGATTGATGTGTGTGGGGACACTGGCACCTCATTGAAAGCTTCCACCACAGTATTCCACATTTCACTCCTATCCACTACTACGGTGGAAGCTGCAAATGGGCCAAAGAACTGGGAATAACAGCCCTGTAATGCCCCCACTAGTGCCTCATTCTCCTCCATGCTGCAGGGTATTTATCTTCCTCTGGCCATTGCTGCTCTTCCTGTGCTGTGTCTCAAGATGGTGGCTGCTTCTCTGAAATGGCTGTCTGTTGGGGGCTGGTTCTTGTTTGGGGTATTCCTCACCTTTTCCAGGTCATAGAGTCATCTTTAACTTTTTTGCATTGCTAGTAAGGTACCTGGCCAACCAGCAATGGGAATTCTATCAGTTCGAAACTTGGGCCAATAGTATTCGAAAGCGGGAGCTGGAATGGGCGATGCCATCTCAATTTATCCAATACGATTCGAGGAAGATATGATAGGATGTCGCACACTAAGCAGGGACAGGAAGTGACAAGATGGTTTGTTCGACAAGCTCTGCAGGGTAAACGGGGTCAGACAGCTTGGTTATGTTCAACAAACTATGAAGGTTAGACTGTGACAGACATATGTTTGTGATGTTCGACAAACTATGGTTGGCAATCTGAGACCATTCTGGGGAGGCAACTGAGTGCTCCAGGCCCGGCGCATTCAGTTTCTTTCTAACAACATTGACAACTCCAATGTATACTGTACATAACATTACTGTACTTACAGTGATAGCTAGGAAGACACAAGCAGAGCATGTAGCTAACTGGTAAATAAATTACCAATGATGGGGGAAATTTATTTTGAATTAGTGATGCATGGGACATGGTTATCGACCTATTGGTTGAACTCTTGCCAGCCCTTGGTGTATGTGAACAAATTACTTAACTATTTGAGTGTCAGAGAGTTATCCAACGCATTGAAAAGCCATGTGTTGGATACCGCTCTGGCACTCAAATGGTGAAAGCAGCTAAAGGTTTGGACAATGCAGGATGAAGATTGCTTAGGAGAATGAAACACTAAAAAGTGGGGTTTGTGTTTGAAAGATTACTGCCTAAAGTGGTGAAGGGAGATGGATATACAGAGATCATATATACGTGTTGCTGGTGGTGTGACTGGTGGGATATTCCGGTCACTTCGTAGTTAACTTCATAACCTATTGACACCTCTTTGGGTAAGTGAGTTGATGATTTAGCACAAGATTAATGTATTTTCAATATACAAATTAATTTAGACACACATACTGCAGTTTAAACAAACATTGATGTTTATTCTTGATGTAGTATGAAACACTAAAGTATATACACATAGACTTATCTGATATGATGGGAAATCCGGGTAGGAAAATGAGAGAGAGAAATTTGGGTACCAAAGAGGGACAGTAGGGTAGAAGGCTGGTACCAGAAAACGAAACCTTAACCTTTACCCATGTACTAACATAGAATGTCACATGTATAGTTTGTCGATGTTCGAGTCGACCACTTATGTTGAGTAGGATGTGACAGGCATGGGTTTTCGATGTTCGACCATATGCTAAATTGAATGTGACAGGCATGGGTTGTCGATGTTCGAACACGTGCAGTTTGGATTGTGACTGGCATCCCATGCTGGAGTAGAGGTGAAATGCACAGACTGGCAATGTACAATTATGTCCGTTTTCAGGATGGATCTTTTTCTATATGCACACCCTGTCTGGAAAGAATGATAGCAGCGTGCACAGAGGCCACTGCTATAATTTAACCCATGTTAAATTTTGCCGAATAATTTGGAATGGATCAGAATTTCATTCAAATCGAATAGGTCATGTCCGAAATTAGGATCATCCGATTTAGAAAAAAAAAATTCATCCAAATTCAAATTAAATTGAAAATTTTGCCAGTGCACAAGTCTACAGCCCCAAATGAGAAATGGTACCAGTGACGTAAGCTGTGAAATTTCAAAGTATGAACCTGGAAACTCTCATGTTCCAATTTGGGCCCTGAAGCTCCCCCAAACCTTGAGAAACCTATGCAAATTGGGTATTGCCAAACTCAGAAGAAGGAGACGAACACTAAACAATGCATTTTTAAAAATCTTGTCCTATCAGGTGCTTGAAATTCACATCAACATTGAAAGTGTGAAAAATTCAGTTTTTTTTCACTTATGTCAAGTTTTACGAGGGATTGGTGGTAATATGGCTGAGTAAAAAATGTGAAAAAATACATAAAATGAAAGCCTGGGGTATCTACTTTCCAAAAATATACACTTTTGGGGGGAAATTTTAAGGTGGAGTGCTGGTACACAGACACAAATGAGACATGGCACCAGTGGCTCAAGCTGTGAAAATTCAAAGTGTGAAGCTGGAAACGTTCATGTTCCAATTTGGGCCCTGGAGCTTCCCCAAACCTTGAGAAACCTATGCAAATTGGGTATTGCCATACTCAGAAGAAGGAGCTGAACACTAATCAATGCAGTTTATAAAATCTTCACCTATTGTGTGCTTGAAATTCACATCAACATTGAAGTCTAAATGTGAAAAATGCAGTTTTATTTACTTACATCAAGTTTTATGAGGGATTGGTTGTAAAATGGCTGTGTAAAAAATTTGAAAAGACACTTAAGCTGAAAGCCTGGAGTGTCTACTTTCCAAAAATATACACTTTTGTAGGGAAATCTTAAAGTGGAGCACTATTACTCGATGAATCCTGGGGTATTTGCTTTTCAAAAATATACACTTTTGGGGGGACATTTTAAGGTGGAGTGCTGGTACACAGCCCCAAATGAGACATGGCACCAGTGATGCAAGCTGTGAGAATTCAAAGTGTGAACCTGGAAACACACATGTTCCAGTTTGGGCCCCGTAGCTCCCTCAAACCTTGAGAAACCTATGTATATGGGGTATTGCCGTACTCAGAAGAAGGATCTGAACACTAAACAATGCATTTTTAAAAATCTTCACCTATCATGTGCTTGAAATTCACATCAACATTGAAGTCAAAGTGTGAAAAACATTGATTTTTTTACTTACGTCAAGTTGAACGAAGGATTGTTGGTAAAATGGTTGTGTAAAAAATGTGAAAACTTAAATAAAATTAATCCTGGCGTATCTACCTTCCAAAAATATACACTTTTAGGGGTGATGAGCTGGTACACAGCCCCAAATGAGACATGGCATCAGTGACAAAAGCTGTGAAAATTCAAAGTGTGAAAATAGAAACGTACATGTCCCTGTAGATCCTTGAGAAACCTATTCATATGGAGTTCTTCTGTTCTCAAAAGAAGGAGCTGAACAGTAAACAATTAATTTTTAAAAATCTTCACCTATCGTGTGCTTGACAGTGTAACGGTTTTCAGTACACTCAGAGGCAGGCTGTTTGGTAAAACACACTTTTTCTGAAACCAGACAGAATAAAGTAAACCTTGCGGGTCCAGCAATAGTTAACACGTAATACTGACACAGGACAGGTTACAGAGTAACATTAACCCACACGGGTCCGGTACATATATCTGAGAGCAAAATATATATTACTGACACAGGTCAGGTTACAGTTCATGTGAATCAGTGAGACAACGATAGGAAGGTGCTATTAGGCCGTGAGGTTGATAGGCCCTAATAGCGGAAGGCCCAAGAAACACTCTCTACGCAGAGAGTGACACAATAGCGACTTTGCCACAATGGGTGTGCGAGGTCCTGAAGGAATAACGGACTACCGGACAACACAGTATCACTGTAACTGGAGGAACAGTGTAACGCCAAACCGAACCAGCAGGAACTGCGACCCAAGGATAACGGCACCAGACAGCAAGGGTTAACTGACGCTCAGGCTCGATGGCAACTGCCAGGCGGTAGAGACAAACTGAGGCTCCCAGGAGACCAACCTCAGTAGGAGTGCAGTAACAAGCCAAGTGTACAGTGTGCAACTGGGAATAGCTCCTACCCTGGGGTATGGAGATACAAGGCATAGTAGTGTAAAAGGGTTGCAGTAGCTGAACGGCTAGGGCAGCAATCGAGGAAACCAACCGGGTCTTAACAAGACTTGGACAGAGCACCAGAAAGTTCCTCCAACCGGATAACCAGACAAGGTAGTGAACCGGGCCTGAGAGATACACAGAGCAGGAGTCTCGGCCAATCTGGTTCGATACACAGAGCAGGAACGTCCTCCAAACTGGGTCGGTACACAGAGCAGGAACATCAGCAAATCTGGGTCGGTACACAGAGCAGGAACGTCAGCCAATCCGGGCAGGTACACAGAGCAGGAACAACAGCCAGGCCGGGTCGGTACACAGAGCAGGAACTGCAGCCAATCCGCGTCGGTACACAGAGCAGGAACGTCAGCCAGGCCGGGTCGGTACACAGAGCAGGAACGTCAGCCAATCCGGGTCTGCACACAGAGCAGGAATGAAATCAGGCAGAATAGTCAGGCAGTCCGGGTCATACACAGGATTCACACAATATAGACAGCAAGCACTAAGCAATGGGAACACCACGAAAGGGCCCTGCAGAAGTGACAGGGCTCAGTACTTAAAGGCTACCACTGGGTGGAGCAACATCACGCTAGCCAATAAGAAGGCATCAGGAAACAATGTTGTCAAAATATCGCCAGCAATACACGTGCACCGTGATAGACAGTTTGCTGTCTCCCGGGACCTAGGGTCTCTACATGTGGATGATCGGGTTGATAGATTTTTGGTAGGGGCTGGGCATGAACCAGCTGTTATGGTACATGTTGGTACCAATGACAAAGTCAGTGGAAAATGGAGGTCCATTAAGAAGGATTTCAGGGACCTAGGATATAAGCTTAAGAAGAGGACCTCTAAGGTAGTATTTTCTGAAATACTACCTATGCCACGTGCTACATTAGAAAGGCAACGGAAGATTAGGGAGTTAAATGCGTGGATAAAGACCTGGTATAAGCAGGAGGAGTTTGGTTTACTAGAGCACAGGGCAGTCTTTTCCCTTGGGGCAATCTTTGTAGTAGTGATGGATTGCACCTTAGTGGAAGGGGGGCCATGGTGCTGAGAGATAGGATGGTTAGAGGGCTGGAGGAGACTTTAAACTAGAAAGGGGTTGGGAGGGAGCTGCAACACAGGCTGGGGAAGGTAGTATAATTGAGGAAATGGGATTAGAGAAGGGGCATGGGGGTGGAGAGGGAGAATGGGCTAGTTCATCTAATAGGGAGTTGCCATTGTTACAGCCTGATAAAAGACAAATACATTTTACAAAGAATGAAATCTTGGGAATGGCAAAAAGATAAAATGTATGCATGCAAATGCTCGTAGTCTGGCTGGTAACATGAGGGATCTAGAAATGATTGCAATACATGAGCAGTATGATCTGATTGGAGTGTCTGAAACCTGGTTAGATGATATGTATGACTTGGCAGTCAATCTAGAGGGTTATTCACTTTTTAGGAGGGACAGGGTTAATAAAAGGGGAGGAGGGGTATGCCTATATGTAAAGCAGGCCTTAAAACCTAGTTTAAGGGAAGATATAAATGAAGGGTCCAATGAAAAGGTAGAGGCCTTGTGGGTTTAAATACACATTGGGGGCACACATAATAAAAATATATTGGTGGGGATTTGCTACAAGCCACCTAATGTTGGGGAGTTGGAGGAAGCCCAACTTTTACTGCAAATGGAAAAGGCTGCTAGGACAGCAAAGGTAATTATAATGGGAGATTTCAACTATCCTGAAATTGACTGGAGCAATATGACTTCCGGCACAACAAGTATGATAAATGATAAATTTATGTCCCAACTAATAGAGGAGCCAACTAGTTAAGAGGCCTTGCTTGACCTAGTGCTCTCAAACAATTATCATGTCAGAAACAATGTGAAACTAAGGGAACATTTGGGCAGCAGTGACCACAATATTGTATCCTTTGAAGTTTGTTATGAGAAACCCAATAGCAAGGATTTAACCAAAATATTCAATTTAAAAAAGGCTAATTTTGCAAAGTTAAAAGAAGAGTTAAAGAATATCCAGTGGGATGTAATTTTCACAGATACAAATGCAGAAGAATCATGGAATGTATTTAAAATGCTCTTGGGCAAATATACATGTCAATATATAGCATTGGGGAATAAGAACAAGAGAAGTAAAGCAAAACCAATGTGGCTTAATAATGTAGTTAGCAGGGGAATGAGAAATAAAAAGCAGGCTTTTAAAGTGTTTAAGTCAAATGGGTCAGATGCATCATTTAAAAAATATAAAGTATGTAATAAAATCTGCAAACAAGCAATTAAGCTAGCTAAAATAGAAAATGAGAGAAACATTGCAAATGAGAGCAGGAAAAACCCTAAACAATTCTACATGTATATTAATAACAAAAAGTTACGGTTGATATTGGTCCTCTTAGGACTGAGACAGGTGAATTGATTAGTGAGGATAAAGCTATGGCTGACACCCTAAATACGTTCTTTGCTTCAGTATATACAAAGGAAGCAGAAATGACAAGCTATGGGCAAACAGACAAAACCACGGAATTTCCTCCAACATCTACATGGCTTACTGAGGACAAGGTCCAAAAGAGACTGGAAAGTGTTATAGTGAATAAAGCACCTGGACCGGACAGTATACACCCAAGGGTACTTAAGGAACTTAGTTCAGTAATAGCAAAACCATTATACTTAATATTTATGGATTCACTTTCATCAGGCATAGTGCCCTGTGATTGGAGGAAAGCTGACGTAGTTCCATTGTTTAAAAAGGGCGCAAGATCCAAACCAGGAAATTATAGACCTGCAAGCTTGACTTCCATAGTGGGTAAGATACTAGAAGGGTTATTAACTGACAGTATTCAGAACTATGTGAAGACAAACAATATCATTAGTAGGAATCAGCATGGTTTCATGAAGAACAGATCATGTCAGACTAATTTACTTGTATTTTATGAAAGCGTGAGTAGTAATTTGGACAGGGGAATTGCGGTTGATGTAGTATACTTGGATTTTGCTAAAGCCTTTGATACAGTGCCTCACAACAGGTTACTGCATAAATTAAAAGGCTTCGGTTTGGGCGGTGTTATCTGTACATGGATTGAGAACTGGTTAAATGATAGATGGCAGAGAATTGTTTTAAATGGAATTTTTTCAAATTGGTCTAAGGTTATAAGTGGGGTGCCGCAGTGTTCAGTCCTGGGACCAATGCTTTTTAATTTGTTTATTAATGATCTAGAAGTGGGAATTGAAAGTAGCATCTCAATCTTTGCTGATGACGCTAAGCTATGTAAGGAAATACATACAGAGCTGGATGTTTTTTCCCTACAGAAGGATTTAGATAAACTGAGTGAATGGATAGAAAAGTGGCAGATGACATTTAATGTAGATAAATGTAATGTTATGCATTTGGGCTGTAGAAACAAACTTGCTACATATACTCTAAATGGGAAACAACTTGGGAAATCCTCATTAGAGAAAGATTTAGGAGTACTAATAGACAATAGACTTCACAGCAGTGTGCCGAGTCACTCAGCTGCTGCAAGAGCAAATAGAGTACTAGCCTGCATTAAAAGAGGTGTAGAAGCAAGGGATGCTAATTTTATCCTACCTCTGTATAAATCCTTCTTTAGGCCTCATCTAGAATATGGAGTACAATTTTGGGCGCCTGTTCTAAAAAAAGACATTAGTGAACTGGAAAAGGTGCAGAGACATGCAAAACTGATAAAGGGATTGGAGGATCTGAGTTATAAAGAGAGACTAGCCAAACTGGGTTTGTTTACATTAGAGAAGAGACATCTAAGGGGTGCTATAATTACCATTTACAAATATATTCAAGGTCAATACAAAGAACTATCCAATGAATTATTTATGCAAAGAGCTGAGCTAAGAAAAAGAGGTTATCCATTAAGACTAGATGAAAGGTGATTTTGACTAAAAGAAAGGCAGGGATTCTTTACAGTAAGGGCAATAAGGCTATGGAATTCTTTACCTCGGGATGTTGTGCTTGCAGATAAAGCACCTGCATTCAAAAATGCCTATCTAGCACAGAACAATATTGACAAATTTACTACATGACAGGAGGCTTCATATTTTGCATAAACTTTCTTTACTGATCTCCATAGCAGCACAGTAACCAATCAGAAAAAAGGAGAGTCAGAATATAAAAGGCTGGTACAACTAGACCACTTCCTCTTTCTTGCTGCTCCAACAAGCTGCACAGGTCAGAGTATTTTTCTGTGGTATTTTACTGCATTATTGATTTCATTGCTGTTTTGCTGTTTACTGTAAAGCTTATTTACTGTCATCCTCTTCATGGGTTTATGCTATCCTTCCGTTTTAATTTTCATGTCTTTATGTGTTTTCCACTCAATTTTGATTTTTACTTTTGGAACTACCTTCCATATTATTATTCCCCTCTTTGTTTAACCAGACTTATAAAATTGTGTTTGTACAGGTCTGAGACTGTCTGGCACTCTGCATTGGGGGTTATTTTTCTCTCTTTAGTTCTATCGTGCTGCCCTTGTTCTGTTGCAGATGTTTTTTGTGTAGCCTTTCTCCCTGCAGGATGCACGGCATGCTCGGACCCGTTTCCATTCCTTACAGCCCTAGCTTGTGGCAGGTCGTGGTCTGTGGACCGCCTGTGAGCTCCGGCGGCCATCTTGGATCTCGTTTCTCGCGAGATTCTCGGTGGCCATCTTATATTTGTTTTCCTTCTTTGCCAGGTGGCTCCGGTTGCGGAAAGAGTTTGCTTATTTTCTCTAAACATAGTTTGACCCATTAAACGGACAAATACGCAATCTGAAGGGATATTTCCTTTAGGGGAAAAAATGGTTTTATGACCTGCAGTGCGTAGCTGCTCCTTGTGCTGGTGTCTCTTTTATGCTGCTATTGAAATATACTGTGCACAATTATAGCTACAGTCACCTCATCTATTTCAAGAACACTAATTTGTTTTCCTCCTATTCTACAATAAAGTTACTCTTTACCAATCTGACACTTGATTATTTTTCCCTGAGGGGTTATTGTCAGTCCTGGGTTTCCCATTAGCTGTTTTCATTCCACATCTGTGTTGCTAGCATTTCTTTTGCTGGGTTAAGCGGGGCGAGTCCCTTTTATAATCATTTATATAAAAATCTATATGTGACTTTCTTGTGGGTGAGCACCACTATCTGTTTGGGGTGAGCCCCCTCCTTAATCCTACCTTTGAGAAGGCCATGTGCCATGCTTTGAATGGGTTATTATATGGGATTTTTCCCTGAGTCCCAAGACACTATTACTAAAGTTGGGGTGAGCCCCTGTATTTACTTTTTGTCCTATATTTCTTTGGGCTGTTTTTCAACTAACCCATTTATAATTCTCTGGGTGAGCCCCAGTTGGTACCTTTCAGGAGATCACCCCTTTTAAAAGGGCTGGGGTGATTGCTGTTTCTGACCCTAGTCTCCCTGCTACATTTACAGATTGTTTCTATATCACTTCTACTAGCTCAAGATGACTGACTCTACTCAGGATTTCCAGGCCCTGATTGATGCAGCTGTGACTGCTTCCGTGGAAAAGGTGCTTTCCAGAATCATGTTTCAAGACTCCTCTGCTACTTTGTCCTCACGTGACTTGGGTCACTCCACGTCAGCCCAGGATTCGTCTGAAGGTCTGCTCGCTGTAAGGCACCTGTCTAAGAGTTGCACCTCTCAAGATGAACAGGGGAAGATCCCCATGAAACGAGCTAGACGAGATGACACCGCTGTTGTTTCCCAGTGTCTGTCTCCTCACTCATCTGACAACGAGGATTTTTCTCCACTGCTAACAGTAGTGGATGAGTGGTGTGCCACTTCTGTTTCCGAGGAGGACCAGTGGGATGACCCTCGCAGATCATCTTCCCAATATGTGAGGGAATCTAAAGTTGATCTTCCACCTACGGGCTCACGGGATGTTCCTTTCAGGAGGATGGCAACTTCTGCGATACTAGAGGTCAACCGCTCTTCGATCCACGTTCCATCAGACATCCCAAATCTTCCAAGTGGTGCCTTCCTGATCATTTGGCCCATTTTGTGCATTTCTGGCTGCATCAGCCTCTGGAACGTGAAGTCCGGAGTAGACTTCGAGCTGAATGTCCACGACCGGTACTCCCTGACAAAATTGCTGCCACTCCTGAGTTTGATCCTATGGTGCTCACCTTCTTGTCCCGCTCAGGTCGCGACCTTAGGAAGGGTATAGAGAAGGGTCTGAAATCTTCAGAGGATAAATTGTTGGATGTCCTGGGTCCATTAGCGAAGATTTTGTTCTTTGCTGATCAAGCTTTGGAACATGGGAAGCCCCTGGATGCATCTGCAGTCTGTGAATGGGCACAACGCTCAGTCTGCCTCCTAGGCAATGCTAATGCCGCTATCTCAGTGGAGAGGAGAAAGGCGGTTCTACTTAGGATTGACCCTAAATTGTCGGAGCTGGGGTCGAAGGAACTGGGTCCCTCAGCCAACCATCTGCTGTTTGTAGAATCCTTCATTGCAGAACTCAAACACCATGTGAATCTCTTCACCACCCTAACCAAGGCTTAATCATCCATGTGACAGGTCTTCCGCCCTCCATCTGCTAGGGGTGTTTTTCGGAGAGCTGGCTGGCAGCAGGGCCATGCCGCCAGCAGATTCTGGAATTCAGGCCCCCGCGCCACTCCTTCCTCCTCCAGATTCTTCCCTTCAGCTCTCTACCAGAACGCACCTTTCTCCAGGGGAGCAGACAGAGCCAGGACTCCAAGGGGCAGAGGACGCTCCAGATTTACGACAGGTAGGTGATCCTGTTTTGAATGTTTCTCCCATGCATTTCACTGCAGGAAAAATTTCTTATAATTTACTTGCTTAGCAGGAGATTTCTTCGGACATGTGGGTTCTCAGTGTGTTCAGGGCTACATGATAGAATTTCTTTCACCTCCAGTTCAGATGTCCTCTCCACCTGTGGCAGTGTTTTCAGCTGTGGATCAAGGTCTGATAGACGACGAGATCATTTCCCTTTTTTCCAAAGGCGCTGTACAATACATTCCGGATGACACAGGGTTTTTCAGCAATGTGTTTCTCGTTCAGAAGAAGACCGGAGGCTTTCGACCGGTCATCAATCTGAGGGCTCACAACGCTTTTGTGGTTTATCACCACTTCAAGATGGAAGGCATCCATCTTCTGCGAGATCTCTTGGTTCAAGGGGATTGGTTTTCTCGTCTCGACCTGAAGGACGCTTATCTGTCCATTCCGATTGCTTCTTGTTGTCGCCACTTTCTTCACTTTCTGTGGCGGGGTCGTCCATGCCAGTTCACGTGCCTGCCTTTTGGTCTCCACAGTGTTTCATGAAGCTGCTGAAACTGGTGGTAGCACGCTTTCGGTCCCTCTGCATTCGTTGCCTTATCTACCTCTACGATCTTCTACTATTTTGCATCGACGCCTTGAGGATTCAATCTCAGACACAATTCGTGGTACGCTTCCTCGAGTCCATGGGCTTTTTTTTATCGACATGGAAAAATAGGTGTTGGAACTTTCTCAGGTAGTTCAATTCCTGGGGTTCAAAATCGATTCTGTTCGATGTCTTCTACAACTTCCATTGTCAAAGGTGGCAGCAATCCGAAAAGAGATCTGCCGTGTTTTTGCAGCAGGTCCCATTGCGTTTGTTGGCTCACATAGTGGGTCTCCCCTCCTCATCAATTCAGGCGATCTTCCCGGGCCCATTGCATTATCAGGTTATGCAGCGGCTAAAGGCACACCATCTTCAGCTGGGTCAGTGTTACAATCACTTGGTGGACTTGTCTCCGGAAGTTCAT
Organism: Rhinophrynus dorsalis; assembly: GCA_037306005.1. Classification (NCBI taxonomy): domain Eukaryota; kingdom Metazoa; phylum Chordata; class Amphibia; order Anura; family Rhinophrynidae; genus Rhinophrynus; species Rhinophrynus dorsalis. Next base: position 155,128,736 of record CM074721.1, read on the forward strand.
GCAGAACTCAGATGGTGGTTCCTTCACATGCAGGCCTGGAATGGCAGGGCTGTTTTCGGTTCTTCCCCAGACTTCGTAGTGGAGTCTGATGCAAGTCTGTGGTGATGGGGAGCCCATTGCATGGATTTGGCCACGGGGGGTCCTTGGTCAGTCTCAGAGGAAGGCCTTCATATCAATTGTCTAGAATTGATAGTGGGGTCATTTGCGGTTCGCAGTTTCGACAGGGACTCCAGGAATTGTTGTATTCTCCTTCGGATGGACAATTTTTCAGCGGTTCAATACATCAACAAGCTGGGAAGAGCCAGATCCCCGGACCTGACGGCGGCAGCAAAGGACCTTTACAGGTTCTGTTTCAGTCGCAACATCTCCCTTCAGGCAGAGTATCTTCCGGGGATTTCCAATTTCACTGCAGATTGGTTTTCTCGTCATTGGAGGGACGGCAGCGATTGGAAGCTGGACGAGTCAGCTGTGTTTCTTCAGAGGACCCGGTATTGGATCTGTTTGCTTCCAGGACCAATCATCAACTGCTGACTTATTTCAGCTGGCTTCCAGATCCGGAGTGCGAGGCAGTGGACGTTTTCCTCCAGCGGTGGCCTCTTCAAGGAGCATACGCATCTCCTCTGTTCCCTATGTTGGTGAGGGTTCTTCATCAGGTTCAATTTCAAGAGGTGAGCATTCTCCGGGTTGCTCCGCTGTGGCAGAGTCAACCATGGTACCCAGACCTTCTGGAATTGTCGTTCGCAGATCCTCTTCTTCCATTTTGTCCTCTTCTTCTCTCTGTCCCTCGAGGGGACCCTCATCCTATCGTCCTTCAGGAGTGGCTACCTCTGGTGACCTGGGCGATTTCAGGGGTTCCTGGTCGGTCGATGGCTTATCACAAGGGGCTAGGGATCTCTTGTGGGACTCCGGGGCTCCTGGTACGAGACAATGTTATATGTCTGCATGGAATGCCTGGGCTGGCTGGTGTATGGAGAGGGGTTGCGATCCCTTTACAGCGCCTGTGGCTGCTATCTTGAACGATTTATCTTTTTGTTTTTCTTTGGGCCAGTCTTTTAGGTCTATTAATGTTATTTGTTCAGCTATTTCAGCTGCACACGTTCCGATTGCAGGGGTTCCTGTAGGATGCAATCCTTTGGTCTGCAGATTTCTACATGGAATTAAGTTATTTAGACCTCTGGTCCCTAGGTATTCTGCGTTTTGGGATGTGTAGGTTGTTTTGCGGTTTTTGAGGAATTGGCCTTCAAATGAGTTATTGTTGCTTAAACAGATTTGGCTAAACTTACGGTTTTAGTTTGTTTGGTTTCTTGTCAACGGTTGTCGGACGTTAGAGCTCTTGATGTAGACGGGTTTTCAGTGCTTCTGGAAGGGGTGTCGTTTTCTATTTCTAGTTGTACGAAGTCAGACTCCTCTTCATTTTTTTTATCCTTTTTTTTGGGCGGTTCCTCAACTTTGGGTGGTGGAGGTTTAACTTCAATATGTGCGAGTTACTACATCTTTATGTTCTGTTCCCTCTGGTCAGTTTCTCATTTCCTATGTTAAACCTCATAGGCCTGCTTCTTCTACCACTTTGGCTCAGTGGGTTCACTGGGTTTTATCTCTGGCTGGGGTGGACCCTGGTTTTGGAGCCCACTCAGTTCGAGGAGCTGCTGTGTCTGGTGCTGCTTCTGCAGGGGCCTGCATTGCAGACATTTTACGTGCGTCCAATTGGTCGAGAGAGAATACCTTTCAGGCATTTTATTTCCGTCCTACGGTTCATGCATCTCAGTCTCTTTTGTCTCAGCGTTAAAATTGCAAAATATAAAGACTCCTGTCATGTAGTAAAATTGTAGGTTATGCTAATGTAGTGTACTTATAATCTTCATTTTAGTAATGACAGGAGGGGAGTATTTTCCCTCCCTTCCCCCCCTAGTGTTTTTTTTAGTTGCAGGGGTAAGTATTTTAGGGCTTATGGGTTTTACTGTTTTAGATTTTATATCTGTCATATGCTTTTCTCTATATTTTTTCTTCATATTATTTGTATTATGTGGAATTCATATTGGCATGGGTGTGGTCTTTCATATTTTTTTCTTCTGTTTCAGCATGATCTTCTTCTGAATGGATGACTGTGGAGGTAAGCTGCCGGATGATTGTCTACCGGAATCGGATGTTTTTGGAACTGTTGTTAGCATAATCTACAATTACGACAGATGGCTTCAAAGCAAATAGGATATTGATCTATTTGACTACCAATTGGAGTCAGGAAGAAATAATCCCCCCCAACACACTTGGGACTAGAATGGAAATGGCTCCAGAGGGCTTCCTCTGGATCAAGAGGGGTGTTTTTGGCATGGGATGGACTTGATGGACGCATGTCTTTTTTCAGCCTTATCTACTATGTTACTATGTTACTATGTTACTATGAAATTCACATCAACATTGAAGTCAAAGTGTCAAAAACGCTGAATTTTTACTTACGTCAAGTTTTACGAGGGATTTGTGGTAAAATGGCTGTGTAAAAATGTGAAAACATACATAAAATGAAAGCCTGGGGTATCTACTTTCCAAAAATATACACTTTTGGGGGGAAATTTTAAGGTGGAGCGCTGGAACACAGCCCCAAATGAGACATGTCACCAGTGACGCAAGCTGGAAAAATTAAAAGTTCCAATTTGGGCCTTGTAGCTCCTCCAAACCTTGAGAAACCTATGCATATGGGGTATTGACGTACTTAGAAGATAAAGCTGAAAACTAAACAATGCATTTTTAAAAATCTTCACCTATTGTGTGGTTGAAATTCACATCAACATGGAAGTCAAAGTGTGAAAAACGCTGATTTTTTTTACTTACGTCAGGTTTTACAAGAGATTGGTGGTAAAATGGCTGTGTACAAAATGGGAAAACATACATAAAATGAAAGCCTGGGGTGTTTACTTTCTAAAAATATAAACTTTGGGGGGGATTTTAACCCCTTAACGACCCTTGAAGTACCAGGACCGTCAAGGGTAAATTTGCTTTAAGGACCAGTGACGGTCCTGGTACGTCAAGAGTTAAATGGTAGCAGCACGCCGCCGTGCACGCTGCTACCATTCAATCCAGGCTGAGACTGAGCGGTCCAGTACCGGACCGTTCAGTCTCAGCCTCGGCCGGTTGTGCCAGGTCATGTGATCGCTGCGTCAGCGATCACATGTACCGGCATTCTAAAAAAATGAATGAGGCAGTGCTACTTACTGCCTCTAGTGTCTCCTCTCTGCCAATGCGTCCCTTACATCAAAGTAAGGGACAGAGAAACAGGGAGGAGACACCTAGTGGAAATACAAAATGCAGCAGCTGGGGGTGTTAACCCCTTCACTGCTGCAGGAGGATGGCTAAATGTATGTCAATTTCTGACCTGCTAAATACACTTTTTTTTTTTTTTTAAATAAAAACAACACACTTTTTTTTTTTTACAAATAAAATATTTTATTTAAAAAAAAAAAAAATATCTCAAGAAACAAAATTGGAAGTGTGATTGTTGTGGAGTCATGTAATACACTTACACACACCGCCAAATGTAATGAACAAAAAAGTGGGAAAATAGGGTGGGAAAAAGGGACATGAGGATTTTCACCCAGGGGGGACAGTGGCCACTTTAAACTGCGCATTTTGTAGGTATGACTGACTAGTCATACCTTTCATGCAGTCTCCATAAAAATTTAACCCTTTGCGTCCAATTGATCCCAAGAGAAAAAACAAAAATGATGGGTTTTTTACATTTAACCTTTTTCTTTAATTTTAATAAAGTAAATGGTGGGTTATCCATATAAGTGGGGTATCAAAGGAAAGCCCTATTTGTTTGTAAAAAAACAGTATATAATGTATGGGGGTGGAATAAAAGCCTAAGAGGGAAAACACTGTTGAACAAAGACATAGTCAAAAAGGTCAGAATTGCTCCGGTCCTTAAAGGGATAGTAACACTTCGTTTTAACTTTATTTTATTTTGTAGGCATTAAAAAAACATGAAGAATGATATAAGTCTTATCTCTCAAACCTTTATGGTTTATGAGATATTCACAAGCAAAGTTCCCCTCCCCGCCCCTTTTTCCTAGTGTAAGCTTTCTCTTCTCAGATGTGGATCAGGTTGTATGACAGTACAGATAACAGAAGGGGACAATTTTCTTTGTATGAAAACAATGAAAGCCCTTCCCCCCTTGAAAAGTTTTTCAGCTTTTTCCATTATCTTAATTGAAGATTGTCCCTCTCTGCAGTCTACCTGGGCATCTCCCTTCTTATCTGGTTGAACAGGGGGGGGATACTTTGTTTGTGAATATCTCTTAAACCATAAAGGTTTCAGAGATAAGACTTATATCATTCTTCATGTTTTTTTAATGCCTACAAAATAAAATAAAGTTAAAATGAAGTATTACTATCCCTTTAAGTCAAATCCACCTCTGATTTTCCCGGTCCTTAAGGGGTTAAGGTGGAGCACTGGTACACAGCCCCAAATGAGACATAGCACCAGTGAGGCAAGTTGTGAAATTTAAAAGTGTGAACCTGGAAACGCGTGTGTTCCAAATTTTGTTCCCCATAGTTCCCCCAAACCATAGGAAACTTATGCATATGGGGTATAGCCATACTCAGAATAAGTGCATTTTTAAAAACCTGCACCTATAGTCTGCTTGAAATTCACATCAACATTGAAGTCAAAGTGTGAAAAATGCTGATTTTTTTACTTTCATCAAGTTTTACGAGAGATTGGTGGTAAAATGGCTGTTTAAAAAATTTGAAAACATACATAAAATGAATCCTGGGGTATCTATCTTCCAAAAATATACACCTTTAGGGGGAAATTTTAAGGTGGAGAACTGGTACACAGCCCCAAATGATACATGGCATCAGTGACGCAAGCTGTGAAAATTCAAAGTGTGAACCTGGAAACGCACATGTTCCAATCTGGTTCCCGTAGCTCCCTCCCACAGACCTTGAGAAACCTATGCATATGGGGAGTTGCCGTACTCAAAAGAAGGAGCTGAACACTAAACAATGCATTTTTAAAAATCTTCACATTTCATGTGCTTGAAATTTAAATCAACATTGAAGTCAAAGTGTGAAAAATGCTGATTTTTTACTTAAGTCAAGTTTTACGAGGGATTGGTGGTAAAATGGCTGTGTAAAAAATGTGAAAACATACATAAAATGAAAGTATGAACCTGGAAACTTGCGTGTTCCAAATTTTGTTCCCCATAGTTCCCCAAAACCATAGGAAACTTATGCATATCGGGTATTGCCATACTCAGAATGAGAATCTGAACACTAAACAATGCAGTTATAAAAATCTGCACTATCGTGTGCTTGAAATTCATATCAGCATTGAAGTCAGTGTGAAAAACGTAGATTTTTTTACTTATGTCAAGTTTTACAAGGAAATGGTGGTATAATGGCTGTGTAAAATATGTGAAAACATTCATAAAATGAAAGCCTGGACTGTCTACTTTCCACTTTTTTGGGGAAAAATTTTAAAGTGTAGCGCTGGTACAAAGCCCAAAATGAGACATGGCACCAGTGACGCAAGCTGTTAAAATTCAAATTGTAAACTTGGAAACGCGCATGTTCCAATTTGGGCCCCATAGTTCCCCCAAACCATGAGAAACCTATGTATATGGGGTATTGCTATACTCAAAAGAAGGCGCTGAACACAAAACAATGCATTTTTAAAAATCTTCACCTATCGTGAAGATCAATGGTATCTTCACCTGTAAATCATCCAATGTAATAACCTTATCATGTGTGCAAAATGCCCAACAGCTCTGTATGTGGGAGAAACTGGACACGCACTACATAGGAGATTTAATTCCCACAGATCCAGTGTTAATAACAAAAAGACAGAGACACCAGTGGGAGAACATTTTTGCCAAAATGGGCACAGTGTCAAGGATACTAAGTTAACTGTATTGATGGGATTGTTCCGCACTCAGAGGGACAAAAAGGTATGTGAGGTAAAATCAATGTTAAAATTTTATGCAATTTGTAGTGGTTTGAACAGGGATAAGGAATTTCTATCAAAATACAATTTAGTTGATTGACCTTTCCAACAGACCCAAGAGCATCGTAAATACCTCTAAAGCCTCAGAGGAAGAGTGCAATTTTCCATTGACTGATCAAATATATCTGGATCTGGACTGCATTCTGTTATCTGATTTCCATGCTAAACAATGTGATGTGTACTTGTATTTAAAAGAGATGTTTTCATATTTATATGTATAACATGCCTGAGGAAGAGACCTAAGGTCTTGAAAGCTTGCATTTAAATCTGCTTAGTTAGCCAATAAAAGGTATCAAAAACTATATTTGCCTCCTAAAAAATGTGAAAACATATATAAAATAAATCCTGGGGTATCTACCTTCCAAAAATATACACCTTTATGGGAAATTTTAAGGTGGAGAACTGGTACACAGCCCGAAATTATACATGGCACCAGTGACGCAAGCTGTGAAAATTCAAAGTGTGAAACTGGAAATGCACATGTTCCAATTTGGTTCCCGTAGCTCCCATAGACCTTGAGAAACCTATGCATATGGGGAGTTGCCATACTCAAAAGAAGGAGCTGAACACTAAACAATGCATTTTTAAAAATCTTCACATATCATGTGCTTGAAATTTACATCAACATTGAAGTCAAAGTGTGAAAAACGCTGATTTTTTACTTAAGTCAATTTTTACGAGGGATTGGTGGTAAAATGGCTGTGCAAAAAATATGAAAACATACATAAAATGAAAGTCTGAGGTGTCTACTTTCCAAAAATATACACATTTGGGGAGAAATTTTTAGGTGGAGCACTGGTACACAACCCCAAATGAGACATGGCACCAGTGACACAATCTGTGAAAACTCAAAGTGTGAACCTGGAAACGCGCGTGTTCCAATTTTTGTTACCCATAGTTCCCCATACCTTGAGAAACCTATGCATATGGGGTATTGCCATACTCAGAATAAGAATATGAACATTAAACAATGCATTTCTAAAAATCTGCACCTATCGTGTGCTTGAAATTCACATCACCATTGAAGTCAAAGTGTGAAAAATGCAGATTTTTTTACTTACGTCAAGTTTTACAAGGGATTGGTGGTAAAATGGCTGAGTAAAAAATGTGAAAACACACATAAAATGAATCCTGGGGTATCTACCTTCCAAAAATATAAACTTTTAGGGGGAAATTTTAAGGTGGAGAGCTGGTACACAGCCCCAGTGAGACATGGCACCAGTGACTCAAGCTGTGAAAATTCAAACTGTGAAACTGGAAACTCACATGTTCCAATTTGGGCCCCGTACCTCCCCCAGACCTTGAGAAACCTATGCATATGGGGTATTGCCGTACTCAAAAGAAGGAGATGAACACTAAACAATACATTTTTAAAAATCGTCACATATCCTGTGCTTGAAATTCACATCAACATTGAAGTCAAAGTGTGAAAAACGCTGATTTTTTTACTTATGTCAAGTTTTACAAGGGATTGGTGGTAAAATGGTTGAGTAAAAAATGTAAAAACATACATAAAATGAAAGCCTGGGGCATCTACTGTCCAAAAAATAGTCACTTTTGGCAGGAAATGTTAACATGGAGCACTGGTACACAGCCCCAAATGAGACAAGGCACCAGTGACGCAAACTGTGAAAATTCAAAGTGTGAACCTGGAAACGCACATGTTCCAATTTGTGACCCATAGTTCCCCAAACCTTGAGAAACATATGCATATGGGGTATTGCTGTACTCAAAAGAAGGAGCTGAACACAAAACAGTGCATTTTTAAAAATCTTCACCTATCATGGGCTTGAAATTCACATCAAAATTGAAGCCAAAATGTGAAAATGCTGATGTTTTTAAGGTGGAGCGCTGGTACACAGCCCCAAATGAGACATGGCACCAATGATGCAAGATCTGAAAACTGAAAATGTGAACCTGGAAACGTACAAGTTCCAATTTGGGTCCTGTAGCTCCCCCAAACCTTGAGAAACCTATGCATATGGGGTATTGACGTACTCAGAAGAAAGAGCTGAAAACTAAACAATGCATTTTTAAAAATCTTCACTTATCGTGTGGTTGAAATTCACATCAACATGGAAGTCAAAGTGTGAAAAACGCTGATTCTTTTACTTTCGTCACGTTTTAAGAGGGATTGGTGGTAAAATGGCTGTGTAAAAAATGTGAAAACATACATAAAATTAATCCTGGGTTATCTACCTTCCAAAAATATCCACTTTTAGGGGGAAACTTTAAGGTGGAGAGCTGGTACACAGCCCCAAATGAGACATGGCACCAGTGACTCAAGCTGTGAAAATTCAAAGTGTGAAACTGGAAATGCACATGTTCCAATTTGAGCCCGTAGCTCCCCAGACCTCGAGAAACCTAAGCATATGGGGTATTGCCGTGCTCAAAAGAAGGAGCTGAACACTAAACAATGCATTTTTATAAATCTTCACCTATTGTGTCTTTGAAATTCACATACACATTGAAGTCAAAGTGTGAAAAACGCTGATTTTTTTACTTACGTCAAGGTTTACGAGGGATTGGTGTAAAAATGTGAAAACATATATAAAATGAGAGCCAGGGTTGTCTACTTTCCAAAAATATACACTTTTTGGGGGAAATTTAAGGTGGAGTGCTGGTACACAGCCCCAATGAGAGCTGTAAAAATGCAAAGTGTCAAACTGGAAACGCACATGTTCCAAGTTAGGCCCCTTAGTTCCCCCAAACCTTGAGAAACCTATGCATATGGGGTATTGCCATACCCAGAAGAAAGAGCTGAAAACTAAACAAAGCATTTTTAAAAATCTTCACATATTGTGTGCTTGAAATTCTCATCAACATTGAAGTCAAAGTGTGAAAAACGCTGATTTTTTTTACTTACGTCACGTTTTACAAGGGATTGGTGGTAAAATGGCTGTGTAAAAAATGTGAAAAAATACATAAAATGAAAGCCTGGGGTGTCTACTTTCCAAAAATATACACTTTTGGGGGATATTTTAAGGAGTAGCTCTGGTACACAGCCCCAAATGAGACATGGCACCAGTGACGCAAGCTGTGAAAATTCAAAGTGTGAAAAAGGAAATGCACATGTTCCAATTTTGACCCCATAGCTCCTTCAAACCTTGAGAAACCTATGCATATGGGGTTTTCATACTCAAAGGATCTGTACACTAAACAATGCATTTTTAAAAATCTTCACCTATCGTGTTCTTGAAATTCACACCAACATTGAAGTCAAAGTATGAAAAACGATGATTTTTTTTTTTTTTACTTACGTCAAGATTTCCGAGGGATTGGTGGTAAAATGCCTGCATAAAAAATGTAAAAACTTGCAAAAAATGAAAGCCTGGGTGTCTACTTTCCAAAAATATATACTTTTGTGGGGAAATTTTAAGGTGGAGTGCTGGTACACAGCCCCAAATGAGACATGGCACTGGTGATGCAAGATGTGAAAATTCATAGTGTGAAACTGGAAATGCACATGTTCCAATTTGGGCCCCTTAGTTCACCCAAACCTTGAGAAAACTATGCATATGGGATATTGCCATACTAAGAAGAAAGAGATGAAAACTAAACAATGGATTTTTAAAAATCTTCACGTATCATGTGATTGAAATTCTCATCAACATTGAAGACAAAGTGTGAAAAACGCTGATTTTTTTACTTACGTCAAGTTTTACAAGGGATTGGTGGTAAAATGGTTGTGTAATAAATGTGAAAACATACATAAAATGAAAGCCTGGGGTGTCTAATTTTCAAAAATATGCACTTTTGAGGTGAAATTTTAAGGAGAAGTGCTGGTACACAGCCCCAAATGAGACATGGCACCAGTGACGCAAGCTGTGAAAATTCACAGTGTGAAACTGGAAACGCACGTTACAATTTGGGTCCCGTAGCTCCTTCAAACCTTGAGAAACCTATGCGTATGGGGTTTTAGTACTCAGAAGAAGGATCCTAACACTAAACGCATTTTTAAAAATCTTCACCTATCGTGTTCTTGAAATTCACATCAACATTGAAGTCAAAGTATGAAAAACGCTGATTTGTTTTTTACTTACGTCAAGTTTTCTGAGGGATTGGTGGTAAAATGGCTGCACAAAAAATGTAAAAACATGCATAAAATGAAAGCCTGGGGTGTCTACTTTCCAAAAATATATACTTTTGATGGTAAATTTTAAGGTGGAGCACTGGTACACAGCCCCAAATGAGACATGGCACCAGTAACGCAAGCTGTGAAAATTCAAAGTGTGAACCTGGAAACGCGCATATTCCAATTTGGGCCCTGTAGCTTCCCCAAACCTTGAGAAACATATGCATATGGGTATTTCCGTACTCTTTTTTTCTATTTAAATCAAGTTAAATGATGAGGTATTCGTATTCTTGTGGTATCAAATGAAAGTATATAAGTAAATATAATTTGTGTGTTTGTACAAAAGGAATTAAAGAGAAAATATGGCTGAATAAAGACATAGTCAAAAAAGTCAAAATTCCTCCCATCCAAAAGTGAAAACGACCTCAGATTTTTCCGGTCCTTAAGGGGTTAAAATAACATAAGCAAACAAAACTAAATCGTGATCCAGAAGCATAAACCAAAAGACAAGCCAGGGTCAGGAACCAAGACAGGTACTCAGCCAAGCCGGAGTCATGAATATGGAGATCAGCAAAGTCAGGAACAATCCAGGATCCAGGAACCAGAAGCGATGTCAGAGGAAGCCAGGTCATTCAATGGTAATCAGCAACGAAGTAGAACACTCTTGCAGCCAGAAGCAAACACAAGAGCAATCAGGTAGGGAGCAAAGCTGCTTTAAAAACCCTGGGAGAGTTGGCTTTTGGCTGATAGCAGTCAGGTGAGCAAACACAGAGAGGTCAGCTGATTCAGCTTGATCCAGCAAAGGGAAGGCAGCAGTAATGGATAGCAGAGCACTGGATTAGCTCAGACAGCAGAATTGAGCAGCAGAGTAGAGGAGCTCAGCCAAACCTTGACAACTAGTCATTGTGCAAGTGGTTCTGGTGGAATCGTCATGAAACAACTGACAAAGAGAAATAGATGCTGGCTGTTTCATGGTCTCAGAGGAGGACCTGGACCTCTCTACCCTGCTAGAATAGGTAAAACAACCTGCAGTTCCCTTCTTATTTTTATTTTTGGGTTTGGAATGCTGCTGCTGTCTGACTAGTAATACTGACAGTCCTCTTCTTTAGCCACCTGCTGCTGCTAGCTCTGCCTGAATGCAACGGCACTGTGGTGGTGTTGGTGGTTGCTGGGTCGTGCAGCTGGTACCAGGACGAGCAACGTCAGGTTGTTCACTAGGACTCAAATGCATTACAGATAGGTCAATAGTGTAATACAATAAGTTTAAAACTTTAAAACCTGGCCACACTACAACTGTCACACTGGCTATGTCACTCTGAAAATTGTTCATTACACAAATTCCTAATATTTTTGAACAGGAACAAAGATGACGTGCGGTGGCAATATGGCGCTTCTGATTGAATCCTGCCTGCCTACACAAATGGCACACTGCCTGTGTCACTCTGGAAATTATTTACACAAATTCCTAATATTTTTAAACAGTAACAAAGATGACTTGCACTTGCAATAAGGCAATTCTGTTGGATGCCTGCCTACACAAATGGCACAATGGCTGTGTCACTCTGGAAATTATTAACACAAATCCTTAATATTTTTAAACAGGAACTAATATGATTTGCTGGGCAATACGGTACGTCTGCTGGATGCCTCCCTGCCTGCCTACTAGGGATGAGTTAAAATTTTAGCCTCAAACTGAAATTGACGAAAAATGGCTCTTTGTGCTTGGTGAAAAATTACCAGCAAAAAGTACTGATTTTCCTGCTTTTTTCACCTAGCACAATTCATTGAAATTGATGGGAACATTTAAGTTACACACAACACATAGCAAATATTTTATTTTCCAAAAACATAGTATAAAAGGGGCATGGGTGTGTCTGTGTTGGTGGAGTGTGGGGAAAGAATCAGTTGAACAGGGAATGATTTTTGGTGGAGGTTGTTTACTGGGATTGGGGTGCAGTTAATAAAAAGTAAATCCAAAATATAATGGTATAAAAGGGGTCTGAGGAGGATGCTTATGTTGGTGGGTTGAGTCTGGGGAATGAATTAGTTGAACAGGGAATTTGTTTTGGGGGGCTTCTTGAATGGTATTGGGGGACAGGTAATTAATAGATAAATCAATAAAATAAAATAAGAAATTTGTATGTAAAGTGAGAGAGACAGGAACCCCCTGACATAAGTTGCCACTGACACTTGATAAAGTGTTTTGTAGAGGATGACTTGTTAGAGGACCAAGTCCTGAGGACACATTGATTTGTAGGACTTAGGCTTGGTAGAAACAAACCCCCAAAAATTGTTACTTTTTTTGTAGGACTGTTTTTTGTTGGGTTTTTTTTTGTTTTTTTAAAGCACAAGCCCTGAGAAAAAACAAAATGCCCTACTAACCTAGTGCCAGCATGTCAGCATGGTTACTGGCCATTGTCAAATGTCCTCCTCCTGAATCTGAGTCCATATTTGTGGAATTTGCAACTGCTGTTCTTGCAGCTGCTGCTGAGATGTTTAAGCAGCATGTTGATTTGGCAGCTGAAAGGGAATGGGATCAACAACAGCAATAAAATGGGTGATGGATGATGAAGGTTCCATCTGCCATGACTATCTCCAGTGATGCACCTGCAGCAGTAGCAGCACAGTAAGTAGCCACCAGTCTATGTGGAGAAAATCATGCCCGTCCTCCAAAATCATGGGTGTGTTGCAATTAGAAAATATTTTTTTCCTCTGAGAGCAGGAACTGTGGCTCTCATCAGCAACTGCAATGTGCACATTGTATGTGGTAAATAACACTTGGCACCACTGTATCCAAATACCATGACACCAGAACCCAAGTACTGCCGCTGTCACTATACCCCTTACCCAGACCCCGCTAAGGACACATGACAACTTCCTGACAGTTTAATAGTAATGATGAACCCTCCCTGTCAGAATCCCAGCATATTCTGCGGGATGGAATCTCCTCAGATGCCACCTGATGACCTGGTATTGATTCTCCTCCACTGCACTGGCATGTGTGATCAGTGCACCACACAGTGTGCAATGGGTAGAGACGAACTGCCATAGCCTAACATCAACAGAGTGGCTATCATTTGGTGGGGGAGGTAATGAACGAGGAAGATTGTCAGGAGATGTAGTTGTTACCCTAGAGGAAGAAGTGATGTTGATGGCGAGCTAGTTTTTTCGGTCATCATGGAATTCCCAGTGTCTGTCTGCGCTTCTTTATTCTTCCACCTCTTTGATCTACACCTCGCCTCTCGGGGCCTTTCTGGAGAGTCAGGGGATACAATAACAGTGGTGCTAGATTTCCATAATGGGTGTTTGGCTTTAACATGTTTGACATAAATGTATGGTGTCTGTTTCATGTGTGTTATCAGGAAGGTTGTGCCAAGGTCTGTTCCCTCCTTTCCCCTTCTCACTAGCTTGTCACAAATTTTGAACTGTACCGTCGTTTATGATGACTGCACTGTGCCTGCCTGAAGAGAAAAATAGCCCCACACCCATGACTTCTGGGGGTAGGGATAGGGAATAGGTGGAGAAGAATGGCCTCTTTCTTCTTGTCTTCCACATTCCCCTTCACTTTCTGTGGCAGTGGATAATATTACTACTTTTGCTGCTTCTGCCTCAGATTCAGCAACTAGGACCAGGAGTAGAGTTGGAACTGGCAAGTGGAACCTGTCCTAGCCCCGCATCACTTGTTGACCCCATTCCCATTGTGTCCACAGTGGTCTGTGGCACACTAGCATGCTCCTCAGCACCCGGCTGCCCTTTCATCTCAGCAGCAGCAGGAATTAGAGCAGTTGCAAATTCCTCAAATTCCAAAAGCTTATTGCTAGTGCTGGTGGTGGTGATGCCCATCCTCATCCCTGTCTCCCATTCCTTCTCAGTTTCCGCTAAAAAGGCCATCAATGTCTCTTCCACCCCAACTTCTTCACCATCATCATCACCACCACCACTAGTCCTTATGTGCTGCTGCTCTAATACAGACATCTCACTGCTGCTTGGAGGAGGTGATGAGCAATGTGACAGAGGGTCCCCTAATGTCACACTTGGCATTTCTTTTTGACGTGAAGAAGGCAGATTGGCAGCAGTAGCAGCAGGCACAGGCAGCTCACCTGTGCTCCTGCTGGTGGTATTAATTCTAAGCCTGCTCTCCCCCAACACCAGTTCTGGCCTCTTAAGGATAATGTTCAACTTGGACACTTTATTGAAGGGAAAGGGACTCCCATAGCCAGAGGAATAGTGTGGGCTCCCTTAACCGCTAGTCTGTACGCTTTCAACTGCTTCCCCTACCACTCCCCTAACACTAGTCCCACCAGCCGCTTGACCATTACTTTTACTACTAATACTAACACCACGCACATCAAGTTCAGCCTCCTTACAGTCACTAGTAATATATTGATTACCACCTCCTTCACTCGTAACAATAACAAGCTGCTTGACCTCCTTAGTATTAACACAGGCGGGACTGCTTGAGGATGGCAAGTGTGACTTAGGGTCCCCTGCTGTCACACTTGTCATCATATTCTCCTTCCCCCTTCCTGAGTATTATAAGACACACCAGAAGCTTCAGCACTGGTGGCAGCATGTTCAGCACTGGCAGCAGCCACAGCACTGGTTTCAACAGGGGCAGCAATGGTGGCAGCAGAGGCAGCCCATCTAGCAGCAGGCACAGGAAGCTGACCTGTCCTACACTAACTAGTACTACCATTTTCTCCCTCCCTTCCCAATCCCTTTTCTCCTTCCCTATCCATTAAATTCCCTAAGATCCCTTGAGGTGATTTAGGTGGACTGGACAGCACTGGTTCAGTAGTGCTCACTTCCTCCTCCTCCTCAGACTCAGTGGACACATAAGGGTCCTTCCAGCTCATCCACTGATTATTTTTCACCCTGCTCATAGTGATAGCAGTCTCTATGAGCCTCTCCTGCTTCAGTTTTGCCAAAATATCACAGCAGAACAGCACGTTTACCTTTCTCTGTAAATGCTTCTATTGTGTTTGATTTCTGCAAATATGTCACATTTTTATAGAGAAAAGGCGAAAACAACCTAAATCAATGGGCGGAAACATTCTAGCCATTGAATAAAAGGCGAAAAATGTTGGCCAATGGGTGAAAAATGTGAAAATTTTAATTGCTAGTTTTAAAGCTGATTTTCCAGCAAAAAAGAGGACAACGACGTGGTTTTTGCTAAATTTCTCACAGGAACATGGCAACAACTTTCGCCCATCCCTACTGCTTTCATAAATGGTACACTGGCTGTGTCACTCTGGAAATTATTTGCACAAATTCCTAATATTTTTAAACAGGAACAAAGATGACTTGAGGTGGCAATATGGCACTTCTGCTGGATGCCTACCTGCCTACACAAATGGTACACTGGCTGTGTCACTCTGGAAATTATTTACACAAATTCCTAGTATTTTTAAACAGGAACAAAGATGACTAACGGTGGCAATACGGGACTTCTTCTGGATGCCTGCCTGCCTACACAAATGGCACACTGCCTGTGTCACTATGGGAATTATATACACAAATTCCTACTATTTTTAAACAGGGACAACGATGACTTGCGGTGGTAATATGGCACTTCTGCTGGATGCCTGCCTGCCTACAGAAATTGCACACTGACTGTGTCACTCTGGAAATTTACACAAATCCCTAATATTTTAAAACAGGAACAAAGACGACTTGTGGTAGCAATATGGCACTTCTGCTTAATGCCTGCCTGTCAACACAAATGGCACTCTGGGTGTGTCACTCTGGAAATTATTTACACAAATCCCTAATATTTTTAAACAGGAACAAAGATGACTTGTGGTGGCAATATGGTCCTTCTGCTGGATGCCTGCCTAAGCAACAACTGTCATATTGGCTGTGTCTGTTCCTGACAGTGTCAATAAGGCACTAGACTGGTTATAAGACATTAGACTGGCACTAGAAAGGCTAGTAAAATTGCTTATCTCTGGACACTCTCTTTGCTTCATCTCTCTATGGACTGGAAATGCAGTCTTTCTGGGTGACTATGTCATTAGTAGTGATGAGCGAGCACCCCAATGCTCGGATGTTCGGGTGCTCTGACCGAGCACCCCCTGAGGCTCGAGTGCTCGGCCGAGCACCCGAGCCCCATTGAAGTCAATGGGAGGACTCGAGCATTACACCAGGCACCCCCTGCTCTGATGAGGGGAGGGTGCCTGGTCCATAGGAAAAGGGCAGAAAAAGATGGAAACACTACAGAAATGGTTCAGGGACAGCATAGGGAGGATGTCTGGATGCACCTTGGACTCCAACATCGCTGCTGGGAACGATCTTTCGCCCGTAGTACGCCATTTTTACAGACTGACCATAAAACACACAAAAAGGAAAATAAAAACGACTTTAGGCGAAAAATTGTTACCAAACAATATTTGCTGTATATTTACTTGTATATCATCTGCAAATTCTCCCAAAAATTTCCTTGATTTTCAGAACTGAGGCCATGATTAAGAGGGAAACGTGCGCAGAGGCAAATTATCCCAAAAATTTCCTTGATTTTCAGAACTGAGGCCATGATTAAGAGGGAAACGTGCGCAGAGGCAAATTCTCCCAAAAATTTCCTTGATTTTCAGAACTGAGGCCATGATTAAGAGGGAAACGTGCGCAGAGGCAAATTATCCCCAAAATTTCCTTGATTTTCAGAACTGAGGCCATGATTAAGAGGGAAACGTGCGCAGAGGCAAATTATCCCCAAAATTTCCTTGATTTTCAGAACTGAGGCCATGATTAAGAGGGAAACGTGCGCAGAGGCAAATTCTCCCAAAAATTTCCTTGATTTTCAGAACTGAGGCCATGATTAAGAGGGAAACGTGCGCAGAGGCAAATTCTCCCAAAAATTTCCTTGATTTTCAGAACTGAGGCCATGATTAAGATGGAAACGTGCGCTGAGCTGACCATCTAAAACATTATGGGTGAGGGTCTGCTGCAGAGCTGACCATCCTAAACATTATATGCGAAGGCCCGCTAGTGAGCTGACGCTATAAAACATTATATGAGAGGGCCCGCTAGAGAGCTGACCCAATAAAACATTATATGAGAAGGCCCGCTGGTGAGCTGACCTATATAAAAATTGGCAAACAGGGCCCGCTGGTGAGCTGGCCCTATATAAAAATTATATCCCAGGGCACGCTGGTGAGCTGGCCCTATATAAAAATTATATCCCAGGGCATATGGAAGAGGAGGAGGAGGATGAGAAGATTAAGAGTCAACCATATACCCGTTTTTTGGGTGGAAGGGGTGAATGGGAATACAGAGTATTCCCATCATTGTAAATAACATATATAAAGTCACTCTATGTTCCCCCGGGGCTTTCCTCCAGTGGAGTGGAGAAGTCAGGGGAAATCCAGGCCTTGTTCATTTTTATAAGTGTCAACCTATCAGCATTGTCGGTGGAAAGGCGGATACGCTTATCTGTTATGATGCCACCAGCAGCACTAAATACCCGCTCAGACAGAACGCTGGCGGCAGGGCAGGCCAGCACCTCCAAGGCGTAGAGTGCCAGTTCATACCACGTGTCCAGCTTGGACACCCAGTAGTTGTAAGGCACAGAGGGATCATTGAGGACGCTGACACGGTCTGCTACGTACTCCTTCACCATCTTCCAAAACTTTTCCCTCCTTGTGACACTAGGCTGCGCATCAGGGTGAGGGTGCTGGCGGGGTGTCATGAAGGTGTCCCACGCCTTGGAGAGTGTTGCCCTGCCTTTCTCGGAACTGCTGTGTGCTCCCCTTTTCTCCCCTTCTCGGTTGGCCAAGGTAGCACGTACTCTGCCGCCAGCGTTGTCAGATGGAAAATTTTGGAGCAATTTTTCAACAAGAACCTTCTGGTATTGCAACATTTTGCTTGTCCTCTCCACCGGAGGAATGAGAGATGAGAAATTCTCTTTGTAGCGGGGGTCCAGAAGGGTGAACACCCAGTAATCCGTGTTGTCTAAAATGCGTACAACGCGTGGGTCACGGGAAAGGCAGCCTAACATAAAGTCAGCCATGTGTGCCAGAGTACCAACAGTCAAGATTTCGCTGTCCTCACCAGGAGGCTGACTCTCAATATCCTCATCCTCTTCCTCCTCTTCTGCCCACCCACGCTGAAGAGATGGAACTAAAGTTCCATGGCTACCCTCTGTAGCGGAGGCAACCGTGTCTTCCTCCTCCTCCTCCTCCTCCTCCTCCGCCTCCTCCAATTGTCGCTGAGAAGACGAAGTGAGGGTGCTCTGGCTATCACCTTGTGTAAGCTCTTCCTCCCCCATTTCCACCTCTTCCACATGCAAAGCGTCGGTTTTAATTGTGAGCAGCGAGCGTTTCAGTAGACACAGAAGTGGGATGGTTACACTGATAATAGCGTTATCGCCGCTCACCATCTGTGTCGATTCCTCAAAATTGCGTAAAACCTCGCAGAGGTCTGACATCCATTCCCACTCCTCACTTCTGATTACAGGAAGTTGAACGGAGAGGCGACGACCGTGTAACAGCTGGTACTCCACTACTGCCCTCTGCTGCTCACAAAGCCGGGCCAACATGTGGAAGGTGGAGTTCCAGCGCGTGCTCACGTCACACAGCAGCCGGTGAGCTGGCAATTGTAAGCGCTGCTGCAGCTTCAACAGGCCGGCCGAAGCTGTAGATGACTTACGGAAATGTGCACACACGCGGCGCACCTTGGTCAAGAGATCATGCACATTGGGGTAGGTTTTTAGAAATCGCTGCACCACTAAATTAAATACATGCGCTAGGCATGGTACGTGTGTGAGCTTGCCGAGCTCCAAAGCCGCCACCAAGTTACGCCCATTATCACACACAACCATGCCTGCTTGCAGGTTGAGTGGCGAGAGCCACTGCTCGGTCTGGTGACTAATCCCCTGCAACAGCTCTGAGGCCGTGTGCTGTTTGTCCCCAAGGCAGATCAGCTTCAGCACGGCCTGTTGACGCTTCCCCACTGCAGTGCTACACTGCTTCCAGCTACTGGCTGATGGGGGAGTGGCGGTGTGTGTAGAGAATTCGGAGGTGGAAACGGAGGAGGAGGAGCCAATAACGTAGGTGCTGGTGGAAACCCTGATGGAGGTAGGGCCCGCAATCCTCGGCGTGGGTAGCACCCGTGCCATCCCAGGGTCCGAGTCGCTCCCAGCCTCCACGACATTCACCCAGTGTGCCGTCAGGGAAATGTAGCGTCCCTGGCCACAAGCACTTGTCCATGTGTCAGTCGTTAAGTGGACCTTCCCAGTAACTGCGTTGGTCAGGGCACGGGTGATGTTACGGGACACATGGTGGTGTAATGCGGGGATGGCACACCGGGAAAAGTAGTGGCGGCTGGGGACCGCGTACCGAGGGACAGCTGCTGCCATCAGGCTGCGGAAGGACTCAGTGTCCACAAGCCTAAATGGCAGCATTTCGATGGCCAGTAATTTTGAAAGGTGTGAGGTTAGTGCTATGGCCTGTGGGTGGGTGGCTGGGTACTTTCTCTTGCGCTCAAATGCCTGGGGTAACGACATTTGGACGCTGTGCTGGGACAGGGAAGTGGATGTGGTCGCTGATGGTGCTTCAGATGGTACAGGTGCAGGGCGGGAGGTATGCGGGCCTGCGCCTTCGACAGGCGATTGGCCGGCACCGAAAACAGGGGAAGAGGAGGCAGTGGTGTGGCCTGCAGACACAGGTGGGCGATCCAGGCGTTCCTCCCACTTACTACGGTGCTTGGATGCCATGTGTCGGATCATGCTGGTGGTGGTGAGGTTTCTAGTGTTCATGCCTCGGCTCATTCTGGTGTGGCACAGGTTGCAAACTACAATTCTTTTGTCGTCCGCACTTTCCTTAAAAAAACGCCATACCGCGGAACACCTACCCTTTGGCAAGGTAGATTTACGCAAGGGGGTGCTCCGTGGAACATTTGCGGGCCGGTTTGGTGCGGTCCGCCTTCTTTCTGTAGCCACACCACTGCCTCTTCCAGCCTGTTGCGGTGCTGCAGATGGCTCACCCTCAGGACTGCTGTCATCGCTCGGCTCTACACCTTCCCAGGTGGGGTCAGTCACCTCATCGTCCACCAAGTCCTCCTCCACTTCCTCACTCTGATCATCCTCCTCAAGTCTTGATCCCACCACATACTCAGTCATTGACAACTGTATAACATTCTCCTCAACAAGGTCTTGAGACGGAAATAGTGGTTGATTTAATGGCAACTGTGTCTCATCATCATCATCATCATCCACTACTTCCTTTGACCTTAAATGCCGTTCACATCTGTCATCTTCTTGTGATTGGGTAGCCTCTAGAGGTTGTGAATCAGGGCACAAGATGTCATGTTCCTCTGCAAGCGTGCTTGGAGAGAGGGTCAAATGAAGGATTGGTGATGAGACGAGCTCATCACTATATCCCAGTGTGGGATCACTTCTTTGACCAGACCGTGTATGGTGGGAGGAAGAATGATCAGAGTGAGGATTATGTTGACCAGACTCTTGGCTACTGAGAGTGGACTTGGTGGAAGACAGGGTGGTGCTTAACCGACTGGAAGCAGTATCAGCTGTCATCCAACCGACCACCTGTTCGCACTGGTCGGACCTCGAGAGTGATGTCCTGCGACGCCCTGTGAAATCAGACATGAAGCTAGGTATGGTGGATGTCTTTCTTTCTTGTGCTCTGGCACCAGGCACAGTTTCTCCGCGTCCTGACCCGCGCCCTGAACTTTCAGGATCACGTCCACTTCCCCGTCCCTTTTTACCCGCCTTCTTCATCTTACACAGAATATGTGACTTTAATATTTGAGTTTGAAAACTTAACAGTATTTCTTATTATTCTGCAACTGTACAGAGTACACAGAATAGGCTGCTAAATGGCGGTGAAACACACTGAATGGAATATGTGACTTTAATATTTGAGTTTGAAAACTTAACAGTATTTCTTATTATTCTGCAACTGTACAGAGTACACAGAATAGGCTGTTAAACGGCGGTGAAACACACTGAATGGAATATGTGACTTTAATATTTGAGTTTGAAAACTTAACAGTATTTCTTATTATTCTGCAACTGTACAGAGTACACAGAATAGGCTGCTAAACGGCGGTGAAACACACTGAATGGAATATGTGACTTTAATATTTGAGTTTGAAAACTTAACAGTATTTCTTATTATTCTGCAACTCTGCAGAGTACACAGAATAGGCTGTTAAACGGCGGTGAAACACACTGAATGGAATATGTGACTTTAATATTTGAGTTTGAAAACTTAACAGTATTTCTTATTATTCTGCAACTCTGCAGAGTACACAGAATAGGCTGTTAAACGGCGGTGAAACACACTGAATGGAATATGTGACTTTAATATTTGAGTTTGAAAACTTAACAGTATTTCTTATTATTCTGCAACTCTGCAGAGTACACAGAATAGGCTGTTAAACGGCGGTGAAACACACTGAATGGAATATGTGACTTTAATATTTGAGTTTGAAAACTTAACAGTATTTCTTATTATTCTGCAACTGTACAGAGTACACAGAATAGGCTGTTAAACGGCGGTGAAACACACTGAATGGAATATGTGACTTTAATATTTGAGTTTGAAAACTTAACAGTATTTCTTATTATTCTCCAACTGTACAGAGTACACAGAATAGGCTGTTAAACGGCGGTGAAACACACTGAATGGAATATGTGACTTTAATATTTGAGTTTGAAAACTTAACAGTATTTCTTATTATTCTGCAACTGTACAGAGTACACAGAATAGGCTGTTAAACGGCGGTGAAACACACTGAATGGAATATGTGACTTTAATATTTGAGTTTGAAAACTTAACAGTATTTCTTATTATTCTGCAACTGTACAGAGTACACAGAATAGGCTGTTAAACGGCGGTGAAACACACTGAATGGAATATGTGACTTTAATATTTGAGTTTGAAAACTTAACAGTATTTCTTATTATTCTGCAACTCTGCAGAGTACACAGAAAAGGCTGCTAAACTGCGGTGAAACACACTGAATGGAATATGTGACTTTGATATTTTAGTTTGAAGACTTAACAGTATTTCTTCCTATTCTGCAACTCTGCACAGTACACAGAATGTGCTGCTAAACTGCGGCGAAGCACACTGAATGGAATATGTGACTTTGATATTTTAGTTTGAAGACTTAACAGTATTTCTTCCTATTCTGCAACTCTGCACAGTACACAGAATAGGCTGCTAAACTGCGGCGAAGCACACTGAATGGAATATGTGACTTTGATATTTTAGTTTGAAGACTTAACAGTATTTCTTCCTATTCTGCAACTCTGCACAGTACACAGAATGTGCTGCTAAACTGCGGCGAAGCACACTGAATGGAATATGTGACTTTGATATTTTAGTTTGAAGACTTAACAGTATTTCTTCCTATTCTGCAACTCTGCACAGTACTCAGAATGTGCTGCTAAACTGCGGCGACGCACACTGAATGGAATACGTGACTTTGATATTTTAGTTTGAAGACTTAA
Organism: Rhinophrynus dorsalis; assembly: GCA_037306005.1. Taxonomy (NCBI): domain Eukaryota; kingdom Metazoa; phylum Chordata; class Amphibia; order Anura; family Rhinophrynidae; genus Rhinophrynus; species Rhinophrynus dorsalis. The sequence goes on from CM074721.1 coordinate 155,151,281, forward strand.
CAGAATGTGCTCTAATCTGCAACTTTGCACACTAAACAGAATGTGCTCTAATCTGCAACTTTGCACACTAAACAGAATGTGCTCTAATCTGCAACTTTGCACACTAAACAGAATGTGCTCTAATCTGCAACTTTGCACACTAAACAGAATGTGCTCTAATCTGCAACTGTGCACACTAAACAGAATGTGCTCTAATCTGCAACTTTTCACACTAAACAGAATATTTTTTTTTTTTTTTTTTTTTGTTTTTTTCCCCCCACACCAAATAACCTGCTGCCCCCACACACAGTAGTCCTAAAAAGGACTTTTGGTTCTTTTTTTTTCACAATTTTTGTTTTTTTCCTCCCTACACTGCCTTTCCCTTCCTATCCTCATCTCTCCCTGGCTCAGACTGAGCCGAACTCGATGGTCAGGTGCTATACAGCACCTGACCACGGGTTCTGGCCAGCCAATCAGTGTAATGCCAGCAGCCAACATGGCTGCTGGCATTACACCGATGTCAGAGCCTCCCTGCACGTTTATTGGCTGCGCAGCAGCCGCAAAACGTGCGGGGAGGAGACCCGAACATGGCGGGCGAGCACATGCGGTACTCGTACGAGTACCGCCATGTGCCGAGCAGAGCGATGCTCGAGCCGATCCGAGCATCGGCCGAGCATGCTCGCTCAACACTAGTCATTAGTCCAACCCCCATCATGAAACAAAGAAGCTAACTGGACTAGAGAGGGAGGAAAAGTAGTGCATGTTCAGGAAGCCTTCATCCGAATTTCCAAAACTTGCTCTGAAATTTTGGACCAGGGATGTTCGGATTCGGGTCTTTTAAAACAAATGGACCTTACTATTCGGGTGGCCTGAATGACGCTGAGTGACCCTTATTTGTCCAAATTTGGGCGAACCGATTCACAAAGGTCTAGTACAAGCCATTCCTCTATCACCTGCTCTAGCTTACTTAGAACATCTACATCTTTGTGGGACTTTATCTCAAAACTCTGCACGCACAAGGTGGTGTGACAATGGTATGGTCTAGCCTGCTCCTGCTGCCGCCATCTTTTAATCAAACTGCCAGAACCAGAAGCACAATTACTGGCTGTCACCTGATGCTGTAAGCTAGTGTTGTCCACTTTTGGTGCTGAGGGGGGAGGTAAACCCTGTTAGCAGTCACAGTAATATTGCCCACAACACTAACCACCTGCTTGTACAATTCTGGCACAGCCATCCAGGAAAAATAACTGCGGCTTTGGAGATTCCAGAGTGGAACTACACATGACATCAGTTCTCTGAAACCTCGGTTTTCTACAAAAGAATATGGCAGCATGTCCATTGCCAACATCTTGGCAACCTTTCCATTCCACAGGCTTACTTTGGGATTGTCTTTTTGAAGTTTTTGACTCCTTCACAGGAACTCAGTCAGTGTGGGTTGGCAGGACATGGCAGAAGAAGCCTGAAACTTTATTGCTTTAACGTGACTAGAGTAGGTGGTGGCGGTAGAGACAGCATGTGTGGGCAGTCTATGACTCTTGCCATCTCCTACAGCAAAGCCAGAATCATCATACTCCTCTGCAGCAGGATCCATAGGTGTTATTTGGACTGAACTAACTGTTAGCAATGGCAGTAGCACACTCTGACACATAAATAAATTCAGTACTTCTTTTTTCTGCTCTAGAGCCTTAGGAACTTCGTGCTTCTGCTGCTGATAGTTGAGGCACATTTGGCCTGCTGATAATATGTCTCCCAGTCAGACCTGTGATTGTGTTTCAGGTGGGATCTCATAGAGGAAGTGCCTAGGTGTGAGCCTGCTTTCCACCTCCTCACGTACGTTTTGCACAGACAACAAAGAGCAACATGCTTAGCTTGAGGATCCTGAATTAAGTATCTCTATACTGTGGAATTCATGGAATGTTGGGTTCCTGAGGTGCTGCTGCTACTACTACTGGGGCTAGATGTTGATGCAATTCTACTGCCACTAAGTGTAAAAGGTGCAGCACTTACAGCAGCAGCAGGGGCACTTGTCATATCTAACATTTTGAATGTTAATTAACTGTGTTGCTGGTTATGTGTGTGTGGCTGAGTGGGACTTGCACTTGAAGAGGCAATGATGCTGATGATGACTGATAGGGTGACTGTGTACCTTTTGACATTTGTGCTTGTCTAGGGTCAGACTTTCCAATGGTTTTCTCAAACAGTTTATAGACAGGCACAGTGCTCCTTTTCAGTGGTGGAAGATTCAGCCTTTGACTTTCTGCTAAAATTATAGCCATGTAAGCTATAAGCATCCTCAGTCTCATCTTCATCTGTATCTGAACAAGAGAAGGATGCTGGAGGGATTATAAATCTGCATTATCATCATTCATCATTAGGTCATCCTCAGCAGCATCAGCATCACCTGACATTTCTTGCCCACTACCCTTATCTTCCTCTAAGCTTTTAGATGTCTCAAACAATTTCTTTGTACTTTTACTGTAACAAAGTTAGGTACTACTTTGAGGTCAGTCATTTTGGTGCTTGTTTGTCTCACTATCTGATGCAGTAAGCAGTTTAGCTGCTACATTTTTCTCTATTTCCATCATCAACACTTGAATGCGACTTGTCGTCTTCAGTGTTCTTCTTATATGGTTCTTTATTTCTACTGGTACTGGTGGTGATGGTTCTAGCTTTGCTGGGACCTTGGCAAACTGCATCCTCCCTTGGAGTAATGGAGTCATCATCATTTAATGCACACACTGCAGCAGCCATTGCCGCAGTCAGTTTTTGAACTTCTACTTTTACTCTCACATCCCTGCAATGCTCCAACCTTCCCCCCTCCTCCTGCCCCTTGTGCATTTGCTGGACATTACTCAACTATTCTGTGTGTTTTTACTCTACAGCGCACAACACAACTGATGGAGTATGTCCACCCTGAATTATCACAGTCTGAACAAAAAAAATTGCAACTTAAAAACAAAGTCAACAACTTCTTTCCCCAGATTTCCCCACCCAGTACCGAGACAATAACAGCAAGATCAGCAAGCAAATAGGTTCCAAGCTGCCTGTGTCTTGCCAGTCAATCACGTGGAATATTGATATATTTGGGGTCAACCTCCTTCCTCCCTTCTCCCTGGAGTTCCCCACTGACTCTCCTAATACAGAAAACAAATGTCCTATCTAAAAGATTCCCTAAACTAAACTTCAATTCCCCTATCTTCTCTAGTTTAAACAATGTGCTGCTCTCTCCTCTCACAAACACAGAATGGCATGCTGTGAGAGCCTGACACCCTTTTATATGGCTGTACATTCTGTACATACAGATATGTACATTCAGTTGCATCTCTTCATTAAGTCCATATGGTGACATTATATTAAATAGAAATATAAATTGATTTTCTTTTTTGATTAATTCCTTACCTAAATCACCACAATGGATCCCAAGGTTAATCTTATAAAGTCACCATGCTTTCAAAACACTTGAATTGGAATGATGTTTATCCAAAAATGCTTAGCAACTGATTGACCAAGAGATCCTCAATTCCCCCTCACACTGAGCAAAAAGACATGGTTTATTTGTCAGGGACAAAAGTGTTTCTACAAATCTATATATCTTGGAAGTCGTCCAAGACCTAAGTCTCTCATCCACCCGAACAGACTCAAATGGCGTTCTATCTCTAGGTTAGTATCCAATAGTTGCAAGGGCATCCATAAAATATTGAAGCTAGATGTAGGAAAGTCATATTTCTCCTGCAAGACTGAGAAGAGTGGTAGGCCAGAAGCTGGAAATAAAACTGCTAGGGTGTGAACGCCCGTGAGACCCAGCCCCTGAAGGGGGAGCATACTACTCCAGAAGGAAAATCAGGGTGGCCACAAATTGAGTATAAGGAGATGGATGTGGTGCCAATCGGACTGAGCCTTTGGCCTCCATACCAAGTCGACAGCAAATAGCCCAATACAGGATGCGCTTTGATCCGAGACGGAACCAATCGGATTGTAGCCACAAGAGGTTATGTGCAGCCAAATACTTGACATCATAAAAAGTGTTTTCACTCACTCCCTGTTTGGATCATAGTAGCAGTCAACTAGGTTATGAATACTAAATGTTAAATACAGGGATCTGACATTTGGGATTCCCAAACCACCTTTTAGTTTTGAGGCGCGGTGGTTTATTAGCCCAAATGAAAGCATTTAAATGACTCTGAAGGGTCTTCAGTAGGGTAGTAGGTAGTGATGAGCGAGCACCCCAATGCTCGGGTGTTCGGGTGCTCTGACCGAGCACCCCCTGAGGCTCGAGTGCTCGGCCGAGCACCCGAGCCCCATTGAAGTCAATGGGAGGACTCGAGCATTACACCAGGCACCCCCTGCTCTGATGAGGGGAGGGTGCCTGGTCCAAAGGAAAAGGGAAGAAAAGGATGGAAACACCACAGAAATGGTTCAGGGACAGCATAGGGAGGATGTCTGGATGCATCTTGGACTCCAACATCGCTGCTGGGAATGATCTTTCGCCCGTAGTACGCCATTTTTACAGACTGACCATAAAACACACAAAAAGGAAAATAAAAACGACTTTAGGCGAAAAATTGTTACCAAACAATATTTGCTGTATATTTACTTGTATATCATCTGCAAATTATCCCAAAAATTTCCTTGATTTTCGGAAGTGAGGCCATGATTAAGAGGGAAACGTGCGCAGAGGCAAATTCTCCCAAAAATTTCCTTGATTTTCAGAACTGAGGCCATGATTAAGAGGGAAACGTGCGAAGAGGCAAATTCTCCCAAAAATTTCCTTGATTTTCAGAACTGAGGCCATGATTAAGAGGGAAACGTGCGCAGAGGCAAATTCTCCCAAAAATTTCCTTGATTTTCAGAACTGAGGCCATGATTAAGAGGGAAACGTGCGCTGAGCTGACCATCTAAAACATTATGGGTGAGGGTCTGCTGCAGAGCTGACCATCCTAAACATTATATGCGAAGGCCCGCTAGTGAGCTGACGCTATAAAACATTATATGAGAGGGCCTGCTAGAGAGCTGACCCAATAAAACATTATATGAGAAGGCCCGCTGGTGAGCTGACCTATATAAAAATTGTCAAACAGGGCCCGCTGGTGAGCTGGCCCTATATAAAAATTATATCACAGGGCCCGCTGGTGAGCTGGCCCTATATAAAAATTATAGCACAGGGCATATGGAAGAGGAGGAGGAGGATGAGAAGATTAAGAGTCAACCATATACCCGTTTTTTGGGTGGAAGGGGTGAATGGGAATACAGAGTATTCCCATCATTGTAAATAACATATATAAAGTGAGTTTATGTTCCCCCGCGGCTTTCCTCCAGTGGAGTGGAGAAGTCAGGGGAAATCCAGGCCTTGTTCATTTTTATAAGTGTCAACCTATCAGCATTGTCGGTGGAAAGGCGGATACGCTTATCTGTTATGATGCCACCAGCAGCACTAAATACCCGCTCAGACAGAACGCTGGCGGCAGGGCAGGCCAGCACCTCCAAGGCGTAGAGTGCCAGTTCATACCACGTGTCCAGCTTGGACACCCAGTAGTTGTAAGGCACAGAGGGATCATTGAGGACGCTGACACGGTCTGCTACGTACTCCTTCACCATCTTCCAAAACTTTTCCCTCCTTGTGACACTAGGCTGCGCATCAGGGTGAGGGTGCTGGCGGGGTGTCATGAAGGTGTCCCACGCCTTGGAGAGTGTTGCCCTGCCTTTCTCGGAACTGCTGTGTGCTCCCCTTTTCTCCCCTTCTCGGTTGGCCAAGGTAGCATGTACTCTGCCGCCAGCGTTGTCAGATGGAAAATTTTGGAGCAATTTTTCAACAAGAACCTTCTGGTATTGCACCATTTTGCTTGTCCTCTCCACCGGAGGAATGAGAGATGAGAAATTCTCTTTGTAGCGGGGGTCCAGAAGGGTGAACACCCAGTAATCCGTGTTGTTTAAAATGCGTATAACGCGTGGGTCACGGGAAAGGCAGCCTAACATAAAGTCAGCCATGTGTGCCAGAGTACCAACAGTCAAGATTTCGCTGTCCTCACCAGGAGGATGACTCTCAATATCCTCATCCTCTTCCTCCTCTTCTGCCCACCCACGCTGAAGAGATGGAACTAAAGTTCCATGGCTACCCTCTGTAGCGGAGGCAACCGTGTCTTCCTCCTCCTCCTCCTCCTCCTCCTCCTCCGCCTCCTCCAATTGTCGCTGAGAAGACGAAGTGAGGGTGCTCTGGCTATCACCTTGTGTAAGCTCTTCCTCCCCCATTTCCACCTCTTCCACATGCAAAGCGTCGGTTTTAATTGTGAGCAGCGAGCGTTTCAGTAGACACAGAAGTGGGATGGTTACACTGATAATAGCGTTATCGCCGCTCACCATCTGTGTCGATTCCTCAAAATTGCGTAAAACCTCGCAGAGGTCTGACATCCATTCCCACTCCTCACTTCTGATTACAGGAAGTTGAACGGAGAGGCGACGACCGTGTAACAGCTGGTACTCCACTACTGCCCTCTGCTGCTCACAAAGCCGGGCCAACATGTGGAAGGTGGAGTTCCAGCGCGTGCTCACGTCACACAGCAGCCGGTGAGCTGGCAATTGTAAGCGCTGCTGCAGCTTCAACAGGCCGGCCGAAGCTGTAGATGACTTACGGAAATGTGCACACACGCGGCGCACCTTGTTCAAGAGATCATGCACATTGGGGTAGGTTTTTAGAAATCGCTGAACCACTAAATTAAATACATGCGCTAGGCATGGTACGTGTGTGAGCTTGCCGAGCTCCAAAGCCGCCACCAAGTTACGCCCATTATCACACACAACCATGCCTGGTTGCAGGTTGAGTGGCGAGAGCCACTGCTCGGTCTGGTGACTAATCCCCTGCAACAGCTCTGAGGCCGTGTGCTGTTTGTCCCCAAGGCAGATCAGCTTCAGCACGGCCTGTTGACGCTTCCCCACTGCAGTGCTACACTGCTTCCAGCTACTGGCTGATGGGGGAGTGGCGCTGCGTGTAGAGAATTCGGAGGTGGAAACGGAGGAGGAGGAGCCAATAACGTAGGTGCTGGCGGAAACCCTGATGGAGGTAGGGCCCGCAATCCTCGGCGTGGGTAGCACCCGTGCCATCCCAGGGTCCGAGTCGCTCCCAGCCTCCACGACATTCACCCAGTGTGCCATCAGGGAAATGTAGCGTCCCTGGCCACAAGCACTTGTCCATGTGTCAGTCGTTAAGTGGACCTTCCCAGTAACTGCGTTGGTCAGGGCACGGGTGATGTTACGGGACACATGGTGGTGTAATGCGGGGATGGCACACCGGGAAAAGTAGTGGCGGCTGGGGACCGCGTACCGAGGGACAGCTGCTGCCATCAGGCTGCGGAAGGACTCAGTGTCCACAAGCCTAAATGGCAGCATTTCGATGGCCAGTAATTTTGAAAGGTGTGAGGTTAGTGCTATGGCCTGTGGGTGGGTGGCTGGGTACTTTCTCTTGCGCTCAAATGCCTGGGGTAACGACATTTGGACGCTGCGCTGGGACAGGGAAGTGGATGTGGTCGCTGATGGTGCTTCAGATGGTACAGGTGCAGGGCGGGAGGTATGCGGGCCTGCGCCTTCGACAGGCGATTGGCCGGCACCGAAAACAGGGGAAGAGGAGGCAGTGGTGTGGCCTGCAGACACAGATGGGCGATCCAGGCGTTCCTCCCACTTATTACGGTGCTTGGATGCCATGTGTCGGATCATGCTGGTGGTGGTGAGGTTTCTAGTGTTCATGCCTCGGCTCATTCTGGTGTGGCACAGGTTGCAAACTACAATTCTTTTGTCGTCCGCACTTTCCTTAAAAAAACGCCATACCGCGGAACACCTACCCTTTGGCAAGGTAGATTTACGCAAGGGGGTGCTCCGTGGAACATTTGCGGGCCGGTTTGGTGCGGTCCGCCTTCTTTCTGTAGCCACACCACTGCCTCTTCCAGCCTGTTGCGGTGCTGCAGATGGCTCACTCTCAGGACTGCTGTCATCGCTCGGCTCTACACCTTCCCAGGTGGGGTCAGTCACCTCATCGTCCACCAAGTCCTCCTCCACTTCCTCACTCTGATCATCCTCCTCAAGTCTTGATCCCACCACATACTCAGTCATTGACAACTGTATAACATTCTCCTCAACAAGGTCTTGAGACGGAAATAGTGGTTGATTTAATGGCAACTGTGTCTCATCATCATCATCATCATCCACTACTTCCTTTGACCTTAAATGCCGTTCACATCTGTCATCTTCTTGTGATTGGGTAGCCTCTAGAGGTTGTGAATCAGGGCACAAGATGTCATGTTCCTCTGCAAGCGTGCTTGGAGAGAGGGTCAAATGAAGGATTGGTGATGAGACGAGCTCCTCACTATATCCCAGTGTGGGATCACTTCTTTGACCAGACCGTGTATGGTGGGAGGAAGGATAATCAGAGTGAGGATTATGTTGACCAGACTCTTGGCTACTGAGAGTGGACTTGGTGGAAGACAGGGTGGTGCTTAACCGACTGGAAGCAGTATCAGCTGTCATCCAACCGACCACCTGTTCGCAGTGGTCGGACCTCGAGAGTGATGTCCTGCGACGCCCTGTAAAATTACACATGAAGCTAGGTATGGTGGATGTCTTTCTTTCTTGTGCTCTGGCACCAGGCACAGTTTCTCCGCGTCCTGACCCGCGCCCTGAACTATCAGGATCACGTCCACTTCCCCGTCCCTTTTTACCCGCCTTCTTCATCTTACACGATATATATGACTTTAATATATATGAGTTTGAAAACTTAACAGTATTTCTTACTATTCTGCAACTCTGCAGAGTACACAGAATAGGCAGCTAAACGGCGGTGACACACACTGAATGGAATATGTGACTTTAATATTTGAGTTTGAAAACTTAACAGTATTTCTTCCTATTCTGCAACTGTGCAGAGTACACAGAATAGGCTGCTAAACTGCGGTGACACACACTGAATGGAATAAGTGACTTTAATATTTGAGTTTGAAAAATTAACAGTATTTCTTACTATTCTGCAACTCTGCAGAGTACACAGAATAGGCTGCTAAACGGCGGTGACACACACTGAATGGAATATGTGACTTTAATATTTGAGTTTGAAAACTTAACAGTATTTCTTCCTATTCTGCAACTGTGCAGAGTACACAGAATAGGCTGCTAAACTGCGGTGACACACACTGAATGGAATAAGTGACTTTAATATTTGAGTTTGAAAAATTAACAGTATTTCTTACTATTCTGCAACTCTGCAGAGTACACAGAATAGGCTGCTAAACGGCGGTGACACACACTGAATGGAATATGTGACTTTAATATTTGAGTTTGAAAACTTAACAGTATTTCTTCCTATTCTGCAACTGTGCAGAGTACACAGAATAGGCTGCTAAACTGCGGTGACACACACTGAATGGAATAAGTGACTTTAATATTTGAGTTTGAAAAATTAACAGTATTTCTTACTATTCTGCAACTCTGCAGAGTACACAGAATAGGCTGCTAAACTGCGGTGACACACACTGAATGGAATAAGTGACTTTAATATTTGAGTTTGAAAAATTAACAGTATTTCTTACTATTCTGCAACTCTGCAGAGTACACAGAATAGGCTGCTAAACTGCGGTGACACACACTGAATGGAATAAGTGACTTTAATATTTGAGTTTGAAAAATTAACAGTATTTCTTACTATTCTGCAACTCTGCAGAGTACACAGAATAGGCTGCTAAACGGCGGTGACACACACTGAATGGAATAAGTGACTTTAATATTTGAGTTTGAAAAATTAACAGTATTTCTTACTATTCTGCAACTCTGCAGAGTACACAGAATAGGCTGCTAAACTGCGGTGACACACACTGAATGGAATAAGTGACTTTAATATTTGAGTTTGAAAACTTAACAGTATTTCTTACTATTCTGCAACTCTGCAGAGTACACAGAATAGGCTGCTAAACTGCGGTGACACACACTGAATGGAATAAGTGACTTTAATATTTGAGTTTGAAAAATTAACAGTATTTCTTACTATTCTGCAACTCTGCAGAGTACACAGAATAGGCTGCTAAACTGCGGTGACACACACTGAATGGAATAAATGACTTTAATATTTGAGTTTGAAAACTTAACAGTATTTCTTACTATTCTGCAACTGTGCAGAGTACACAGAATAGGCTGCTAAACGGCGGTGACACACACTGAATGGAATAAGTGACTTTAATATTTGAGTTTGAAAAATTAACAGTATTTCTTACTATTCTGCAACTGTGCAGAGTACACAGAATAGGCTGCTAAACGGCGGTGACACACACTGAATGGAATAAGTGACTTTAATATTTGAGTTTGAAAAATTAACAGTATTTCTTACTATTCTGCAACTGTGCAGAGTACACAGAATAGGCTGCTAAACGGCGGTGACACACACTGAATGGAATATGTGACTTTAATATTTGAGTTTGAAAACTTAACAGTATTTCTTCCTATTCTGCAACTGTGCAGAGTACACAGAATAGGCTGCTAAACTGCGGTGACACACACTGAATGGAATAAGTGACTTTAATATTTGAGTTTGAAAACTTAACAGTATTTCTTACTATTCTGCAACTGTGCAGAGTACACAGAATAGGCTGCTAAACGGCGGTGACACACACTGAATGGAATATGTGACTTTAATATTTGAGTTTGAAAACTTAACAGTATTTCTTACTATTCTGCAACTCTGCACACTACACAGAATGTGCTGCTAAACTGCGGCGAAGCACACTGAATGGAATATGTGACTTTGATATTTTAGTTTGAAGACTTAACAGTATTTCTTCCTATTCTGCAACTCTGCACAGTACACAGAATGTGCTGCTAAACTGCGGCGAAGCACACTGAATGGAATATGTGACTTTGATATTTTAGTTTGAAGACTTAACAGTATTTCTTCCTATTCTGCAACTCTGCACAGTACACAGAATGTGCTGCTAAACTGCGGCGAAGCACACTGAATGGAATATGTGACTTTGATATTTTAGTTTGAAGACTTAACAGTATTTCTTCCTATTCTGCAACTCTGCACAGTACACAGAATGTGCTGCTAAACTGCGGCGAAGCACACTGAATGGAATATGTGACTTTGATATTTTAGTTTGAAGACTTAACAGTATTTCTTCCTATTCTGCAACTCTGCACAGTACACAGAATGTGCTGCTAAACTGCGGCGACGCACACTGAATGGAATATGTGACTTTGATATTTTAGTTTGAAGACTTAACAGAATGTGCTCTAATCTGCAACTTTGCACACTAAACAGAATGTGCTCTAATCTGCAACTTTGCACACTAAACAGAATGTGCTCTAATCTGCAACTTTGCACACTAAACAGAATGTGCTCTAATCTGCAACTGTGCACACTAAACAGAATGTGCTCTAATCTGCAACTTTTCACACTAAACAGAATATTTTTTTTTTTTTTTTGTTTGTTTTTTTCCCCCCACACAAAATAACCTGCTGCCCCCACACACAGTAGTCCTAAAAAGGACTTTTGGTTCTTTTTTTTAACAATTTTGTTTTTTTTCCTCCCTACACTGCCTTTCCCTTCCTATCCTCAGCTCTCCCTGGCTAAGACTGAGCCGAACTCGATGGTCAGGTGCTATACAGCACCTGACCACGGGTTCTGGCCAGCCAATCAGTGTAATGCCAGCAGCCAACATGGCTGCTGGCATTACACCGATGTCAGAGCCTCCCTGCACGTTTATTGGCTGCGCAGCAGCCGCAAAACGTGCGGGGAGGAGACCCGAACATGGCGGGCGAGCACATGCGGTACTCGTACGAGTACCGCCATGTGCCGAGCAGAGCGATGCTCGAGCCGATCCGAGCATCGGCCGAGCATGCTCGCTCAACACTAGTAGTAGGGAATTTAAGTGATACACATTTAAACAAGTACTGAGTCTTAGGCAAGGCAATCATTTTCAATAGATTAATCCTGCCGAACCAATAAATTAACAGCGAGCTCCAACGACCTATATCCCCCTCAATGGTTCGTGGAAGGGACTGAAAGTCAATCTGGATGGTATCATCAAATTTTGATGTCATGTGAACTCACATATATTTAATGGAGTCTTTGGCCCACATGAATGAAAACCATCTCCTCAGAAGGGCAAAAGGCCAAGGACCAAGATTTCAGATTTAGAGCAGTTTATTTTAAATTGCGAACTGGAACTATATTCATCAAGAACTGCGATTAAACAGGGTAAGGAACGCTTGGTGTTCAAGAGAGAATAGCATATCGTCAGCAAAACAAGATACTTTGGTGGATCCTCCTCCAATGGATATCCCTAAGATTTGCTCCTCTGCATGAACCATAGCCAGCAGGGGCTCTAAGGCTAAAATAAATATGATAGGGAACAATGGGCACCCCTGAATCATTCCACTGGAGATCATAAAAGGCTGGGAGAGTGTAACGGTTTTATCAGACATTCAGACCAGAGGTAAAAAATAAAACACAGTTTTATTGAGAACAAATGAGGAACACGGCCCCCTAACGGCAGAAATAGGTAATGACACGTAACTGAAGGCAAATATGGTAGTATAGCAGACACAGTATGGATAAGGAGCAATACTGTACAATGCAATGGAAACAGTGTAGAGCAAGGGTTAAAGTACACTGCAAGTAATCAGTCTCTGATGTGGTGTGTAAGACAACGCCCAGTAGAGGACAAGAGCAGCCAGAGACTGTGGTGCGAGGTGGAGAGCACCTAGTAGTGAGTCCAAACAGTAGTCCTCTAAGACTGGCAATATGCAAGACCAACCACTTGTGCTAGAGCTAAATGGTAGAAGAGCCAAGAGCACTCTGCCGTGCGTAATGGGATTAACCACACTGCGTTAGCTGAATGGGACCAGAGCCAACGGCACCCTTCCGGTGCTGAACAGGTTAATGACACTGCGAGAGCTGAATGGAACCAGAGCCAGTAGCACCCCTTGGTGCGTCAACGGATACACACACTGCAAGAGCTGAATGGGACCAGAGCCAGTAGCACCCCTTGGTGCGTAAACGGATACACAACACTGCCAGAGCAGAGTAGGACCAGAGCCAGTAGCACCCTTCCGGTGTGTAAATGGAGCGAGTGTATTGCAAGAGCTATCGCTATACAGTTAATGAAACCACAACTGCTCTTCAAGTATAACGGAGAGGCTCGGTAATGAAGGCAATAAGCTCAGCAAGAGTTAATGGAGAGGCTCGGTATTGGAGGCAACAAGCTCAGCAAGTGTTAACGGAGAGGCTCGGTATTGGATGCAACAAGCCCTGCAAGTGTTAACGGACAGGCTCGGTAACGGAGGCAACAAGCTCAGCAAGTGTTAACGGATGACCCAGTATCTGAGGCAACCAGCACTGCAAGTGATAACAGACAGGCTCAGAAACGGAGGCAACAAGGTCAGCAAGTAGGAAGTCAGCATATATATCACAAGATAACAGTTCACAATGTCGCCAAGCGACATAGACGAGAACTTGCTGGAACTGGATCACAGGAAACCGGACACGAAGCAGGAACGTCAGCCAGGCCGGGTCATACACGGAGCAGGAGCGTCAGACAAACCGGATCAATCACGGAGCAGGAATGTCAGCCAGACCGGGTCATACACGGAGCAGGAGCGTCAGACAAGCCGGATCAATCACAGAGCAGGAACGTCAACCAGGCCGGGTCATACATGGAGCAGGAACCAGTAGAATAGTCAGACAAGCCAAATCGGTACACAGGAATGCAGGAACACAGCAACGGAAGCACTGGTACTGGAACACCATGAAAGGGCACATGACAGGTGTCAGAGGCCCGGTATAAGAAGGTCACACTGGGCGGGCATAACCAAGCTCCACCAATAGGAACACACCACAGCAGAGAGTGACAGAAAATCACGGAAACTGTGATAGAGAGGAAGCCGTTCACAGAAGCGCTTGCTGAAGGACATTGGTACAAGCTTAGTATATTATGAAGGCCCTTAGTCCCCAGGCCCAAATACTGCAGTAGTTCTCTGAGATACAGCCAACCCAAGTGGTCAAATGCCTTTTCCACATCTAATGAGACCAGGATGGCAGGCAGGCGAAATAGCAAAGCTGTATGTATTAAGCCAAACATTTTGGTCATGTTATCCTTAGTTTCTCTCCCTGGGACAAAGCCAGCCTGATTCAAATGAATCACTTGAGGGAAGCAACGCTTCAACCTGTTTGTCAAGATTTTTGTGAACAGCTTTAAGTCGAAGTACCGCAAGGAAATAGGGCAGTAGCTTCCGCATTTAGACAGATCCTTACCGGGTTTAAGGATCACAGAGATATGAGCATATGTTCAGGGAAAAAATGGCCAGAGCGAATAGAATTGAATGTTGCTAACATAGGTGTAAGAAGGGAATCTTGAAAGGTTTTATAATAGGAAACTGGGAAGCCATCAGGGCCAGGACTTCTTCCAACAGGGGTTGACGCCACTGCCTGTTTCACCTCAGCTTTCTAGATAGGCAACTCCAAGATTTCATGCACATTATGTGGGAGGTACGACATTCTTGAGCAATTGAGAAGGGACCAAATTTTGGACCTGAAGTCTGGATCCACTTCCATTGAGCCCTCACCTTGAAGATTATAAAGTGAAGGGTAGAAGTTGCAAAAAGCAGCAACCATGTCTGGGAAGGAGGAAACAGGAGCCCTTTATGAATTGTTAGTCGATTGACTAGATGGATAAAATGCCTATTCTGTTTGATTGCTACATCCTAACCAGAAGCCGACCGCATTTGTTACTGTGGAGGTAATGTTTGAATTTCACCCAGTTGTATGTTTTATGGAGAGAGGCAGTATGAAAATGTGCCAGGTTCTCCAGCACCTGAGAGAGCAAATGGAAATTGGATGAAGATAAAGAAACTTGGTGTTTTTTCTCCAGAGAGCACACCTCCTCTACCAGGACCTCCAAATGTTTGCATCGCTTCATCTTCTGTCAGGCACCCCATTTTATAAGCACCCCCCAGATAGTACACTTGTGCGCATCCCAGAGAACAGCTGGCAAGATCTCATCACTCAAATTGAAACAGAAGTATTCTGAAATGTTAGATCGAACATTGTGTGCAATCAGCGGATCTTTCAAGAGAACGTCATTCAGGCTCCACGTCGGAGAGCCTTGCTCGTATGTGGGTAGTGCAATCTTGATCCAGACCGGAGCATGGACCGACCAGGCAATTGGTTCCATGTCTGCAGAGAGAAGAGTATGAAGTTTATGGTGGTCCAAAAGTAAATAATCAAGCCTCGAGTACTTTGCATGGTACGAGGAATAGTAGATGAACTGTTTTTCTCTGGGAAACATAGATCTCCAAGCATCAATCAAATGAGCATCACTTACTATCTCCCTAATTCTGCACAGGGATGAGTATGGTACACTGGACAGGCCTGTAGAGCAGTCAAATTTGGGAGCTAACAGGACAGTAAAATCGCCTCCCAAGATCAGCTGACCTGAACGAAAGTCAGCAAGTTTGGTTAAGACGTGTTTAAAGAAACCAAATTGTCTAGAATTTGGGGCATAGACATTGACCAAGGTAAAGTTAAATCCATAAAGTGTACCCTTACAAAAAATAAACTGGCCTGCACTAATATAGCCACTCCCCTCCTCTTGGACTTCGCTGACGCCAATCACACCTAAGGATATTGTTAATTGAAAAAGGATGGAGCCTGGTGTCTGGAAAGTGAGTCTCCTGAACAAACACAAAGTCAGCTCCCAGTCTATAGAAGTCCCTCAGCACCAAATACCTCTTCTACACTGTAATTAAACCCCTAGCATTATTACAGAGAAATTTCAGAGATTTCTCTAGAGATGGGCGAATATTTCCTCATTGAAAGGGAACTATTTTTCTTTATCCTTCATCTCTTTGTTAGAATGATTGGAAATTTTTTCTGCAGAAAGTTTTTCTTGTGGTCGAGGCTTCTGGAGATGTAATATGAAAGATAGCAATGTGATATATAAGTGTAAGTAAATCTAGGCACTATCTGCACATTGAAAGGAAGACGAGGCAAGCCAGATTAGAAGCCAAAAAACGCAAATAAAGCTTTATTGAGATTTGTGGATAGTAAATTGGTTAGTGGGCGAGGGAGGTGAGGGCTGTTCTCGTATTTCAAATGCTGGATCCGGGATGTAACATATGAAGCAGGATGATTGCCACCTGTCACCAGCTTCTGAATTATGTGGGCAGGGACTTGATTCTTTGAGGCTGATGAAGCTGCTCCTATTCTGAATGAGTACCCTGAATAATTGAATGGCTTGTAACCTAAACGTGAAAGAATATGGCGTATGTATTTAGTGAAATTGGCGGTAGTTAGTGGGCCTGACTCACTAGGAAAAAAGGCACTATTAGCTGGGAGTAGTTGAATGTAATTGGATAATTTCCTGAGTGCTGAAAGAGGACAACATTGGTCACCTGTAGTGTAGAAGGGGATGTAGCTTCCTTCCCTAGTTTGGACAGTTTTAGATTGTGTTAGATATAGTACCATGTGGGCTTCTTTGTGGATTAACTGGATTTTGGTAATAAATGTGGATATTTTGGATCTGGCTAGAAATTCTCCTGGTCTCAAAAAGTAAAAAAATGCTAGGCTAATTGCGGCCAGGAAAATTATGTTTGCTTTTTGAATGGGCCTGACGAGAGGAATTTGTACATCTTTTGAAATATGGGGCCTGTGATTGGTTTGCATGGATGGCTAATTGCGCGAGGAAGTTTTGAGATGCCTTTGAAAAATAGTTTGATGTGGTAATATGATAACATTGAAGGGTGATTGGGGTGTTCGAATGCTAAGTGGTGTTGGATGCTGGCCAGGTAAGTTCTGATTGATGAAGGGGCTAAGTGGAAGACTGAATGGCAATGTGCTGCATAAGCTAATATGGTAGTAGGTGAATAGAGGTGTGTTGATTTTGTAAGGGTTATGAATGAGTGGAAAGATTTCCATGCTTTTGAGTAAATTCTTTTAGTGTTTGGGTCTAGTGCTTGACTGATGATTCCTGTGTCGATTGACATTAATTCGTTCAGGGGTAGATTAGCTCTTCGTATGGCGGAGGGATGCGATGGTGTTGGATTTGCTGTTGGAGTCATGGTGAAGAAAACCTAGAAATTAAAATGGGATAGGGTGTCAGCTGCTGTATTGAGAATGCTGGGGATGAATGAGGAATGAATGACACATTTATAATACATGTATAGTCAGGTTAATTTTCACATGAATAACATAATCTGAGGGGAAGGAGATCTGCCTTTGGAAATTAGTTGTGATGTGGCTAGATTGTCTGTGAAAAAGGTTACTGCTTGACCAGACCAGAGGAGGGCGACTGGAATGTTAAGTGATTAGAAAAGGGATATGAGTTTATTGAGGCTATCTGGAGGGGAAGTGGCTAGTTCAATAAGTAGGAAATTGTCTAGGTAGGTGGGTAGTGGTTGTAGTGGCTGTAGTTTAGGAGAAGCTAGTATAAGATATCTGCAAAAATGTCAAACATTTTGGGGCTGATTTTGCATCCGAAAGTGAGTCTGGTGAAGTTTGCTGGCTGGTTTGAATTGGAAAGCTGGGGATTTTGGGGCAGATGGGCATAGGCTGGGTGAATGGTATGTAAGTTGCAAATATGACAGACAAAGTGGCTACAGAACAGCTCATCGTCGAGCTGACTCCAGTCTATCACAAAGTTGAATTGTGCTAGATCTGCTGCTTCTTTAGCTGAGAATGATCTGTGGTAATCATAAAAGGTACAGCCTCCGTATTTGTAAGATAGATCTATTATAGTGTAAAGGTAATAATCCAGCTCCTGGCATCTCTCAGGAAAGGCGGAACATAAAATAGCACTGTAAATACTAAAAGCTAGGACGAATTCCGCTAAGGGTAGTTTTTTAGATAGGCGGGGGTCCTTAGCTTTTAGCGTGATGGTAATGTCTCCGCAATTTACTGTTTTCTGTTACACCAAGTCCATGAGAAAGGTTACCAAATTTATGTCCTTCCCCTCAATTATGTCTCTGCAAATGTGAGCTGGAATTAAATGGGCTGGAGTGATGAGAGGGGAAGAGGAATAGGCTGTACCTTGCTGGGGGGATGTAATGGGAGATGAAGATAGAGGCTCATGAATGGAGGCATTTTCTAGAGCTGTGACCCATTGCTGGATGTCGGCTACTGCCTAACTTAAACTGGTCAGCAATTCAGTAATGTGGGTGAGCTGGCTTTGAACTTGGGGGTTTACTGGGCTGTTTACTGGTGCTGGTATTCTGGAAGAATAAAACAGTAGCCGAAACAGTTCAGCCTTGCGAGCTGTAGCTGGGAAGGGGATATGCTGTCTGTACAGCTCGGCCCTTAGCTTCGCCATGGTCCAATCTCTGAGAGAAGGACTTTTTGGCCATGTACTGGTTTCTTCGACTACTGAGTGATCTTGGTCCA